>CAMPDV010000089.1:0-600000 GCA_946699065.1 Loxodes magnus
ATGATAAGATGATTTAAAATATGGTTTTGGAATATTTAAGTATCCAAATGGAGATAAATATGAAGGATGTTGAGAAAATGGAAAAAAATAAGGATATGGTAAACTTTATTATTCAAGTGGTGAAATATATGATGGACTATGATAAGATGATTTAAAATATGGTTTTGGAATATTTAATTATTCAAATGGAGATAAATATGAAGGATATTGAGAAAATGGAAAAAAATAAGGATATGGTAAACTTTATTATTCAAGTGGTGAAATATATGATGGACTATGATAAGATGATTTAAAATATGGTTTTGGAATATTTAATTATTCAAATGGAGATAAATATGAAGGACGTTGAGAAAATGGAAAAAAATAAGGATAAGGTAAATTTATTTATTCAAGTGGTGAAATATATGATGGACTATGATAAGATGATTTAAAATATGGTTTTGGAATATTTAATTATTTAAATGGAGATAAATATGAAGGATAATGAGAAAATGGAAAAAAATAAGGATAAGGTAAACTTTATTATTCAAGTGGTGAAATATATGATGGACAATGATAAGATGATTTAAAATAGGGTTTTGGAATATTTAAGTATCCAAATGGAGATAAATATGAAGGATATTGAGAAAATGGAAAAAAATAAGGATAAGGTAAATTTATTTATTCAAGTGGTGAAATATATGATGGACTATGATAAGATGATTTAAAATACTGTTTTGGAATATTTAATTATTTAAATGGAGATAAATATGAAGGATATTGAGAAAATGGAAAAAAATAAGGATATGGTAAACTTTATTATTCAAGTGGTGAAATATATGATGGACAATGATAAGATGATTTAAAATATGGTTTTGGAATATTTAATTATTCAAATGGAGATAAATATGAAGGACGTTGAGAAAAAGGAAAAAAATAAGGATATGGTAAACTTTACTATTCAAGTGGTGAAATATATGATGGACTATGATAAGATGATTTAAAATATGGTTTTGGAATATTTAATTATTCAAATGGAGATAAATATGAAGGATAATGAGAAAATGGAAAAAAATAAGTATATGGTAAACTTTATTATTCAAGTGGTGAAATATATGATGGACTATGATAAGATGATTATAAATAGGGTTTTGGAATATTTAATTATTTAAATGGAGATAAATATGATGGATAATGAGAAAATGGAAAAAAATAAGGATAAGGTAAACTTTATTATTCAAGTGGTGAAATATATGATGGACAATGATAAGATGATTTAAAATAAGGTTTTGGAATATTTAAGTATCCAAATGGAGATAAATATGAAGGATATTGAGAAAATGGAAAAAAATAAGGATATGGTAAACTTTATTATTCAAGTGGTGAAATATATGATGGACAATGATAAGATGATTATAAATAGGGTTTTGGAATATTTAAGTATCCAAATGGAGATAAATATGATGGAATATGAGGCAACGATTTACCATTCACTGGATAAGGAGTTTTTAAGTATCCAAATGGAGATAAATATTAAGGATGTTGAGAAAATGGAAAAAAATAAGGATATGGTAAACTTTATTATTCAAATGGTGAAATATATGATGGACAATGATAAGATGATTTAAAATATGGTTTTGGAATATTTAATTATTCAAATGGAGATAAATATGAAGGATAATGAGGCAACGATTTACCATTCACTGGATAAGGAGTTTTTAAGTATCCAAATGGAGATAAATATTAAGGATGTTGAGAAAATGGAAAAAAATAAGGATATGGTAAACTTTATTATTCAAATGGTGAAATATATGATGGACAATGATAAGATGATTTAAAATATGGTTTTGGAATATTTAAGTATCCAAATGGAGATAAATATGAAGGATAATGAGAAAATGGTAAAAAATAAGGATAAGGTAAACTTTATTATTCAAGTGGTGAAATATACGATGGACAATGATAAGATGATTATAAATAGGGTTTTGGAATATTTAATTATTTAAATGGAGATAAATATGAAGGATAATGAGTATCTGGTAAGAGATAAGGTAAAGGTATTTTATTTTCTTTTTATGGAGTTGTTTTTGATTGTTTTTGGTAGAATGATTTTATTTTTGACTTTGGATTTTTCAAATATTCTAATTAAGTCTAGATTATTTGTAATTTTGTTAGATTTTAGTTAAAGACGATTCAATAATATTTATTTTTGGATGATTTTTTGGGAAGTAAGAGTCTTTAAAGTTCTTTTAAACCTTTTTCTTACCATCCTTTTACTAGTTTTGAAACTAGTAGTTTCGTTTTTTATTTTAGTAAAAAATAAATATCGTAAAATATTTCATTATTTTTCAATATTGAGGATTTATGCTAGCTTTAGAAAGTTAACAAATTTTTTATGAATTTCTAATTCTTTATCTAAAAAATTGATTTTTAATTTAAACCGCATTAACTTTAATCTTTTACAAACTATTGTAAGTGACAATTAAAGCAAATTGCATTTTCTGATGTCTATAAACTTATAATAAATTCTAAAAGATTATCTTAGAGCTTCCTTAACTGTATTTAAATTTTATTAGGTTTTAGCATTTTAAACAGATAAAGTTTGTTATAGAAAGATTGAAGGAGCAAGATATTTAAAGAGCTTTATTTGTACACATACAATAAAACTTTCATTATTTATGATTAATTTCCTCTATGTGGTCTTTAGAAAATAGTTCTTAAAGGATTGTTTAAAGATGATGACTTATATTTTCTAAAATTCTGTCCTAATTTGGAAAATCTTGAAATTATACATTATGAAAAAGATAAAAAATTTAAAGCTTTTACAGGCATCTTTTTATTAAACTTTTGCGAAAATTTTAATTTGAAAGTTTTAAAATTAAAAAGTAAATTTATAAAAATGAGATATATTATTGACTATTTAAGCACTAAAGGAAAACTTGTTTAAGAAATAGTTATAAATCAGAATGAGAATTTCACTCAATATATTTAGTACTGCCCTATGCTCAAAAAATTTGACTTATAAATAAAAGAAAGTGATGATCTGATCCTTAATTAGATTAAAAATTTTAATTTATAAGACTTAATCTTAAGTGGAATCTTTTAAATAGAGTCATTTAATCGCTTTATATTATAGAATAATGTTACGCTCTTATAAGTAAATATAAATAACTGCTAAAACTTTGACGATGATAATCTACTACTGCTATTATAAAAGTCACCTTAATTGAAATGCTTATATTTAAAAAATTTAGAATTAATTGGAGACATTTCGGTTTAGTAAATTGATTAGTATTGCTTAAAATTGGAACAATTAAGTATGATAAATTTACCTTTAGTTTAAGATGATACTTTAAGAATTATTTTAAAGAATTGTAAAAATTTAACTTCAATAGAATTAGCTCAAATTACTGACTTTAGCCATAAAGCAATAAGAACTATAAGAAAAAACTAAACAAAATTATATTCTTTAGCTTTAGGAAGTTTATTATACTTTGACTAAGATTATATTGAAGAATTAATTAAGCTTTAAAATATTAAAATATTAAAACTTAGAGATATTGATTTATCTGATTTAAACATTGCTTAAATAATTCAAAATTGTGAACATTTAGAAAAATTATATCTATACACAGTGAATGAAATAAGAAAATATGCCTTTCCAATTTTAGATGAAAATTAAAATCCTTATCCTATTTATAAGAATTTAAAAAAGTTAAGAATTCTTTATTCTTCCTAGAAGTTAAAAGCGCATTTAACAAAAATAAATTCTAAATTCAAAAATTTAATTATTAAGGTGTAGGACGAAGAGATTGGAGGACCATACGAATTTGATGGAGATATAGAAAGTATTATTTTTAGATTGAGATGAAATATTTTACTTTTATATTAAAATTAAATAAATAAATAACTATATTTATAATAAATAGCACATCTATAGATATAAATTAAGTAAGTAGCTTAATAAATATAATTAATAGAAAGTATATTATTTGTGGTAATCTTTTAGTTAGTTTTTATCATTTTTTAATCAAGCTATTGAAGTTTAATTTTCTATTTAAGTTTTATGATACTAAACTTAATAGTTAGCTTAATTTTGAGATTAAAGATACAATTAAATATTCTCTAATGCATGAATTTTTATTAACATCAAATAAAAGATATCTTATAATAAAATTTATCTTTTTAAATGAAAGTCTGCCAAAATTACTATATGAGGGTCTGTATAAAAAGCCATTACATCCTAACTACTTAATTGTAGAAATGCAGGAAAACAAATTTTATAAATAATATCTTACAATAAAATCTATATGATAATCATAAAATTTTGATACACACATTCCTGATGAAAATGTATTAATCTTTTATCTAAGCTTAGTAACATAAATTTATAACTATAAATATAAAATTAGTAGATTTATTTTTTAATATATTCTTAAATAACTTCCATAAAATGTTGATTAAGTTTTAAAAATAAATTATGAATAGCTTGATAAATATAAACAAAATTTTCATCTATAATTCATTGATAAAATTATTTAGCATTTTCACAAGTACAATCATGCTTAAATAAAAAAATATCTTAATTAATAAAATTTACTTTAATTTAAACTTTTTTTCAGTTTTATAAATGATCAAAGAGTAAATTTCTATTTTTTATACAGTAATTAGTAGTACTAAAAATCTCATAAATACAAGGATAAGAAAAAAGCAAATTAACTAAATTCAATGAAATGATTATGACAATAGCTGAAAAGGCATAAATAGAATGCTTTTTATAGTTTCTTAAAGAATTATGATAAGTACTATTTTTAGAAAAATATCTTAAATCATTTTTAATTAATAATATTACTAAAAAATTATTCCAAATGTTTAGTATTAAGTCAATTAGCTTTAATAAGCTTTAAATTTAATTAAAAGGAAGAATTTAGAAAATAATTTTATTTATTTTGAAAATTAATAATTATATATGAGTTATTTCAAATTTCTTTGTACTAATTTTAATAAGAAAGAAGTAAAAATTTATAGATAAACAATCTTAATTTTAATTATTGTAAATATAAAACTTTGAAATTATGCGATTTAAATTAGATTTTTAAATCAATGCATATTATGAAGCAAATAAATATATTTATTTCAAAATTAATTCTTTGTTGCTATATCACCTTCACTCACACTTTTTACTTACTTCACCTTTTTTCCTAACTAAAGTTAAAAATTCTCTTATTATTTTATAGTTTTTCTTAGAATATTTTAAGATTTATAAAGATAAAAATTCAATTCATAAACCAGATTTTTAACTCTTCAACATATTTATAAATTTTGCTATTATCAAAATTTAAAGTAATTTTAAATTTATAATTATTTTAATTTTATAAGCATTTAGTTACTTTAGTAAAATATACCTTTTTTTGATTTAATTTTTTTAATATTGTATTAATTCTTTAAAGCTATCTTAAAAGTATTACTTTTTATTTGATTTATCTATTAATGTAGAGAACTTAAACGTTTTCTTATAATATTAAATTTTACTAGTATTTTTAATTGTTTTCTACTAAAGGCATTCCTTTCTTAATAAACAGCGGAATAATTTTAAAACTTTTATTTTTAGTAAAAATTAAAATTGGGAAAAATTAAAATCAAACACAAGTCATAATAGTAAACAATACTATATACTATATAACTTCCAAAAATATTCTAAAAAACTAAGATTATAGAGCGCTTAATAACTCAATAACACGATACTCTTTATTAAAAAAAATAAATAAAAGTATTATTTGCACAATGTATATAAAAAGTTAATACAACTAAAATTTCTTTATTAGAACCTTTCATAAAATATAAGAAACTAACACCAGAAAAGAAAATAAAAAATAATCAAAAGTTAAAAAAGCTAAAAGATTTGATAAAGATTATAATAATTAATTGTATTTGTTTAAAAATTAAAAAATTTAAAAAATCTAGAAATAAAAGTCTAATTGAATAAAATTGACTATTATAAGTTATAAAATATAATAAAATTTTAATAAAAATATAATAGAATAAAATTCAATAGAAATTAATATTTAATAAAGCAAAAAACAATTAAAATAAAAATACTCTAGTCAGAACTGCTAATCCTAAAATTAGCAATAGAAACAGACGGGGCTGAGCAACAAGCTTGGAGAAATAGAAGAGAAGTGGCAATTTTAAATGAAACTTAATGAGCAAAGAGGCGATCCAATGCTGATAAAGGTAATTGACAAGAAGAAGAAATACTAAATATATATTTATAATAATTTTCTATTATTCTTTATTCATTTTATTTAAATTTGTAGCTTTTCGTACTTTATGCACTGGCCATTTTAGTACCAACATACCATTACTCTCTTATAGAAATCTCTTATGATGGTGATTATTGTTCTATATCCATTGAATCACTATTTATTATATTTTTTCTGATTTAGATTTTCTGGAATTTTAATCTTCCTTTAAGATCTATTCTGATTATGAAATTCTTCTTTGAATTTGCTACAGAGACGAGTTTATAGCTAAATTCTATCGTAGTATAGAGTTTATAGAGTGTATAGATTTTAGAATTTCCATAATATTAGCTAGTTTTTAAGTTCGTTGATAAAACTCAATAACAGTCTTTTCTAAATTTTGATTCTCCAACTCAAGAAGGTAGAGATCATTGGCCACTCTTTTATTTAGAGTTATTTGGTTTTATTGGAGAGGTCTATTATTTCTTCGGTGTAATTTTATAAATATTACCATTATTTCCTTAAGAATTTGACCTACAAATTTCAATTGTTCCCAAGTGGGAAATGAAAACCAGTCTAAAATAAACTTAATGGCTACCTGTAATTCAACCACCTAAGCAATTGAACATCAAGTTATTAGTCTTAGGTTTAATTTAAACCAAATCTTATCCCTCTTACGCTTCTAAGCGGTGAATAAATCCCGCTTATTTTTACCATTATATGCTAAATAAACAAAAAACTTAAAAAAATAAGCAAACTAAATGAAATATTTAAAATCCTAAATTTTTTTAAATTTTATAGCTATAAAATGAAATAATATAACTCTATTTTATCCTCTAATAAATATTTTTCTAATTAAATTATTTAATTAATTTAGTAAATAAATATTATTTAAATATAATATTATTTTTATTATAATCTGATAATAGCATAAAATAGGACGATAATGATATCTAAGCATAACGGATTAGTTTTACTGGTAAAGATAATTAAATTAAAAGAGGATTAGAAAGTATATTGATTTAAATCTATTAAGATTATTTAATATATTATATATATAAAAAAATTTAAGTTTTGCGTTTCGGGGACTTTCAACTTTATCGGGAAGACAGCAATTCATTCTCTCTGCTGTTAAATAAAAAAATTGGGACATCAAATTTTAGCGAGATTAGGAACTCAGGCTTCTCAGGTTATATTATTTAATTTAAAAAAGAATAATAAACATTATGATGATGTTTGTATAGATCCCACTTAAGAACAAACTAATTCATAATACAAAATTTTAAGGTTTAAATATTTATTATTTGAATAAAGATTAACTAATAAATTAAATTAAAGTATATATTTTATAAAATACATTAGATTCTTTGATATTTTTATACTATTTTAATATAAAATTAATAAAAGGAAATAATTATTGATATCATATTAATTTCAAATAATTTATATATTAAAAATAAAATAAATAGTTTAATTAATAAAAAATAGTACAAATAAAAAGAATATATAATATGCTGTTATAAAAATTTGCAATTAAGTTAAAATTAAAAAAAATAGATTAAAATTAAAAAATTAAGAATTAATGGATTATGTTAAGAGCATTTAAAGGCAATTAAATGTATCAAAATAAATAAACTAAAATAATAATTTTTAATTTAAAAATATTAAAAAAAAGGCAAAACTCTATACAGGAATTTGACTAGCTAAATAAATGTTTGCAATAAAAAATTTAAAAAATCCGTAATATTCTCGAAAATTAAATACTGCTAAAGAGGCAAATGAATCCAACTTAGAGTATAATTGGAATAAAATTTTAAAATTGCTAATTTAATGTATTTTAAATATTCCTTTTTTTAATTGAATCTAAAAATAATGGTAATAATAATAAATCTCAATTTATATATAATGTTTAGTTAAAGAAAATCCTCTTTAAGAAAAATATATGAATTTCTATTACTTTTTCTAATAATTATAATACTTAAATTATAGAAATGCATAAGGAAATACTTTTTATGATTTCAATTTGCAATGCTATTATTATTATTTTTCTTTTACTAATTCAAATAATCAATTCAACAAGAAAATTGTAGAATTAAAAGAAATTTTAAGCAATAAATCTTTGTTGATTTAATTATTTATATAAAATATTACAAAACAATGCAAGTATAAATAAATAGTAAATTAGATAGATTTAAAAAAAACGTGTTTTTAGATATTTTTCAATATTTAATTATAAGATCAGGCATAAAAAGAATCGCGATTCTTAAATAAAATTAAGGTATATGCCAACAAAGCAAAATTTAAAAAGTTTGGGTAAGGTAAAGAGAAAATTGCTAATAGAAAATTACAAATCTTTCATTGAGCATATTTATAATATTTTCTGCTAAAGATATAATAATTACAAGTATTTGGATTATTACTAGCTGTTGTAGCTTCCTCATTCTATTTAAAAATAAATTAAGATAAAATTGAGAATTAGTTCGCTTAAAAATTGGAGAAGTATTTTAAATTGTATCAATTCAGTTTTGAGACTAAAGTATAAAAAATTTATAAAAATAAATATATCATTTTTTAACTCTAAAAATTTAGCTGAAATATAATAGTATTTTATTTTATGAAAATTTTAAATTATTATAAAATATATTAAAAAATGATTAGCTTCAAGAAGGGTTTTTACATCATTTCCTCAATATAGGAGAGAAAACCTGAAGCACTTTCTTCTACCACGTCTTCGCTTTAATTAGTCCAACCTTCTTTATTATGAATGGAAACCAGACTTATATCCCAAGCTCTCAGATTACATGGAACCATTTTCTCTGATCAAAGAAGCACGATATAATAATACACTCACGGAAAAAGGATACCAATATATCTATGATTAGGCGGACTTCACTAAAAGGAGGAGCATAAAATAAGAAAGGAATGAAGTGGTAAAAAAAGTCACAGCCTAAGCTGTAATTTAATAAAAGAACGAACAAATAATCTCAGCCAACGTCCCTGAAGATTAAATGGTAAGAGTCTGTTAAAATGCTTATAATGATCTATCAGATATGATGGTCGTTTTTATTTTGACCACTATCTGGAAAATACTGATTTAGTAGAGAAAAAGGCCATAGACTAAGAAGTAATATAAGTGTTTAGGAATCAAATATGGAGAGAGTACGGACAAGCAGTGGCCAAATTCATCTTCAAATAAAACGGAATAGTATATTTAATATTCAACAACGAAGAAAGATACTAGTAATTACCTAATTCAGAAATGAAAATTTAAAGGCGTTAGAATTCCTTTCTAAGCAAGAAACTAATTAGAATACTTTGGATTCATAACTACCCAATTTACTTCATAATAAACGAATACTCAAACATGAAGGAAGTATGGAAGTAATGAGACAATATGGAAAATCTAGAGGAAAGGTATAGCATACATACCCAAACACTACAATGCTAACAGGTAGCAGTGTAATGTACTTAGATTTAAATGATTTAGACGAAGCAAAGAGGACACCAGAATTAATAGATTTGAACGGAAACAAAATGAGAATACAGCTGTCTATGCAAATTGAAAGGACACACAGACCAACAATGCAGAAGGGTGGAAGCAGCAAAAAGGAAAAAACTACATACAAGAGAATTAGAGTTGAATTTCTATTATCTGAAGGCTTACTTGAAGAAACGGACATATATTGAGATATGGAAAGAGTTGCGCACCAACGAGGTGCTACGTACTCTATAATTAAATTTATTTATTATTTATTTATTTATTATAGATGAGCAGTTTGGTTGCTACATCAACTAAATTTTTTTTTTGAAAATCATTGTTTGCTCATTTTCCATAGATACATACATTTTTATTTGCTTAAATCTAAAATTTTTTTCTTTCTATCTTTATCCTAATTCATCAGCAGTTGATCAATTTTTTGTAAAGTTCGTATTTCTTTCTTATAAGTCTTTCATTTCATCTCTAGCTTTAAGTATTTATACTTTTAACCGTTATTAAGGATTGTTTCTATCGAGCGCTTTTTATTTCTTTAGTTAAATTCAAAAAACCTTCCTTCTCTCCCACTTAATATAAGTGTTTTATCTAAAAATTGATATTTTAAAAGGAGAAAATTAATTTTTCTTTTACTCTTTCTATTTTTATTATTTTATTTTATTTTTTATATTTCTTCTAGAACATATATTCTTAAGTCTTAATTTTTTAATAAGCTGTTTATAAATCTAAAATAAATTAGATTGATAAAAAGTAATAAATAAGAAAATTTTAACTAAAAAGACTATTATTATGGTAAATAAACTATATTAATATAAATAATAAAAACTTCTAAATATCTAATTTTAATAATTTTATATTTACTAATTTAGATATAAAATTATATTAGTTACTATTTCATACTAATAAAAATAAAATTCACATTTGAATTAGTTATAAACAGATAAGTAAAACTTATATAAAAATACCTAATTTAAAATAATTAGTAGATCTCATTTTTTTAATTCATAAATTTTCATCCAGAATTTATAAGAAAATGTAAAAATAAATATTTTCATTTTAATAATAACATTGTAAATAATATTATATTTATAGAATTAAATAATAATAGGGTAATAATTTTAAGACTATTATTATTTATTATTATATGTTTATTTTATAATTAGCTTTTTATTTAAACTTATTTTTTTAGTTTCTTATTTAAAATTACTTTATTCCTGCTATTAAGAAATTTTATCCTTGAGTAAACAAAATTCTATATTCAATAATTTTTATACAATCATTATGATTAAAATTTTTTAAGTGATATTCTAGAAATTAAAAAAAAGACTCAAAATATCGTAAATGGAATTTAGTTTTTCGTATTATTATATAAAAAGTGAAGTGAGAGGAATATATTCTAATGAAAATGGTCTTTAGCAATAAAATTTATGAAAACAATTTTATTAAAGAAATCACTTAAATCATGTTTTTAAACCCTCCGCAAATAAAAAGACTTTACTAGAAAGTCACTTTTATAACAAATAATTATAAATTAAATACATAATTAAATATCTCTTTTATTTTAATATTTCTACATATTAAAAAAAGTTAAATTAGAAATTAATAAAAACTAAAGTAAAATTTAATGTTTTAATTTTAATTTTTTTGTTTAATTCTTAATTAATTTAAATTAACTGAAAATTAGTTCTAACTTTATTTAAAATAATTTAATAATATTATAACAATGTAAATCAATTTACCTATTTAATTAATATTTTTTAAATTTAATTATAATAAGAAATTAAAAAATAAAATCAAAAAAAAGATGTCGTAATCTGGTTTCAAAAAAGGCTTTTTTCTTGCAAGTAAAGAGGAGCAGAAGAGTGGCTAGCAAACTGCATCAGTACAATCTGGTAAAAGAATCTAGCACTCACTTGGAACTCCAGTCATTCAAGAGCAACCTAGATAATAACAGGAAACTTAAGTCAGATAAATCCCTGTTGAAAAAGTCCTAATAGAATAGGAGGAAGAAATAGATTATAAGTAATTGGCTTTAAGCTTAGTCAAAGAGGTTGCGAAATTGAAATAGGAAATTTAATAGCTCAGAGTGTATGCTGAAACGGAAGGTTAACTATCTGATTAGCGAGCTGTTAACTCTGAACGAGAACTGCAAGCAATGTGGAACATGATATAAGAGCAGTCCTGTCTATAGACTATGACCAATGGTAAGATTAACGATATTTTAAAAGCAGTTTCTATGGCAAAAATTTAAAATGATCCTCTATTAGCTGTTAGGCCAGTTACGATGGAAATAGAATCAGTTTAACCTTTCAGCTAAAATTTTCAGAGTTAGACCAAGGAAAAACCTGTAAGGAAATGCTTTCAATGTGGTAGCATTTGACACTTATATCATTAATGCAAAAAGTTTAGGTAGGTTCAACATTAATATTGGAAGAAGTAGTATTGGCTTCAGCAGACTACCTAGCAGAATAAAGAGCTAGAACAAAATTTTAAAAAGCAAAGCTAAACAAAATGTATTGTAACCCGAATGGTTATGTATATAAAGTTAAGGTTTAAAACCCATGAAACTACCCTCAAGGCAACAAATGTCCCTAGTTGCAAAGCTGGAAGGAAACCGGTTTGATAAACTCATCCAAAAGTAGATAGGATGTAAAAAAGTCAGTTCGAGTTCGAATTGAAAACCTTTCTAACGTTTATTAACTTTATAACTTTATTTATAAGAAATTAAAAAAATGATAAATAAAAAAATAAATTCTATGATATTAAAATTGACTTTAAATAAATTTTTATAATATTATATGATTTAAAATAAGTAGAAAGCTTGGGAATAGGAAAAGCTAGTTATAGTAACTGTTGCAGCATTAATTTTTACAAAATTTTTTATCTCTCGCTATCTTTTACATTATCATATTTTATTTCTTTGATTAACTATAACTGATTAAACTATTTTTCTACAAATAAAAAATTTTAGATTAAATGAGCAGTTCTTTATTCATATGTTTCAATCTTATGATATAGAAATAGATTATGTTAACTTTTAATTATTATCTGCTTTATTTTTTAATTTATATTTTAATAAAATAATATGTCACAAATTATATCAAGAATTTCTAAGGCTGAAAAAAAGAGTTATCAACAACTAGAGAGGCTATGACTAGCAAAAGTGCGTAAAAAAGGTCACCTACCGAATTGAGACAACTATCATTGAAGAGAACCTAAGAAATTAGGCTAAAAATATAATGAATTTGGATGTCTCTGATTTTACAACAAAACAGTAAATAAGAGATTTATTAGCTAATTTGAGTTATGCTAAACCTTCAGGACGATATAAAAGTATAAAGAAATTAATAAATATTAATAAAAAAATGGAGATAACATCAAAATTTTTGGCGTAAATAAGAGACCTAATGACTACTGAAATATTTAAAGATTAGAATAGAAAATCTAAAAATTAGTAATAGAAGCAGAAAGTACTGATTGAAGGAGAAAATTGAAGAATACTAGCAAAAGCTGGCATAAAATCGAACTAAAAGAGAAAGAAAATGACCAAATGATATTTGAGAAGAATAAAGTTCAAGATTTTAGCCTAAACGAGTAACGAAAAGATTTTTTACTACAACTCTCGAAAGTATCTGTAAAAAAGATGCAAAATATTTAAGGAATTTAAAAAAAGCTGGAATACTAAAAGAAGTAGGAGAAAAAAAAGAAAAGACAAAATCAACTAAATATAAAGATAGAAAAAATATATCCTAATAAATTATCATAAGCAAGAAAAAGATATCTAATATTAAGAAAATAGAAAAATTAGAAACAAATTTTATTAATTTAAAGAGTTGACGGAAATTATATTTATTTCAAATTTTTCGATGAATATTCTATAAAAAATGTCAAAAATAATAAAATTTAGTTGATATCTATCTTTAAATTAATTAGTACTATAAAGATCTTTTATTAAGCTAATTTATTTAGAAATAATTAATGATTTATTGAAAAATTCTTACTAAAAATATTAAGAATTCAATAATATTAGAATAGTGAAAACATTTCAAGCTGTTTATTATACAAATTATAACTTATAATCCAAAAATTTAAAAATAAGTAATAAGACCAATTAAAGTAAAAAATCTAATCATAAAACATAAAGTCATGCATGATCCAACGGAGATCGAAGAATTTAATTAAAATGTTTATTGAGGATAGAAGTCTAAATACAATAAAGAAAAAAAATAAGATAAAAAATGTACTGATTCTGTAGAATACTTGGAAATTTCAAAAAATCTTAAAGGAAATATAAAATTTTTTAAAATGAAAGCACAAAATTCTAAAAATTCCTAACCAAGATTTATTGATATCTGAAAGCGAATTATATAGGAAAAAATACTCAAAGTAAACAAAGAAGTTCCCTATATCTAATAGGTAAATAATGGATTAATATAAAATTATTGGAATTTTATCTATAGGAATAAATTAAGAAAAGTAATCTTAAAATAGTCAAGATTCATGATAATGAAGATCCAAGAAGTTCGAAATCTATATATTTTTAAACACTGAACACTTTAATTGTGGTGATTTTACAAAGTGGTACCTCGTTAATTAATTATTATTATTTCGTTTATCTCTCAGATAATTAACAATATAGTCTATTCCCTACTGAGATTTAGACTTATATTTTTTGATAATGATCCTATGCGTGAAATTGAACCTTGCTTGAATAAAATTAACTTACTAATTCCGTATATTCAGTAAATTTCGTGATTGACTCGAAATTTATTAGTTTTATGTTCAATTTAAATTTTTTTAAATCTAACAATCCCCAATTTTTCATATTACCTGTTAGTATTTAATTTAACTTAATTAACAATCATAATAATTATATATTTTAGATTAAGAAAATTAACAAAAGGTTAATATAGATAATTACTTTAATGCTAAAATATAAAAGCTAATTAGACCAAAAATTAAATAAACGAATACTACAAAGAATTAACTTTTTAGTTAAACAAAATATTTTCTAATAAAAAAATTAAAAAATAAACTAATTTAATAAATATTAAAATGTGCTATTAATAAACCATATTAAAATAGTGGATGCAGTTATTTTAAATCCATAAGGAAAGCCTTACATATTTATTAAAAAATTAATAAAATTTCTAGAAAAAAATAGAAATGTTTTGGTAAATTTGCTTATGTTTTTATAAAAAGAATAACATTTAATTCATCAAAAATATAATTAAAAAATTAGATTTTTCATGAAAAGTACAAAATAATACTTATATTGATTAGGAATTGAAAATTAAATAAATAGATAATATTACCTAAGAATCCAGAAAATATTATAAAAAAACAGAACATTTCATAAAAGAAATAATTAATTTACCAAAATATAAAAAGAAATATAGAGATGCATTTTTCTAATAAACAAAAATTAAGCATTTTTAATTAAATAAATGCATTAAATATTAATATTAAAAGAAACGTAAATTTCTAAAATTCTGTTGCATTTTAAGAGTAAAAATTAAATTTAGATTATCTAATATAAGAATTCAAGAAACTATTTAGTTATAATAAGCATTGAAAAATCGAATGCACTTTTAGCTTAAATTAAGATAAAAAATCAAAATAATGATTAAAAATAAATAATTATTCTATTTTAGCACTGCTATGCTAAAAAATATATTTCTGGTAGTATAACAAAATAAAGTAGTTAAAGATATTATTATTCTTTTAGGTTTAATGAATATTTTTAATTTTATTTATAATATGAAATGATTATAAAGATGAAATAAAATTAGTAAAAGTAAGTATACGAGATATTTAATTATTATATTTAAATAATATTATCAGAATTATACTTTATAGTAAAACCATATATTATAAGATAAAAAATTGATAAAAATTTAAAAATTTACATAATAAATAAAAGACTTCCTATAGGTAATAATTTAATTATCTTTCAATTTTATGACTTATATTATTTTCCTTTTATGAGTTTAAAATAATTTTAAAAGAATCAAGAAACCAAAGTTTAGGATTATTTTTGAAACTTAAATTTTAGAAATAACTCAAAAAAAGAGTTTCAGAATTTATTGAAAAAATTAAAATTATATTACGATAAAAATTAGCCAATGAAATACGATAATAAAAGACTAAACTTTTCCCAAAAATAGATTTAACAAATTTTTATTAGTTTGTACCACAGACTCATCACAAAGAATGAAAATTCCAAAGTATTATAAAAAATATCATAATTTATAAGTTCTTTAGTTGAATTATGTCAGAAATATAAATTGAAAATTACGATATTAATAATTCTTTTAGCAGACATCATTATGATAACTTTCAAAAATTTTGGTAATATTATCGAGTAAAAGATGGACTTATTAACTTTAAGAATTCCCATGTATAAAAAAATGTAATAGAATACTATAGCTTTAAAAAAGTTCCTATGTATTTTAGTTAAACGTGAATACAACGATACTTCAAATGAGTTAGTAGAAGTCAAAATTTTGCAAAAATAATTGAATTAAAAAATAAAAAAAGAGAATTCACGTTAATTTATTATTATTATAAAGTTTAATTTAAATAGGGAGAAGCAATCCTCACATTGAGACATCTTAATCAATTGAGGTGCTACGTGCTCTATAATATAAGATTTTTTTTTAAGTTTGAGCAAAATTCTCATTTGAAAAGGATTCATCTCAGCTAAATTACAGTTAGAAAATTATACTTAAAGAACTAAAAAATAAATAAGAGTTAAATATTTAACTTTTAAGATAAATGCAAGAGTTCGAAGGAAAATTGCATAATCTTATTTCTAAATCTTAAGAATAAAAAAAAGTGAAAATGGAAATTCATCAAATATGAGAATCGAACAGTTAGAAACAAAGTTCAATTAATTCGCGGAGTTGACGGAAAACATATTTCTTTAAAATATTATTGTCGAATGATCATATTGATGTAAAATCCAAAGATTAACCAGAAATTCCTTTATGTAAGATAAATCGATTACGATATTTCTGGAAATTGATTCTTACTATAAAATACTGCAAACGTTTTAAATGAAAACAAATTAAGAATAGTTTAAATTATTGGCAATTAATTAGTAATTTATATTGCACTCCAAATGAGATGTCATGAAGAAAGTAAATATATAGAAGGAGTGAAATTATGAGAGATATAGTATTTGCGCAATAAAGAAGGAATGATAAAATGATAGACCGTAAACTTTACTTAAGCAGGATTAAAATAATAAAAAAGGGTTAAATTAACAAAAATAGATATTTTTTAAAGGAAAGCGATTAAGACAAAGAATGGGAATTCAAAATTTGACGAAAAAAGTAATCTTCAATTCAGTGATAATTTATATTGGAATCACTATAATTAATTATTATTATATTATAATTAAATAAATGTTCTTAATTTAAAGTCTATTTTATTTATAATGTATTAATAAATAATTTTTAGTTTATTATCTAAAAAGTAATAAAATATGAATTAATAATAATTTTTTATTTAAATTTTAAATTTAAGATATACTAATTTTTCTTATGTACTATTGGAAACTTATTTTATATTATTAATTTTATTTTAATTTTTTACTATATAATATTCTTAATTTTCAAGAGTAATATCTTTTATCTTTTTTTGTATTTTATAATTTTATTTTATAATAAAAAGCTACTTAAACAAAGTTATGTAAATAGTAAAATATAAACTTATTAAATCTTGTGGATTATTTTTGCTATAAACGAGGATAATAAGATCATATGGTAATTTATGTTTTTAAAATTTCCAGGAATTTAAGCATTATAGTACATAGTTCTATTAGGTTTATTAAGTTAATAGCAGGATATTAAAATTTTATTTATACTAAGTTTCTTTAGTATTTATCTAAGGCTGGAATTACATCTTCTTTAATAGAAATATCAGAATCATCTGCTTAAAATCAATTTTTCTTAAAATCCTCATAAAATTCTTATTAACCTACTATATTTTATAGCTTGCAGTTTTCGCTTTCTTCTTGAAAGATTTGTTCGTTAGGGAGAGTTAAGTTGAGTTGCGAAGAAAAGAAAGATAGAATAGTTACTAGTAGTGAGAGAAGGAATAAGTTCATATGCAAAATAAACTTAAAATGGAATAATGAACTAGAAATGCTAATCTGATAAAGAGATTAGATTTGAAATAATATTTGAATGGATAAAATATGAAGTTAATTTAAAGGTAGATTGAAGGTAATAGCTTAATATAAAATGTAATTTAGGAATATAATAATTTAACTAAGTTGGTATTCTATAAAGTTAAATAATAAGACTTGCTTATAGTTTAAATTTAATGGTTTAGCTTAATTTATTAATATAGCAGTATACTTTCTTAAGCTATAAATACAACTATGTTTCTTTTAATAAATGCATTTAGGATTTCCTAGCTATGATACTGTTTAATTTGCTTTTAGTATTTTTATTTAATTTTTAGATATTCTACTAGTAATTTCATTATTCACTTCTTATTTTACTTATTGCAACTTAAAAGCTTTATCTGTTTAAGGATAAAAAACTTATTTTATGATAGATTATTCTTCTAATAAACTTTACCTACTTAAAAATAATCAATAAATTAGCGAATAATAAAGCCTAAGTGGTATATCAAAGTGGAACTTATCAAATATGCGAGTAAAGAATTGCATTAAATGGTTACATGTTTTATGCCATATTTTTATATTTTTTCTTAATAACAAAACATTCCAATCTCTCTGTTTCATTACCTTAGCCATTAAGTTTATATTTTCTATGCAATTTTGCTAATAATTTCTTAAATATTTTTTAACTATCTTCATTATTTAATTAATAGCTTGCTTAATAATATAAAACACTACTGAGCATTCTTTAAAATAAATAACTAGAAAATATGAAGCATAGCTGCTATATATAAGTAGATAGATAGAAGCTGTTTATATAAAGTTATTTTATTAACTGTTTAAATGTTTAAATATTTTCTGTCTTTTTCTCTTATTTTTTCCTATAGTTTTATATCTTTCCTCTCTATTATAAATATATCCCTATCTTACTTTCCTTCTGCTCTTTTAATGCTCCTCCCATTGCTTTGCACTTCTTGAGGATGTTGAAATAATAAAAATAAAGAGTATTTATGTAAAATATAAGCAAAGATATGCTGTAATATAAATAGAAGGATGTTAACTAGTATATATTATTCTATGGCAGGAAGCTACTCGTTCAATTAAATTGCCTAGTCCATTAAAATAAAAGCAAAACTAAAAAGATAACAAAAAACGACTGAAATCATAATTTTAGTTTTAAGTCTAATGAACAAGATAGTAAGATATATATTAAAGGCTTAAACTATGAGACATATTATTATAGGTGTTGTTAGGTCTTTCTTGCTTATATATTCTTTAGAATTTTATAATGTTACTCCGAGGTTGACAGTAAAGCATACTAAAGCGTAAAGAATTTCTTTAAGTAATATCATAAATAAAATCTTTCTGCTGATCCTAAAATGTCTTCGAAGAAAGATTATTGCAATAAAAGAATATCCAGCATATAGAGTTATTCTCTAGTTAATTTATACAGTTGTTTAAGTATCTTATTCATTAACTTAACGCTATCTACGATTTCTAATAGCTCTAAGTACAACAAACATAGTTAAAAAGATAAAAATAATACCCAAAAAATAGTAAAAAGAGGGACTATTTGATTAATCCTTAAGAATCTAATGATTATTATCTAGTTCAGCTTTGCAGATATCTTTACTAAATCTAGCTTAGTTATCTTATTTAAATTCGCCACATTCTTAATCGCATTAGCAGCAATAATCTTTTATAGCAGTAATGCAATTATCTGCATAAGGATGAGTTACATTTCCATTTTTATCTCAACAAAGGGTATCTACTTATGAACATAGATCTAGAGAATTAAATTAGCATGATTAAGTAGTATAGTTACATATACTTTCTTAAATGTTTTAATATTATAGAGGACAATTATCTATACACTCCTTTTTGTATAAAAATGTACCTTCTGGACATTGCTCATAGCATATCTTTTAAGATGAATATTGACAACTCTCATTTTTATAATATTTTACCGTAAATGGGGCTTCGAAGGGGCAACTATCAAAACATTCTCCATTATATTTGAATTTATTTTCACATGTACTACATAAGTTATCTTTTAAATAAAACCCTTCTTAGCACTTAAAGCATACTTTTCCATCTATAGAACATTTTTAACATTTATCGGAACATTAAGCTTCACTTTTAATTGATTCGCATATAAGTTCTGACCTAGAAGGACATTTTATTTAAGAATTTTCTATAAAAGGATGATTTATTGTTTCTCCTTAAGGACAGTAAACTTAAGTTCCATTTAAAAAAATTAATGTAACATTGTTGTTTTCATCACAAGAAGTTTAAAAGCAAAAGGAATAGTTTACTTAATTTGCTGTTCCTGAATAACATCTCGAATTAAGTCCAAGAGTTTCTTAGTAATTACTGAAGCTAATATAATATTAAGAACTTAAACCTTGACAATTTACATAAGATTATTATAAAGCTAAAGGGCAGTAATCAGCTTCTATCATCATTCCTCCTTTCTTAGGATTATCGAAATACTATTAAGATGCATTTAAATCATAGTCATAAATCTTTGTATCACAACTTCTAGCTTTTTCTTTAAAATCAGGGGTGCAAGTAAATAAATCTCCATCTGAACAAAATTCTTAGAAAGAAGGTATACCATTTTAAGCACATTTTTCAGTGATAAAATTACATCCTTATTTATATCCAAACTCCAAGAATTGAGCCATACTCCAGTTTGGAATATATCACCCCGTATCATAAAGAAAAGCCAAAGTTATATTACTTAAAGGATAGTTTTAAATAGAGTATGAAACCATTAATTCGTTAAGCATTAATCTTGCATCTCAATGAGTATTCACAAATACATCATAATTTTCAAATTCCATAAAACCGGAGGAGCAATTAAATTATCTTCTAAAGGCTTCAGTTACAGTAGGCATTATAATTTAAGTAACATTTTAACCTCTAACAATATTATTTTAAATGATTTTATCGTAAGGTAAATTTGTTTAGGGGTTTATATATGTTTCTCAGAAAATGGAGTTAAATCCAAGAATATGAATCACCTCATGGAGTGTTTTACTAAAATAATATAAGAAATTAGTTACAGATATTTAATGCTTATTAAATATCATATATCCTAAAATTGGTCTTCCAATATCTTCTATCGTATAACTTACTGAATGGATTATAGATCCTGAAACATAATCATTACTTTAGACAAAAATGATAATATCATAAGGTATATCTTCATTTATATACTTTTGAGGAATTAAAAAATCGCCAATTTTTTAACCTTATAAATATTTTAAATTCATAAAGGGGGGCTAATTTCTTACGTTTATCAACTAACTTAAGTATTTACCAACAGCTGGAAGGATTTCTTTCTTGATAAAAATATCTTTGCTTTCTGTTGAAGAACTTATATTTCCTTAGAAATGCCACAGAATTCTTATAGGTCCCTAATCTTTAGTTGCAGTCAGAAGTCTGCTTTGGTTAGAAAACTCCATCCTTTTAGGAATAATCTCTTGCTTGGAAGAGCATCTTTCAGAAAAAATTGAGGTAAGTAACAGTATAAGAAGCACTAGCTTCATATTATAATTAAATTTGAAAAAGTGGCTTAAATACGTAAAAGCATCAGAATTGGATTTATTAAATATGATCGATAAAAATTAGATTTGCTATAGAAAGTTACATTATAATAAAATTATAAAATAAAAGGAAATAATGTAAGCTAGAATTCTGAGAATTATAAACTAAATAGAAGTTAAGCAACTAATTAAGTTTAATTTAAAACTCTCTTTAATTATTTCTCTATTTTAGTATTAAACTTCATTGTTTGAAGCTTTAAAGAGTAGGATTTCATTTTTATAAGCAAACTTAGTTAATTAGTTATTTCATCTAATAATTAACTTATAGAGGGGTAGATTTTTATTAAACTTTAATCAATTTTTATTATTTTTAAGCATTTTACCTGCTAAATAAGTTATTATTTCCAATCTATTTTCATGTTCAATAGATTATTTGCTTAAATAGAAAGATAATAACTTATTAACCTAAATTAATAAACTTAAGCCTAAATTCTAAGCCTATATTTAAGCTTTATTTAAGAAGAGATTATTTTAATCTACTTATAGTTCAGTCTTAGTTAATACTTCGTCTTTAAATACATATTTTGCTAGCTTTCATTCAACTTACAATCTGATTGCTTATATTTAATACACTCTTCTGAGCAATATACTTTTTACAATGCTTTTTAGAGTAATTATGTATCTAAAAAGCTAAAAACTAACTTTAAATATCCTTCCTAAGATATAAAAAATCTGATTCTAGTGAATTAATTCATTTTAAAGAAAGTATACTTAACTCTATCCTTTATTGGATTTCCTTTTTTAGAAAGCTTTAATAACTTATTCCTTTATATTTCTACTTTATTCCTTATTTACTTTGTAATTATTTGTTGTATGCTGTAGTCTCTTTTTCTAAATTAACTAGCATTCTTCATTCTTTTAATACAAAAACCTTCATCTCACATTAACTTCTTATTTATACTCATTCATTTGAGATTTTTAGCATCAAATTTATAATTACTAAGTTTTATCAATTTCTATGAAAAATTACAAATGTGAGTAAAGTGAATTTTATATTTAGAAGGTATGTAAATCTCTTATATCCTTTGATTTGCTTTAACTTTAGAGATAATAAATTTATCCTAAGACTCAAAAATTAATTCTTTTGAATATATTTTAAAGAAAGAAATTCCTTTATCACTTCTAATTTATATCATGCAAAAGCTAATAAGAATAATCATTATTTAGGTCTATTATAATTCATATTTACATACATTTCTTAACTTTTAAGCCTACTATAAAGAATTACCTCTTTATAAGCTTTTAAATAAAAACCAAATCAAAGGAAAAAAGAAAGGAAAAAGTGTATATGTAAAAATCTAATTTATTTTAATTAACTATTAATATGTTTTAGGATGAGCATTATAACTAAAAACTAAAAAGTTTAAAAATTTGAACACAAGTAGTAGATGCTAAGATAAATAGGGATTTAGAAAATTCAAACTTAAAACATTAAATTTTTCACTTCAAAGCAAATTATAAAATACTGCTTTTATAGACAGAACTTAAAGCAGAATATCTCCAACTATTAAGCAAATTAATACAGTCAAATTAATATTTGCAAGTTTAAGCTGAAGAAAAGATATAACAGATCGTAGGTATCTGTTTAATATGCTTAAATAAAGTTATAAGCAAGTATCTATTTAAAAAACGATTTGAGTTGATTAATAATAATTATTTATAATAGTCATATTTGAGAATATATCCCTTTAGCATTTAGCCTTTAATTCCTAAAACTATTTAGTCTATTTCTCAGTAATTTGGTTTAATTATTTATATTTGAAGCTCTAAATAATTACTAATAATAGAATGTAGAATTTCTTAAGACTAACAACTAATTTATTTTAAGTTTATTTAACTAATTTTTAAATTGCTTGGTTCAAACTTCTATACTTTTAATTTTTAGTTTAGAATATATTTAAAAGGCGAAGCATTAGAGGAAAAATTAGATAACTTATAAATAAAAAGCTATAAAAGTTTAAATTAGATTCATACCATATATCAAACTAAAAATAAATAAGGGATATAAAAAATCGGCAATAATTTAGACTACTTCATCATATTTCTTCAAATATAAATAAATATTCATTATAAAAGATGCTTACAAGTTGATAGATTACTAAGCTCAACTTTTAAAGAATTATGATGAGACTAATGCTGATTTCTGGAATTTTCTTTTATTTACTTATTTAAAGAAATATCTTGATAAGACAAAGTACTATCAACATTTAGCTTATCAAGTTTTCTTTGAGTATATTCATTAGATTAAGAAATTTTCTGCTTTCTTCCTGCTTATAGCTAAAATAGAAATGTTGCTAGTGATATTTATATTAGGGTACAAAATTACCACTAGCTAAATCTAAGTTTTGTGGATAAGAAAGGGATTAGAAAAATATCTTTAATAGGCAGATACATACAGAGATACTCTTATTGACTTTCTTCTCGTTACTAAAATTAAGAGTTTGTTTAGACAATTTATTAGCTATAAAAAGGAACAAGTTACCACGAAAAGTATAAGGAGAGTAAGAAACAATTTTAAGAATGAAGGATTGATAATAGGGATGGAAATTTAGATTAAGCTATATTTAAACCAACAGTAATTAGAGTTTGCTGCTTGATACTTTTGTTCTGCTTCACTTTCTTGCTTTTTTATAATGGAAGTTATTATTTAAAGTTGTATTTAGATCTTACAAGAAAGATAAGAAAAAGCTTTGCTAGTACTATAATACGAACTTCTTGTAAGAAAACTAGCTGAATATATATTTGAATATTAGCCTCAATAATAAATTGATATCTAAATTTTAAATCCAAACTTATAATTTAAATAAATTGACTCCAGCACAAGTTAAATCACTCAAACATTTCTATATCTTTACATTCAAAGCTAGATTAAAAAAGCTTAAAATATATTTTCTTTATCTATTATTTTTCCTCTTTCTAAAACTAAAGTGAGACAATTCCTCTAACTTCTAGCAAAGAAAATCTAATATTCGCATCTTTTATGTTGGTTCATATTAACTAAATCATCTTCGATTAATTATCTCTATTAGCAATGAGTCTATATATCTCCCTATCTAAAAAATAATAGATTTAAAGATAAAATGTTAATTTTTTCTTTTCTAAAGCTTGAAAAAGCTAAAGTTTCCTAATACTATCTTTTTAAATCTCACTTCTGGGGATAATTTTATTTGAAATTAGGTGCTTAATTTAAATATCTTAATCCAAATCCTCAAGCCTTTTTAATTTACTCTGATGCTTTAAAAGGAAGGGATAGTAAAATCTCTTCAGATTAGTTCCCTAAAATTTCTTTGCCAATCAAATAAAAAAAGCAATTCAATGTCAGAAATTAGATTCTAACTTTTAGACTGAAAAAATTAATAAATGTTTACCAATCCAGAAGATGAGGATATAAAAGACTCTACAAGATAAAAGAGTTATTTGGCTTTAATAACAGTTTTCCAAAGAACTATATTAAAATTGATTAAAAGTATAATCACTAAAATCAGATAATCAGAAATAGGCTAAAATAATCATAAATACAGCTGGATAAAAGTTGCAACATCAACTTAAAAGGAGAAAATAAGAACAGGCATAAAATAAAGAGAATTTAGTATCGAAAATGAGATAAATTGTAGTGTTTGGAAATAATTAATGAATCCTTTTAAGTGAAAGTAGAAAAAATAGCAGGATATAAAAGCAAGAGTTTCTATGTTTTTAAGTGAGGAATAAGCATTCAAAAGTGGGTAGAGGTATTTTAACTATATGGAAGCTAAAGATAAGACGAAGGATGAGAAAATTGGAGAAAATTAATAGTAAAAATGTAGAGCTAGATATGAAAAAAGAAGCTAGCGATTTACTAAATTAATGGAGAAAGAAAGGAAGCAAATCTAAATAATTTTACTTGTAAGTTAATTTTTTTTAAAAATAATCATAAAAAGCAAAAATGTTTTAAAGTTAATATTTAAAGCAAAATGATTTAATTAGGAAAGAGCTCTAAGTTATCTTTAGAATAGCTGCTTAAATTTAAATAAATTTACATTTAATTTATAAATCAAAATTAATTTAACCATATAAAGAAATTAATGAGAGTATCTTCTACATAATCAATTAAAAACCCTTTCTATTATTTCTTAAAAGGATATATAACCTTTCTAGCCTTAAATAAAAAATATAAATGATTAAATTTAAAAGTAATCAAAAATAAATTAACTAAACTATATAGCATAACAAAGGCATCATTTATATAATTTAAATACTTATTTATCAGTACTTATAAATTAAGAAAAATTTAAGCTTATTTTATAATTTAAAGCTTAAGTCTTTAGCCTTAGAAATTTTTCCCTACTCAACTCTCGTGTAGCAAGTCTTTCCAGGAGATAGCCAAAATATTCTGACTATCCTTTTATTTATACCTAAGGATATAGGAGAGAAATCTGAGCAACTCCCAAATTTTAGCTTCAAAAATTTTCTTCTTGAATAAAAAATTTCTTGGTAACTTTAAGTAACTTAAACATTTTGCCCTCATATTGTAATTTTTCTATCTACCTTTCTACTATTATAAATATAAGCTTTATATCCTTCTAAGCAAAGTTTGAATTTTCTATTTATCATATTTGAGACTTTTTTACTTCTTATCTTAAATTTTTTACCTAGTTCTACTATATTAAGATAAGGAAAGAAGGAAATAAATTATCCTTAACTCTTCTTTGTCTAGTATTAAATACTAGAAATTTCATAGCCTTAAAATTTCTTACAAATAACACTAATCTTCTCATATGCTCTAGATTATGCTAATATTTAACATTAATCTATTAAAAATTATCTTGTTATTTAAGTCATTTATATACTCCTCAAAACCTAACTATATTTATAGCCAGTCACCAATTTAACTACTTAATTTTTATGCTTTTATAAGTGAAGCTTCAGCGATTTTAAAACTAATCTAGAACTTGATTCTATTCAGACCTTCTACCTAGATACCTACTTTAATTTTTAATTTAATTTTAAAATTTATTTATATTTAGTGCTTAGAGTCATAAACATATACTACGATATTATAAGAGCCTTTAGGCTTAGAAAAATATGTCTTTGCATCTGCTAATTTACCTTTTAACTTTAGTCAGCTGTGATAGTTAGAGTACTTTTAGCTAAATGAACTGCTTAGCTAACAATGTTTACGATAGCAGCTTCTCATTGGGTTATTATATGAGTATTTTAATTTTACAGCTTATATACAGTTTAAGCTTCATTAGCATATTAACGGATATTTTTAGGAGTTACTACTCATTTCTACCTGTTTAAGCTACTTGAAATATGGCTATCATAATTTTTTTAAGGATGCTTTAGTTTACTAAATTATAAGATTAAGAGTTCTATATAAGGTGGTTATAGAGGAGATATAGCTTTTTAGCTTCTGAAAAGATACTATCAATTATTTTAAATAGATTGAAATAAAAATACAAATTTAAAAGGGATAAAGATAATAGAATTAAGACTCTATAAAAAGAAAAATAATATAATTTATATGCTAAATTAAAATGTCTTCATTCACTCTCTCTGCCAGTTATTTATTAAAGTAAGCAAAAGCCTTTATATATCTTAAAGTAGCAAATATATTATTCTTTTATAAGCTCAAAGCATTTTAATCTCAATCAAAAATAAACTTAGTAAATTTAATTGCAGAAGATTTAAGAAATGTAACTAAAGCGGAATATTCCTAGTAACTAAGTTTCTGCTTTATTAGTTTTTGAATTATATTTATACTAATTATCTTAACTAATTTTATAGCTTTAATCTCATTTTTTCCTTTTATTTTTTTGTTTCTTATAGCTTTTTGACTGATATCCTTGAGAGTCTTGCATTTCATCGTTCTGATTTTGATTTTTTTAATTTATGTTTGTTTTATCTTTAAAATTTAGACTGTAAAGTTTTAATAATTTTGGTTTCTAAATAAATACTAATGAATATGAAAAACTATATTGTAGTTAGTATCTTGCTTTCTAAAAAATGGTGATAGATTTTTTTCTAAGACATGGTTTAATAAAAATCTAATTAAAGAATGTTTTTTTGCTAATAAATAAATTAAAAAAGAGGCTACTGAGGGGATTGAACCCTCGACCTTTTGATTACGAATCAAACGCAATACCACTATGCTAAGCAGCCCTTATATGTTAAATATTTAACTCTTTATTTAAACTTATCTATCATACTTGTAATTATGTCTTATCTCTTTCTATTTTGAAAGTATGCTTAATTAATTCATTTTCTTATTACTAAACTTTAGAGATAAAAGGAATTATCTAAAAAATGGTTGAAGGTTTCAAGTCAGGCTTCTATACCACCTCTTCCTAAGCCAAAAAGGAAGGGAAGAAGCAAGAAACCAAGTCTTAATAATCTTAACAATCTTCTCTATCACAACCTTAACCAACACTGAACTAAAAACTTGGAATCTAACAAAGCGAACGAAAGCCAACCTTGAAGAATATACACACGAAAACTTCAACCTCGAGCGAGAAACCGAGGAAACAGATGAAGTCTGTTCTCCGCCAGGAGGTATCAGAGTTCAACCTTTCTGACCAGATGAGCATGGAATAGCTCATCAAAGTGGTACTGAACCTCCAGGAAGAGGTCAAGAGATTGAAGAAGGACAATGATATGCTGATGGCAAAGCTAGACCTAGCAGAAGGAATTGAGTCAAGACTTATGTCCTAGGAAAGAGATCTTAACCCCTTTTGGAATATCTCACAAAGTCAGACTAACGAATCCTAAAATTAGCTTTAGAAACAGACTGAACTGGATAATAGATTCGGAAAATTAGAAGAGAAATTGTAAACTTTTAAGAAAGAGTAAAGCGAAACTGGAGCTATACAAATGGAAATCGAAGCCTAGAAAGAGCAAACAAATAAAGGAAAATAATTCAAAATAAAAAAGAAATGTTTCTGTTGTGGAAGTGTATGACATTTTTATCGGAAGTGTTAGAAATTCTAATAGAAATAAAGAAACTATTGGATAAAAGAACAAAAAAAGAAGAAAAAAGAAGAAGCAAGATGAAAAGAATGTATTGCAACCCGGATGGTTCAATATACAAGATTAAGATGGAACCAAGGCAAGTTAAAGGAGGGAAAACCTGGAAAAATCCAAGTTACCAATCTCGCTAAAATTGGGCGACCCGGACTTTTATATTTAACAGCAGGGAGCATGAACCGCTGTATTTCTCACGGGGTTGAAAATCCTTAAAACGGAAAACTTAAAATTAATATTATTATTTATTAATAAACTTTGTTATTTTGCGAAATAAAAATATGAAAGCATCCTTTAATTTATTAACGCTTTTAAGTTAAAACCTCATAGTTTTTATATCCTTTTCATATCATATTATAATAATTCCTCTACCTTTTTATTATTAATTTTTTATGGCTTTCTAACTCATTAATTTTTTTATACCAGGCATTTTTTATTAGAATTAATTTGGGTATTTAGTATCTTAAATGTAATCATTAACTGATTTTAAAAAATTTCGAAGAGCGTATTTTCCTTTCATATACTCTAGTCAGCATATAGCTTATTAGCCATATCAAATATTTTATTAATGTCTATAATATGCTTAGAATTAAGCCTATCTATCTCTTTTAGAACGAATGCCAAAATTTTAATTAATTTATTTCTTTACTTTTTGGCCTAATTTGCTTAACGATTCTTTCCTTTTAGCTTCTTAAAATGACTGCCAGTTAGCTCTTTTTCTTTCCTTATTAACTGCTTTCCTTTCAATCATCAGTTTAACTCTGTCGAAAGAATTCCACTCATACTTCCTTATAGCACTGAGTATTTTATTTACTCTATTTGTATTTATGAAGAATATAATAAGAGAAGAAAGTCCAATGTCCTATTCCCCGGTGTAATTTCATATCTAAAGTTAGTACTAGAAAATTGCAAATAAACGAGGATATTTTTTAGGAGTATCAGCGTTAATAAATATGATTATAGCTCGAAAACTTGAAATATTAAAATCGATAGATAGAGGAACTAGCAAGTGAAATGATGAAAATATAAGCAAATATTCTATCCATTATTTTCCGATATAAAAGTAAAAAGAAAAAAGAAAATTATAATGAAGACTTATTAATCACGTTAATTGATCTAGAAAAAATGTTCGACACAATAAATCGCAGATTTTTATTTTACCAGATGAAAAGATTAAACATTTCGTAAAATATAATTAATATAATAAAAGATACATATTAAAAGTATAAATTAACTTCTATTTTAATGAAGAAATAACTAGAAAAATTCGGTAAGTAAATGGAGTCTTACAAGACAGCTCAAGTGGACCAATATTAGCAATAATATACTATGATATAGTATTAAGGTATTTAGAAAAATATGAAAAACTAGGGCATAAAATTAAAAAAATTTATCATGCTAAACTTGCTTGAGCAGATGATTTAATACTAATATCAAATAATCAAAAAAAGATGTAAATTTTACTAACGAAACTGAAAACATTTTTAAATTAATAAGACTTAATATTAACACGGAGAAATGCGAATTTATATAAATACTCAAGGATAGAAACACAACGAACAAAGAGATTGAACTTTTTCTATTAGGAAAAAAAATTTAATAGAAATAACAAATTTAATACCTAGGATATCAAATAAACTAACTTAATGAAGAAAAGGTTCAGATTGAGTACCTCTTCAAGAAATTTTAATAATCGATATTTATATTCTAATCCTAATTCTTTAAAAACTATAACAAAACATAGCCAATTAACTTTAAGAACTTATTCAGATTATTTATAATGCCAAAATTAGAATATTGCTCGGAATTAATCCTATATAGTATTCAATTAGGAATAACAAAATGAAAAAATAAAATCTAAATAGCACAAAGATAAATCCTAAGAAAATACTTGAAAATTCCAAAAGCATCATTTAAAGAAATATAGTATATAGATTTCAACTGATGTAAATTTGAAGATTCAACAGCATAAAGATTTTTAAAATTCTACAAAAAGTTATAAGATTAATTCAGAAATGATCAAGAAAAATAAAAAAGTAGATAAGATACAAAATTCTAATAACTTTTCAAACAGAGTTAAAAATAGAACTCAAAATATAAAAAAAGCATTAAAAAATTGAAAAATACTATAAATTAAACAATAAATAAATAAAAGATCTTAAAATAAACAATTATACTAAAGAAATCTAAAAAGAAATACAAAAAAATGTTTTCAAGGAAACAAAATAGAGAATATAATATATGAAAACAGCCGAAATAATTTATTGATAATATAAAAATGAGACTAAATTTAAAAAATTACTTATATAACAACAAACAAAGAATTAATAAAAGAATAAAAATTAATTTATAGACTAAGAACGCAATTAATATTTTTTAGAGCTGATCTCTCAAAAAGACATATTGATTAAGAGTAGATACTATGCATTTGTTAGCAATAAGAAAAAATAGAACACGTCTTTGTTGCTAGTATTACAGATAAAATATATAAGAAAACAGTCTTCAGATACAAGAAACATTATAAAATTTACACATAAACATAAATCTGAAAAGAAGGAAATAATAAATATACAATAAGCAATGAAACTAATAAAAAATAGAGAAAAATTTAAAAGAAATGCTAGAATATAATCAAATATTAATAAATTAAGAAACAAAAAAGAATAAATAAATCCTAGAAGATATTGATCTTAAGATTAAAAAAACATGGTCTAGCATAAAACAAAAACATTAACAAATAACTTGATTTTAAGAATGATTGAGGAAAAATAAATCCATTAGTAATATTTGAATAAAGAAGACTTAAAATAATTATTTTTAGAATGAACAAAGATACAAGAAGAAGAGGAACTAAACTAAAAAAAATCAAATCAAAACAATAATGAAGACCTAAGAGTTTCAGAATGAGAGTGATATCATAAAAATTATTTAATTAAGCTGAAAGGCGAACATTATTCAATTTAATTAAATTAAATTAAATTAAATTAAATAAGTGCCAATATCCATCTAAGCAAATTTTAGCACTTTAAAACTTCAATGAACCAAATTTCGTCAAGATCAAATAAATTAGCTGAAAATCTTTAAAAATAGTTATCAGTTTAAGCTTTTACTAGTTATTCTTAACATAAATTTAAGACAAAAAGACTTATAATTCTTAACTTTTATAGTTTCATTAATAAAAATTGAAGAGAAAGCTGTAATTTGGAATAAATTAATAAGCATGAAAATATCTTTTAAGCTTTTTTATGAAATATTATTTGTAAAAGAAAAGAAGCTTCTTTAAATTTACTCTATGCAAGAAGAATTACGCATACACTATTTTAGTCCTTTTAATAAAATATAGACTAAATACTTTTTTTGTTTTATTTATAAAATAAATAGTAATAATAAAAATATATGTCTTCTTTAAAAATATTAAAAAAGATCTTTAACCTCCATCATTAAAGCGACTTTAATGTAAAATACTAAGCAAAGAAGATCTAGAAAAATATTAACAATTTTTTATCATATTATTTAATACTTAATAAAAAACTGCTTCTTGATTTCTTACTTTTAATAAAGTTTCTCTTTAAATCCAGAATAAGGAAATTCGAAATAATTAAGAATTTTTATCTTTTTCATGATTGATGAATGTTCATCATGTAATTTAACTTTAAAAAAGAAAAAATAAACTAATTGGTTAATTTTTATATTTCAATCCATTTATAAAATTAAATTATTTTTACAAATTAATTGCTATCAATTATAAATTCTAAGTATCTTATGCTTTATTTAAATACTTTGCCAATTTCAAATAATAAATTTTTGACTTATATTCAAACTCTTCGATATTAAATTATTCAAATTTAAAAGACCATTATACTTAATTATAATCTTAAACCTTGCCTTAATATCTTAATTTTTAACTAATTAATGTTCTTTTAACTTTATACATAATTTAATTACTTATTAGAATTTACTATATTGTAATCATTAACTTCTTAAATTATCAAATTTATAAGTCTTAAAAATTCTTGCATGCTCTCAACTTGCTATCTTCCACTTTCTCACCTTTCCGTCATCAGAACCCGATAATATCCATTTGTTATCATTGCTCAATGCTATAGATCTTATAACTCTTTCATGACCTTAGAGAGTCTATATTTATTAACCTGTCTTGAAGTTCCATATTTTTATGGTTTTGTCGTATGAACCAGAAATTATAACACTTGAATCATTACTGATCTAAACACTAGATACAACGCTTGAATGACCAGAGAGAGTTCGAATACATTATCCCGATAAAAAATTCCATATCTTTATCGTCTTATCAGAACTTCCCGATACGATTCATTTCTGGTCTCTTGATATTGTAATAGAGTTTACAGTATACAAATGTCCCTACAAAATACTCTTTAACAAACCAGTTATAAACTCCCATATCTTTATCTCTTTATAACCTCCCGAAACGATTCATTTCTGGTCTCTTGATATCGCTACAGAGTATACAGAACTCATATGTCCCTAAAAAATACTCTTTAACTATTAAGTTGTCAAGTCCCATATCTCTATATTCTTATCAGAACTCCCCGATACAATTCATTTCTGATCACTTGATATTGCTACAGAGTATATATAACCAGTATTTCCCTTCAATTAACTTATTAACTTACCAGTTGTTAAATTCCATATCTTTAAAGTGCTATCAGAAATTCCCAATACGATATAGTTAGGGGAGATATCTATAGAGTATATACAATTATTTTCCTCCAAAATTTAATCTAAATATTAAGAATTACCTTTAGTTTAGTCGTAATTGATCATTTTTACAAGTTTTGAAAAACACAAATTGGGTAAAATTTCATATTTAAAAAGAAGAAGTGGAATTCTGCCTAGCATTTTTTGTCTTTATCTTAAAAGTTTTCGTAAAAAAATGCTTTTAATAAACTGTGATTCTTTATCTGCCATTTTTGTATTATAGCTTACTTAAATAGGTATTTAATTATGTAGCCAATCTTAAATAATATTTCTATCTTAATTTAAATACAATTAAATATTTAAGCTATTTGTTTATTAGCAATACTTATAAGTACATTATTAGTAAAACTTTAAAATCCTTAAATTAATTTAAATATAAGAAGAATATTCTAATTTTAGTTTTCATTCTACTTTTTTCGCAATTATTTTCATAATAATGAAATTAAATAAAATGCATTATTCTATTAGATTTTAATCTTCTGCTATAAAAAAAAGTTTTTTTTAAATATTAAAAGAGATATATGGTAAATTCATTTTAAGCAAACAGTTTTTTATATAATATTTAAAAGCTAAATAATTAAATCTTCCATACAATAATCAATGTAAAATATAAAGATATTAATTTGAAGGGAAAATAGTTTAATTATTACAATTATTTTTAAACTTAAATTACTTTTTTTAATCTTTACGATTTAAAAATTTTAGATTTAAAAATCTTGTAAACTTAGTTGTTAGATTTTCTTCGATTTCTATAAAAAGAACTTTCCAACTTTTTACATTTTTTTTATTTCGATTTGTAAAATTTGAATTTAATTTAAAAATTAAAATTTGGTGGTCTCTTTCTTATTAATTAAGCATAAAAAAACATAAATCTATCAAGTAATAATTCTAAGATAAATAAAAATAATATCCGATATTTAATGAGATAATTTTATTTTTGCATTTTTAAAATTCAAAAAATTCCTTCAAAACAAATTTTAATTTAAAAATAAGATAAATATTTGTGAATGATGAGAATATATAAGATAAAAAATGTGAAAATGCCTCCAAATAATGTTAAATTTCCTTTTAAATAATCTATTAGAATTTTTTCTAATTTTAAGATGAGAATTATTCATTTTATCTCCTTTAATTTAAATTTCCTAAAATATATTATAAACTTAAATTTTCTAATTAATATCTAAGTTTTCGAAATTATTTAAGTGGAAATTATAATTAAAATTTCTTCTACTAAATTTCATTTTTAAATATTTTACTTTTATTTATACAATAGAAAGCATCACATTTATAAATATTGTTGAATAATATATAATTTATTTCATTTTTATTTTAAAAAAAAATTTCGTATTGCTTTAGCTCTTTTTTCACTTATTTAAATTTTTTATCACCTTTTTAATGATCCTTCTACTATATATTAAATGATTTTTAAAATTTCTTTTAAATTATTCTTTATATTTATTAATTTAGTCTTTTTTATCATTTTTAATTTATATATTTTTATATTTAATATTAATTTAGCTTTTGTATCATATTTTATTTTAATAAATAGCGTTTATTAAAAAAAATTGATCTAAATTTAGTTCATTTTTCTTAAATTATAAAATTTTAGTTAAGTACTTCAATTATATTTTTAACTTTTTTTAAAATAATTTAATTGATTATAGTCACTTTTTTAATTTATGATAAGATAATTAAAATGATATTTACATTATTAGGTTTATTACTGATAAGTTTATAAGTTGTTTTATAAGATGTTAGGATTGTTTCATACGATCATAGAATCATTGCAATCCTCTTCTAAGCTCATTTCTTATATTGTGCTATGGCTTGCAAATTAACCTTTCTTGGCCTTAGAAATCTTACTCCAACCCCATTTTAGCCCAAACATTTATTTTTTCTTCTTTTTTGAGCATTTACTATATCTTATAATAATTAATCTCCACAATATATCTTTTTCTTGTAGATCTTTCCTTTTAAAGAGCAGTATAATTAATCATATTACTTCAAATCTTTTAGGTATTTAGTACTTGATTCTTCTAAAAATACCAGGATCTTTTAAAATTATGACCAATCTTCAAATAGTAGAAACATCTTGTTTTAAAATTATTTGAACCATGACCTATTTTTAGTATCTTAACATTTTTTTAATTTTAAATTTTTTTTCGATTCGATAGAATTTTTTCCTTCTGTTCTTCAATTATCAAAGATCGTTATTAGGATTACTATGGGGATGAGTTAACATAGTTTTTCAGACTATTAATTTCTTCTATTTTTTATTTCGTTTTTTCAGTTCTTAATTAACTTGAAACATTGAATCCATAGGGCTAAGTTCCGTTTTTAATAATTGATTTTCATTTTATAGTTATTGTTTAATATAGGTTAGAGAATTGATTCGTTAATTTAAGTCTTAGAATTATTGCGTAAGTTTTTCATTTACTACTTCAGGGAATAAATTTTTATGAGCAAGTTTTAGTAGTCGAATCCTGTTAGTTCTTCTTGGGTAATTTCTTAGGAGCCATTTTTATGATTTTTTTAACCTCCTCCTATAAATATTAATCGATTTTATATTTTTATTAATTTAATTATTAATTTAAATTATTTTTTACAATATTTTACTTTAAAATAAGATTGTTTAAATTTTTTTTCTAATGCTACTATCTTCATTTTTAGTTTTTTCTTTTCTTTTAGTTGTAATTTTTTTTATGTTCACATTTTTTGTCTGTTTATATTATAAAAAATAGCTTTAATAAAAGTTAAATTTTCTTTTTTATTATTATTTAGTATATTTATTATTTAAAACTTTTTTCTAAAAAATGTTTTTCCTTTTTTTTAATTTTCTGCTTAAAATTAATTAATGTTTTTTCATGTATGTTTTTTAAGTAATTTTATATAATTTTTAATAAATTTAAAATTTTTTTTTTTCTATTTTTATTTATTTTATTTTATTTTCCCATGTTCTTCTATTTGCAAATTTTAAAAAATTATATTCAAAATACTTATAATTAGTCGAATGTCAAACTTTATAAAGATAGAAAAATGTTAATTTATTACTATCATTATTATTATTAGCTTTTACAAATTCTAATTATGAAGATAAAATTTCAAATAAACCAAATAAAACAATAAAATGAATGAATGAGTTATAGTGATTCCACCTATCAATAAGATTCATCACTGAAATTTAAAGTTGTGCTAAGTATAATTCCATTTCCAAGCTTCTTCTGGGCTTTCTTCTTAAAATATATATCTTCCATTACTCTTTTAACCCTTTTTAATACAAGGTATCTTGCTTCAGTCGAGTTCAATTCCAATCATATTCAAATTTCTTCTTTGCTGAGCAAATGCGATGTCCTTTAAGATTTCATTCCCTGTGTACATCTTTTTTCTGTATATTACGCCTTCTGGAGTATAGTTTGCTTATGAATCTCCATAGTTTAAAGCTTTCAAGTTTTTGTTTTTATTAGAATTTTTAGCATTATCTTAAAGTATAATCATATTTCCTGCAATACCAGCAGTACTTTCTATTCTTTATTATCGGAATTTTTGCTGGTTTGTAGATTTGATTCATCATCCATGGGATCATTTGCTTTTGTATTTTTTTAAAATAATCTTTCAGTCAATTCCGCTAATTGATTGAATTAAACTTCCATTCGTTCAATTCTCAGATTGACTGGTTAAGAATTTTCATTTTTAGTATTTATTTATTAGACATTAGTTATGTAATTTTCCTTCTATCTCTTATACGTTTCTTAAAAGTTTAAAATTCTCTATTTACATATCTTTGAATTTTTGGAGTATGTTATGCTGATCGTAATTTGATTGGGATGGGTCCTGCTTAGAAGAGACCTTTTACAAGAAATTATCCACTTTTTATTATGAAAATAAATAAAAAATGAATCAATAAAATATATAACTACAAAAGTATAAACATTAAATAAATATATAAAGGGAAACAATTCATTAATAAATAAGTAATAAAATAAATAAAATAATTCATTGATTAATTAATTTAAGAATATACTATTCATGCTCCGATTAACCTTTTAATTAAAGCGCACCTTCAATCAAACCTTCGTACTACTAGCCAGAGACTTTTGGTAAATTAGATATTTTTTAGTTATTGTCTACTATTATCCGCGGCAGCATTTAATGCAAGATTATTCGCAATGTAACATAAACTGCATCAAACTACCTAAAAATTCTACTAAATGATTTTCATCTGTATTTTATATGATAAATTCATGAAATAGTAATTTTCTTTTAAATGCAATATATAAAAAATAAATACTTTCCGTTCTTAATTAAAAATAAAATAAATAAAGAAATTAAAATTGAGTAAATAAAATAAAGTTTTACCTAAAAAGTTTTATAATTACATTATTTTTAAGTTTAGATTTTTTAACTAAAATTTAATTAAAAATAATAAAAATGAAGACATAATATCAAAAATAAGTTAAACATTTAGTCCTTTTTTAAATGATCTTTATCTTTTGCTTGATAGAACTCAAAGTTATTTTTTCAATTAAAGATTTTTAATTATATCATTAATTTATTATAATAAAAAATTTTGAAAATAAAATCTTTGCTAAATTGAAAAAAAAATTTCAAAAAAATTAATTTAAAAATCAAAAAATTCGAAAGAATTTAAATAAAGAACTTCTTTTAAAATCCTTTCATTCAAAAACTAAAATAAATTATTATTATAATTTCACTTTAAAAACTTTTGCTGAATTTTTGCATAAATAAACCTTAAATAATTTTTCAACCAATCATGCATCTTAAAAAATTAATTAAGAAAACATAGTCTTAATCAAGATAACTAAATGTATACTAAATTTATATTTAAAAATTAATAATCTTATGAAAAACTATATATAAATGAAAATATCAAACATAAAAAATAAATATAAAAAATGATGTTAAGCAAGCAGTAGAAAATTGAAGCAAAGAAAGCCAGAAAGCTTGCACAAAAGCAAATAGAACATCAAATAAAAGAACTTACCGACCCTGACTCTCCTCCATCGGTAAAAGGAAAGCGCCTTGAAGGGAATACTAAGGAGCAGGAATCTGATACAATCGAATCATTAAGCAATCAAATTTGACTTATGAAGAAAAATTTCTAAAAGCAGGATGAGGTAATATTTAATCTCGCAGAAAAGATAAAGGAACTCCTAAATACAATTGAAGAACTTAATTAGGAAACAAACTGTTTAAGGAATCAACTGATACAAAGTCAAGTAGTGACTAAAGAACAACTCTGACTATAATCCTAATCTAGATCTAACAAAGCTGACAGAATGGACATTGAATAAGAATAAAAAACATAGAACTAATAGAATTAATAAGAATTGAAATAAGAATAGAATATAATAGCTAGAATAGAAAAGATAGAGAGCCACTTATATCCAGAATTCAAGCCTTAAATCACCAAATATAGAAGATGCTGGTTCTGCCATTCAAATAACCATTTACTGAAGACTTGCCAAAGCTTTAAGTAACTAAAGAGAAAGGAAGATCAAAAGACGTGAAGATAACTTACAAGACTATACGTAACTCCATAAGGAGTATTCAAGAAGAAGATTTCCAACGGAACAAGAAGACTATCATAGTGGTTACCTCCCACTTAAAAAACTTGGTCGTGGTTTCCACCACGTTAAAAAACTGGCAGCGAGAACCTGGTTTAGATTCCAGGGAACACAAACTTTTTTTGACTTTTAGTTTACTATATATATATATGTATATATAAAATAAATATAGCGAGCGAAAATTGAAAAGAAAAGAAACAATGTAAGCAAAATTACATAAGAAAATAAAACATTTAAAAGTAAAAATTCTTCGAATCAAAATTAAATAAATTATTTTCATTCTTTTTATTTTTTCACATTTCTATTTTAATTATGATATAAATAATTTTAATCACACTTAAATTTTTCTTAAATTATGATATGCTCGTTCTTTGCCTTCAAATTTTTTATTTTATTTTTTTAACTTTTGAATTAAAAAGTTTATCTTATTCTATTAGATAAAACAATTTTTATATTTAAAGAATTTAAAATTTTATATATTCTAATCTTTGAATAATAGGATTTTACTATAAATTTTAGTTTTATTTTTTATGATATCTTAAAGGAATTTAATTTTTACTTAAAATAAAATTTTAACATTTTATTTCGATTTACTTATATTTACAATTTTTTTAAATATTTTAATCTTAACTTTTTTACTTTACTTTAAGATCAAAGAGCGTAAATTTTTTTATTTTACCAAATTTCCTTTTTAATTTTTCTGGATTACTCTATATTAAAACTTGATACTTTCTTTTTTAATTAAATTAAATTTAATTCAATTTAAAATAAGTTTGCCTTTAGGCTAGAAGCTTGAAAAGTTTTCAACATCCAAAAAATTCTCCTTTCTCTAATAATATATAAGCTTCCATCTAGTGATTTTTATTTTCTATTTCAGATTTTTCATCGATTGATGGAAAGAAAGTCGTTACTTTCCATCAGGTCGATCTCCAGATTGTTCTTCTTATTTATCTTACTATGAATATTTCTGTCATAAGTTCTATCGACTTTTGCATATGTTGCATAGTTTTTTATTTTTTTTAATTTTAGTTCTGCTTTCTCTTTTCTTTAATTGCAATGGAACACTATCTTTCGATTAGGACTTTTTTCAGATTTATTCCAGTTTTCTCTCAATCTCTGTATTAATTTATGCTTATTCATCTAGTTGTTTTCGTCTTTTCTATTGTCGAATTATTTCTCTAACTATTTGTTCTGTAGTGTTTCTAAATTTTCCGCAAACTGAAACTTATAATCTTCAATAAATTCTCAACCTCTTATCTTTTTTGTATTTCTTCTTTCAATGTTCGAGTATTATTATCAGTTTTCTTATTAGATCTAGCATAAAAGTTATTAAATACTATTTACGACCTTATCGTTCAAGTAGTCTCATATTTTAATGCATTAAAGTCAATTATTAATGGAAGGTTTTTTTATAGTTCTTTGGCGAAACCTTAGTATCTCCCTTCTATTCTTATTTTTTTTAGAGTTGTTGTTTATAAATTATTTTTTTATTTTTTTATTTTAAAAATTTCTTGGAAATATAATTCCCTACCATTAAAAAAAATTTATTTAATTTTGTTTAATGATTTATTATTATTGCTTGCTTAATATTTTATTTTTTCAATTGAGGTTTAGTAAATAATCTTTTTTATTAACATTTAATTTTAATTATTTTCAGTTTAAGAAAATTTATCTATTTTTTTATTTCTAAAATTATTTTTTAGTTTTGTATCAAGTTTTTTATCTATGACTTGCTGGTTTTAAAAATCAGTTGAAAAAAATATTTTGTCATTAATTTTTGAGCAAACCCAAATTTACTTTACAAAAAATTAGATTTAAAATCTTTTTGAGTTTAAAATTACATTTTCTTAGCAAATATTAAACAAGTTACTAGGTTTTTTTATTTTATTTAACAAATATATAAGTTATTAATTTTTATAAATACTTAGTTAGAATAGATTCATTATTTTTGAATAAGCTTTACATTCAAATTATTCTATATTAAAATTAGAAAATATTTGCTTTATTTTTAAATTTACAAATTTATAAATAAATTGATTATATTTATTAGGAATTTAAGATAAATGATATTTATTCTTTTAAAATTTTATAATTGCTTCTTAGAAACTCAATTAATTTATCTTATATTATAAAGGTATAAAATTAATTTAAATTATGAATAAATATTTTAAAATTGAAGTTTAGTATATTTGCAAATATTTAGTTTCTAAGCAATTAAATCATTTTTATTTATTTACCTAAATTAGTTTTTATGTGAAATGATTTTATATGCAAGTTTTTTCAAAAATTCTGTTTTTCTGAATAAAAATTCAATAAATATTATTCTTTTTTTTATTCTGTATTTAATGAGAAATAATTTTTTTCTTATTTTCATAAATTTTACACATTTTTTTAACAAATTTGTATTCACAATTGTAAATATTTTGGGAAATGTTCTTTCAATAAGGGTGTTATTGCTAAGGAAGGAATTTTAAAATTTTTTATATAAAATTGCGATTTTTTAATATTTTAAATATAAAAAGAAATTTTACTTCTATGAGATTTATACAGAATAAAGTTTTTTATTACATTTCTTCCAAAAAATCTTTAATAATATATCTGAGAAAATTTTTTTTTATCTACTGTCAGTATTTATTTAATGAAAAAGTGAAGAAAATATATTTTTTTATTTTTAGTTGCTTATTTTTCTCTCTTTTTTATAAAAATTTAAAACACTCATATACATTTTCCAAAATTCACGCTGTTCCATTATCGTTCTTTTTTATTCAAAAAAAAACTTATAAAATAATTTTAAAATTCATTCTGAACTTTCCCTAATAATCTTTAACAATTTTTAATTCAAATAATTCAAAATTTTCCTAATTTTTTAAATTCATTTCTTCGAATACTTTTCACTAAATAAAAATTTTTCTATTTTTTATTTATTTTTTATAATTTTGTTCAAACTTTCATTTGTTTAGCCCCTAATTTAAAGACTTTATTCACCCACAAAATATTATCCACCTAATTGTTGAGCAATTTTTTTCGCAAAAATAAACATTATTATTATACTTTTATCTTATTAATTTCTTATTATTTTCTTTTTAAAAAAAATGGATTAATCTCTTCGACTCTCAAAGAATTAACTTAAAAACCTAAAGAGAAAAGTGGCAAAAGAAATTTAGAAAAAACAATAGCAACGAGAGGAGTCAAGTTCGTCATCAGAAGGTAAAGTGATGGTAGGACCTATAGAGATAAGATAACCTAAGAACGAAGCTGATCAAAAACTTTAAATTTAATTAGATCAAATGTAAAAATTAATTTCAAAGTATGAAGAAATAGCTTATAACTAGGGAGAAAAAATAAGGGAATTAATGAATAGCATAGAGGATTAAAACAACGAATTATTAATACTCAGAAGACAGCTCATTCAAAGTAATTTGATAACGGAAGAATAACTCTGAACTTAGTCACAATAAAACTTTAAATATGACACGAAAATGGAAATAGAAAAGACACCAATATACTCAAAAGTAGAATAAAATCCAGGAAAAGAAATGATCGATATGAACTTCATTTAAAGACTAGAAAAAATAGAAAATAAACTATCGATAAAAAGAATGAAATAAAAATGAGAAAATAAACTGTGCTGATATTGCAAATCAAATAATCATTTATTAAGAAACTGCTGATAATGAAAGAGAATAAACGAATAAGAGCAGAAAAGAACATGAAGACAACTTAACAAACTATGGATAACGCAAACTGGGATTTATAAATAAATACTCTTCGCAAGACCACTTGGAAGTCTATAGTGGTAACCTCCCACTTTCAAAAAAGGTCGTGGAACACACCCACGTTTAAAAAAATGTCCGCAGGAACTGGTCGAAATTCCAGGAAATGCAAAACCTTAATAACTTTAAATATATTATTATTATTATTATTTTCTTTTTATTTTGTTTAATTTGAAAATTAAAATTTTACTTTTTAAACTTTTAATTTCGTAAAATTTAATTTAATTTAATTAAAATTATCAGCTAACATTTTTCTTTAATTATAATATTTTAGCAAATTTAACAAAACTCTTAATTTCAAATAAAATTATAAAAAAAAGCTAAACAAAAGTTCTTTTAATGTAAAATAATGAAAAAATATTTTAACTTAAAAAATAAAAAATTTAGAAAAAATTAAGCAAAAACTGTATAACTTTTATTCCTAAACTAAATTTATTATATATAATTTAATTTAAATGGGTGGAAAGCTCTCTCCTTCGGATGCTGCTTGGAAGCTTAGCAAGGCAACAAAAAAAATGAGCGCGGACGGAGGATAAATCGGAAGAAGAGAAACCAATTACAAGAGAAGGAAGATGTGACAAGCTGGAGAAATCTGAATGTCAGGAGAAAACTTTCTTTATCATGGTCGGGGAAATGTACCCGTAATCGCATATTGCATCCTATGCTTTGGAAGGAAAAATTACATGGACGTATCGCATGAAGAGGAAACAAGGAAAGAGAGAAAAGAGAGACCTATAAAAAAAACTTTCGACATTAAATAAAATTAATTTAAAGAGCTACGCACCAATGAGAGTGCTACGCACTCTATAATCGAATTTATTTATTTTATTTAGATCCCATCAGAATTACTGCAGTCCATAGTTAAGTTCTCCTATAGTGTAAAATGATAAATTAAAAAATTTAAAAAATTGTTAGCCAAATTAATAAACTTTTATAATAATAATCCACTAAAGTGACAACACCTTTATCAGGCTAGTCACTAATTAGAGTTTGTAAAACATTTTCATCCTCAATAAGGTTTTGCAGTCGAATTCTTCTGGCTTCTTTGGGTCGTAAATTCTTATTGCTTACTTGTTTTCTCCTCTAGATAAGAATTGGAAAGCAAAACCGTACTATCAGTTTTCGTTACATCAGAGTATCCATAATATTTGGGACTTCTAAATAAGGTTAAAATATATAGTCTTCGGTTTGGTTTGCAGTAAATCTTAATTTGGCTGTAAGTACCTTTTTCTATTGCAAAATCTTACTTATTAAAATTTGTAACAATTTCTTATCTTGTGGCCTTATTTTTTGCAGTATTGCATTAAACTTTTCTTTTTTAGGGAAAAAACTTTGGATTAATTCTGCTTTTCTCACGACTCTGGATAAATTCATTGGTAGGATCTAGATTTTCTCCAATTGATTAATTCCCTAATCATAAATTTATTTTAACCTCCTTTCGATTGTACTGAATTACATTTCCATCTAATAAGAGAGAGGCTATTAGTTAATTTCTTATTTGATACTAATTAATCAATTTGTTGATAGTTAGCATAATAGATTAATTAATTTATTTTATATCTAAACTTTTTTGTTAGTTTCTAATTGTTCAATTATAGCATGTAAAAATAATTACTTAAGTCTGATTAATTATTTGGTTTTTTTTATAGGTCTGCTATTTCTTAGGAGCCATTTTATTTTATATCTAATAAATTTTTATCTAACTTTATACTTTAAATGAAATAAAATATTAGATTTTTGAAAGCCAATACTTTATTCTTTTATAGTATAAAGCTAACCTTTTTATATATTATTAAACATATTACTTTTGATTTAATTAACTTCAAATTTTTATAAAGTTTTAAAAATACGCAAGTTTAACTCAATTCTTATTCAATATCATCTTCACGCTATCACTCGCCTCTATATTCTAAAAACTACATTTTACCAAATGTATATTGAATAGTTCATTCAACTCATTCTAACTTCAAATCTAATTAAATTTAATTCTATACTTACCTTATTTTATATTTGAGTAATCTCCAAAATTTTAAGTAAACCTGATATGTTCCACTTTCTCACAGTTTTGTCACCTGCTCCCGATATGATCCATTTGTTGTCCTTACTCAAAGTCACAGATCTTATTCATCCTTGATGACCTTAAAATGTTGAAACGCATTCACCAGTTTTAAAGTTCCAGATCTTTATCGTTTCATCTCAACTTCCAGATACAATTCATTTCTAGTCACTTGTAATTGATACCGAGTAAACTCAATACATATGTCCAGATAAAGTTTTCTCACAGTTTCCAGTCTGGAAATCCCATATTTTTATAGTTGCATCTCAAGATGTTGAAATGATTCATTTCTGGTCACTTGTTATTGCTAACGAGGTGACCTGATCTGTATGTCCAGATAAAGTTTTCTCACAGTTTTCATTCTGGAAATACCATATTTTTATAGTTTTATCTGCAGATGCTGAAATGATTCATTTCTGGTCACTTGTTATTGCTAACGAGGTGACTTGATCTGTATGTCCAGATAAAGTTTTCGTACAGTTTTCATTCTGGAAATACCATATTTTTATAGTTTTATCTGCAGATGCTGAAATGATTCATTTCTGGTCACTTGTAATTGATACCAAACAAACTGAACTCATATGTCCAGATAAAGTTTTCTTACAGTTTCCAGTTTGGAAATCCCATATTTTTATAGTTGTATCTGCAGATGCTGAAATGATTCATTTCTGGTCACTTGTAATTGATACCGAGCAAACTGAACTCATATGTCCAGATAAAGTTTTCTTACAGTTTCCAGTTTGGAAATCCCATATTTTTATAGTTGTATCTGCAGATGCTGAAATGATTCATTTCTGGTCACTTGTTATTACTAACGAGAAAACTGAACTCTTATGTCGAGATAAAGTTTTCTTACAGTTTCCAGTTTGGAAATCCCATATTTTTATAGTTGCATCTGCAGATGCTGAAATGATTCATTTCTGGTCACTTGTTATTACTAACGAGGTGACTTGATCTGTATGTCCAGATAAAGTTTTCGTACAGTTTTCATTCTGGAAATCCCATATTTTTATAGTTTTATCTGCAGATGCTGAAATGATTCATTTCTGGTCACTTGTAATTGATACCGAGGTGACTTGATCTGTATGTCCAGATAAAGTTTTCGTACAGTTTTCATTCTGGAAATCCCATATTTTTATAGTTTTATCTGCAGATGCTGAAATGATTCATTTCTGGTCACTTGCAATTGATACCGAGGTGACTTGATCTGTATGTCCAGATAAAGTTTTCTCATAGTTTTCATTCTGGAAATCCCATATTTTTATAGTTTTATCTGCAGATGCTGAAATGATTCATTTCTGGTCACTTGTTATTACTAACGAGAAAACTGAACTCTTATGTCCAAATAAAGTTTTCGTACAGTTTTCATTCTGGAAATCCCATATTTTTATAGTTGCATCTGCAGATGCTGAAATGATTCATTTCTGGTCACTTGTTATTACTAACGAGGTGACTTGATCTGTATGTCCAGATAAAGTTTTCGTACAGTTTTCATTCTGGAAATCCCATATTTTTATAGTTTTATCTGCAGATGCTGAAATGATTCATTTCTGGTCACTTGTAATTGATACCGAGCAAACTGAACTCATATGTCCAGATAAAGTTTTCGTACAGTTTTCATTCTGGAAATCCCATATTTTTATAGTTTTATCTGCAGATGCTGAAATGATTCATTTCTGGTCAATTGTAATTGATACCGAGAAAATTGAACTCATATGTCCAGTCAAAGTATATTAGGAATCATTTGCTTATTTGCTTATTTCAATCTTTGTTAACTTCGCTTAATCGAAATTACAATTTATAAAAGTTGCATTTGTAATATCAGCTTCTTACATATTTGCTTCAGAAAAATTACATTATTCAAAATAAGAATTTCTTAAATCAGCCACACTAACTTATATTCTTCCTAAGTCCTTATTTACAAATTTATAATTCATATAATTCAACAGAGTTATTGCATTAGCTGCTGCTTTCTCTATCTCATTATTCTACTTGGATAATTCAATCAATTCCAATAATTTCTACTCTATTTACGTATCCCTATATTCATTTAACTATTTAAGGATTTCCTTCTTTTTTATTAAACCAGATCTATTCAAAATATTTTATTATATTTAGGGATATTTTATTTCTTGATCCTTTAACTGATTTAAAATTTCTTTCAATCCTTGAACATCTATATTGTCAAAATTATATAAAATCTTTTTATCTTTATTTTTTTATGATTCTTAGATATTAACTTGCTAAGCTTCTATATTTTATCAATTTTCTTATATTTATTTCTCTACATTTTCATTAGACTAAGGTTCACTACTTATCTATTCTCCCTTTTATAAGTACTTACTATCAATAACGAAATCTTAATCACTGTTAGATTTCATTTTATAAGTTATTATAAAAAATTCTTAAAAAGGTATAAAATACAAGAATTATTAAGAATATAAAACTTTTATCATATCATTCATTTCATTTTTATAAAATAGCTGCTAGAAAACAATATTTTCACTGTCAAAATTACTATTTTTAATTAAAAAAGATATTAATAAATTTTGGATTCTAGAAGCTTTTTACAAAATAAATTTAAACATTAAAAATAATAATAGTCTTAGAACATTAATTTTAAACTAAACACTAACTAATTTTATTAAATTTTTGTATTTTCTTAAACTAAAATTATTAAACTATAAAATAAAATGCTTATCATATAAAGTTTTAAATTATTAGTTAATTAAACTAAGTAAGCTATATTAATAGATATTTTTGTTAGCTTAAAAATAAAATACTATTTGTATGATTTATCTAAAATAGATTAAAAAGATTTAAAATAATTAATTTGCGCTATCTTTCCTAATTATATTATTGAAATAAAATTGCTTTTCTTTCCTCAAAATAAAGAAATGATTTTATAGGTTGTAATATAATGCTGAATTATTAAAATCTTTAGAATGATTTATTTAAATATAATCACTTTGTGATAATTAAATTGGAAATAATTAAAACATTATTTCTATTTAATTTTCATTCACTTTTTTTAATTATTACACTAAATTAAAAAAATGCTTAAAATCCTTAATAATTAAAAATATTTATTTAGAAATAGGCATTCTTAATTCCTTTTATATTATTTAATTTTTTTACAAAAATTATACATTAATCGTTTATATAGATCACCCTTCAACTTAAAAGTAAAAGTTGTATTTTTATATATATAGTTTTCTCTAACTTCTCCCTATCTTTAATTTAATCTAAAATCTTGTTTCTTTTTCCAGTTTTTTTATTTCATGAGGGGTAAAATTCAGTAAGTCTTTTTCTTAATTCCTAAAGTATTTCATAAGATGATACTTCTTGTTCTTTTATATCTTGGACATTTCCGTCAAAAGTATCATTTACTGTTGCAAATTAAGCATCTCTTTTCTTAGCCTATGAAATATTTTTTCTTTTCTTTCTATTTCAATGGGGATTTTTTTTTATTTTTTCTGCGAATTTTCTTCTATTTATCAGAGTTTTGAAGAAAATTAAACTCAATTTTTCTCGTCTTGTTCTTTACTTATTTAAATATTATTCTCTAATCCTGTCATTTACATAAGCTCGAGCTTTATTTTTTTCTTTTTACAATATGGACTAATCATCATCTCTATGATTTATTGGTTCTTTATTTATTTAGAATATTTCTTTCTTCTATGAGTTTAAGTCAGTCCTCTTTGAATTTTTTATTTCCTTTGTAAGCGTATAAATAATTTGTTTCATCTAGTAAGAATCCATTTGTTCAATTTTAATATTATCTAAACCAAAAATATAAGGATTTAAAATAAATTATAGTATTATGGCTTCTTCATTTAATTTTTTATTTCTTAATTACTACTTTTACTAATTCCATTAAATGGTCTTTTTTTTCAGCTTTCAATGGAGAGGCTAAGAGTCTTGTTAACTTTTTATTCTGTATTTTTTCTCAAGTTCTTCTTTGCTTGCTAATTATTGATCAAAAGAAGTTTAGATTTATTAAAGATAAGGCGTGGTAAAAGAAAGCGCTTCTGTTTTCTCTCCTAATCTGAGAGAATGTTAGAAAACCTTTCATGAAACTAACCATTTTATATTATTGTTCTAAAATAAAAAAAATCTTAATATTTCATAATTTTAATAACCGAAACTTTTTATTATTTGAAGAATTATAATTTCTTTAAATGCTTAAAATTTTTAAATTATTAATAAAATTTTTTAAATAATCTTACTTTTTATCTTTTAGAATTTCACAAAATTAAAAAATTATTATTATTATTATTGATAACTAAATGCTGAGATTTTTTAAACTTGCTAGAGTTCCAAATAGTTTCACTCTGCCATTTTTTTACATGGATATATACCATGACCTTTTTTAATAAGTGGAAGGTTTCTACTAAGTTTCAGTAGGTCTTGAAGTTGTTTTTATCTATACTTTCCAGTTTTTATTATTCATATCTTATTAAATCTAATTAAAGCTTTTTATTGTTCTTTTTCATTTAATTTTTCCCATTATTGGCAGTTTCTTAGTATATGATAACTTGATTGGCAGTACCTACAGTGTTTTTTTATTATGAGTAATTTGTACTTATTTTAAAAATATTTTCCATTTTTTCAATCCTTTTATTATGTTACTTTCGTTATTTTCAGATTCTCTTTATGAGTTAAATTTTTCACACGAAAAATGCTATTTTACGATTTCCATCTTTTAAGAATATTTAAATTTTTATTAATTTTATTTTCTGAGTTACTCTTCCGTTACTAAGTTTTTTTTCCATAAGTTAATTTTTTAATATTGTATTTTCATTGCTTTAGTCTTATATGAAATTTGATAACTCCTTTATTTTTAAATTTTAATTGTAAATTTTTTCTTCATATTTAAGTATTTGCACTTGGATTGCCTCAATCTTGAATTGCAGATATTTCTGGATCTGTATTTTATGTTTATTAGGTTTAATTGTACCTGTCATAATTTTGACTTGTGAAGATGAGCTTGACTCTGATTCCTATTTTTCCTATCTTCGTGACTCCTGCGCCGCCTTTTTTTAAGCTTTTCTTTGTTATCTTTAGAAAGGCGAATGTTTTACTTCATTTTTTTTAAATTTTATTATATATATTTTAAATAGGAAGGAGCAATCCTCCAACTGAGATTAATTTAAACTCAATTTCCAGGAAGTACTTCAGGAGTTACAATTTAACAAGAATCTTGGCAGGAGCCAAGCAGCAAAGAACTGGAGACATTGAGTAACGGTTGATGAAAGATACCAGACGATTAGATCTCTTGGGACATTACTCTAACCATACCCTGTTAGAAGACAGAATTTCTAAGGGAGTGAAGAAATGGAGGAAACTTCTAAGGAGAAATTTTATTAACTTTAAATAAATTTAAAGAGTTGCGCACCATCGAGAGTGCTACGTGCTCTATAATGGAATTTATTTATTTATAAAATATTTTTAAATATATTATTTAATTAATTTTTTTAATTAATCTATAAAAGAAATGTTATAATTCGTTTTTTCATTCTAAATTTTACTGAAAAAGTTCTAATCAGGTTTTCTATTTTCCATCATTAAAATATCTTATAGAATAAAAAACTGAACAAAGAAGGCTTAAAAATGTGTTTCTATTTGTATTATAATTATCAAACTTAAAAAAGCTTTTAATTAAATATATTAAATGAATTTGTCATTTTATATAAAATAATAATTTGTACTTTTAATTTAATACTTTGTAGATATAAAATAATCTTTGCTTTTTATAAAAAGAAAAGTTTATATTTTAATTACTTAAATTTTAGAGTTAATTATTCCTAACTCACTTGTTAGTCATGAAGCTCTTCGCACTCTCACTAGCTACTATATTCTCGAAACTACAATTTATTGCTTGTATAGATGGAATATAATTTAAATCACTCTAACTTCACTCCTATTTAAAATTTACTAAACTTACCTTCTTTTATATTTACTAAGTCTCCAAATTTTTAAACAAATTTGCAATGTATCACTTTCTTACTGTTTTATCAGCCCCTCCAGATACTAAGTATTTGTTATCTCTACTTAATGACACTGATCATATTTAACTCTCATGTCCTCTTAATATTATCAGATTCTCGCCTGTCTAGAAATTCCATATTCTTATTGTGCTATCGTAAGATCCAGATATTATATACTTATTATCATTTGTTATTACTAACATTCTAGCAGAATCTGTATGGCCTTCTAAAGTTCGAATGCATTGACCTGATGCAAAGTCCCATATTTTAATAGATTTGTCAGCAGAACCTGATATTATATTCTTATTATCCAGTGTCAAGATTACTGATCCAATTCCTTCAGAATGTCCTGTTAATGTTCGAATACACTATCCAGATTTAAAGTCCCAAATCTTTATAGTTTTATCATAACTTCCCGATACGATTCATTTCTGGTCACTTATAATCGCTACAGAGGTTACATAATACATATGTCCCTACAAAGTACTCTTTAACTAACCAGTTGTAAAGTCCCATATTTTGATCGTTTTATCTCAGCTTCCCGATATGATTCATTTCTGGTCGTTTGATATCACTGCAGAGTATATCCAATTCTAATGTCCCTACAAAGTATCTTTTAACTAACCAGTTGTAGAATCCCATATCTTTATAGTTTTATCATAACTCCCCGATATGATTAATTTGAGGTCATTTGATATTGCTGCAGATAATACAGAATCCTTATGTCCCTACAAAGTACTTTTACATTAACCAGTTGTAAAATCTCATATCTTGATCGTCTTATCAGAAGACGCTGATATGATTCATTTCTGGTCACTTGATATCACTAGAGAGTTGATTCCATTAGTATGACCAGACAAGATAGGGGACTATTCAGGCATTTCCAATAAGGTGCTAGTTAAATTGGCTCCATTTAAGTTACAGTTAGTTAGCTTTACATTTTTTACATTAACTTCTTAAAGATTTGCGTTTTTAAAGTTACAACCTTAGAAGGTAACATCACTCAAATCAGCTCCTTTGATATTTATTCCCTCAAAATTCTTTTATACGAAATTAGGATTTAAATTCTTTAAAATGGTCATTGAATTGGCTGAAATTATTTCTATTTCCTAATTTTTCTTTGATAGTTCTATAACATTATATAATTTTTAAATTAGCCTTTAACTTGAGAACTGCTTAAATAACTCTAAAATATTTCGATCTTAACAAATGCTTTATTTATTAAGTGGATTCTCTTTTAATTTTGCAGCTGAAACAATTTATGATGAGAACTTTTTCACAAAACTTTCTACTTTCGTACTTGATAATACTTAAAAATCATATTGTTCCCTTTCACATAAAAATTGAGATAACAAATTTGCTATGTTTTGTGCATCCAAAATTTAATTATTCGATTTTTCTTGAATGAATAAAATTGTACTGAAGCAAGTTTCCGACAATTACGAAGTTAGTTCACTTTAATTATAATCTTCACATTCATCATTCCTGAATGTCTAAATCATTTATTTTGTATGCTCATACTTTTGTTGAATTTGATTTAGCATATTTATTCTTTCATCATGCTGCTACTAATTCTTAGAAGATAAGTTTAATATTTTTTCTAAGATCTCTATTTAATTTTTTAAATCTGCGACAATTTAGATTCCTTACTTTATATTGTTTTATAGCTGCTCACTAATACCTTTAGTTTCAAAACGGCAAACTTATTAGATGATATTATAAAAAAAGTTTTGAACAGTCAATATATTTTTATTTAGCTGGATAAACTTCATCTACTGCATATCAAACTGATGCTAGAATTCTTTTAATTATTAATCTATTTTTATCTCTTGAATGAAACTATTAAGCTATTTTTCGAAAATTTCAGGTGTTATATAATTTTTCAACTCCGACACTTAACCTTTGAATACTTGCTTATGAGCTTTACAAACGAACTGATCATCATATTCTAACGCAGTTATAATACAATCAGAACAGATGACGCAACCGCATTGAAGTATTTTTTGAATTCTTTATTCGGAATCAAATAATTTTTTACAACGTTAGCAGTTGCTCTAATTCATTTGTAAAATAAGAACGAAAACAATTATTTTTAAATAATATACTATAAAAAAGTAATAATAACAAAATTTTTAATTAAAAGATCTAGAAATAAATAATAGAGAAATATTAAAAAAATGTCAATAATAAAAATATAATTAAGTCAAATAAATAATTTAAAAAACTAGCATTAAAAAATTAATAAAGATAATATTATTTAAATAATTTAAATATATATAAGCTATAGAAATAATTTAAAAATAATAAGTTAATTAATAAAGCTAAAAATAACAAAATCAATAAATATTAAATCAGAAGTAAATTTAATCATCTCTAAAAAATATGAGAAATCGGCAGTTTTAATTTCTAGGATGAATGAAAAACAAACAAGGAATTGACCACAAGGCTGATATTACTACTTTTGAAGAGAGGTAAAAATAATTTAAAAATGCAAGTTTAAAAAAAATGGAAAGACTTGCCAAAGGATAATGTTTCCAGAAGAGGAGAAGAGGGCCAGAAAGGCTTAAAACTAGCCACTTCACTCCACCTAAGAAAGCAGGCAAACACTAACCTTCTTTTGAGTCCACTTAAATTCTACCTAAGAAACTAAAAATTAACGAGAAGGAGTTAGAGAACATTCAAAATATTTGCGTCAAATGATTCAATTAGGTTAAATTCTTCTAAGTAATAATTGTTTTTAATCTCAGTCATGTCTTTGTTGTTTTCTAATTCCTGATCAGAATAACGACATGTAAAATCAGGGTAATTGAGTTCTGGATTTCAGTTCCCTCTAGTCGACCTCTGATACCGATAGAGAGAACCCTCAAACAAATAAGGCTTATCACACAATAGGCCCGTCCTTACTAGTTTGTGGTGGCATCTATTGCTAGAGTACTTGCAATGCAGACATGACTGCACCGGATTACCTACTCGGTCGACTAGAAGCCAGAATCCATTTTTAAAATGAACATACATAATAAACTATAACATTATGTAATTAAGAAAATCATTTATATATTTCTTTTAAATTTAGATTTTTACAATATATATATAATGAAAAACTATATATTTTTAATAAAATAAAAAATAATGAAAATTACTATTTACAATATAAAAAGTAAAAAGATAAAAAAAGATAATATAGTTCATTAACAAACTTATCCAAAAATTGCTATTATCATATTTATCATTATAAACCTATAATATAAGTTAAAAAATAAAAGGGAAAGTAATATTACAGAAATAAAAAATTATCTTTATTCAATTTTAACTACATTATCAAATACATTTTAGACTATCTTTAGGGTAAAAAGATTGAAGATTCTAACACTAATTTATAAAATATAAAAAGCAAATTTAATAAATGTTCTTATTTAATTAACATATAATTAAATAAAGTAGAAAAAATTGCCTATTTTTTTGGAATAATTTAATAAAAATTGGTGTTGAAATATATCAAATTAAATGATCTTTATTTGAAGTTCGTGAATTTAAAAAATAATAAAAAGAATTAAGTTTTTTAATTTTATAGATAAATAATTAAAACATAATTATTATTATTATTTTCAACTAAAAGTTTAAGAAACGTTGATTTCCATGCAATTTAAACTAGTTTCAGTTTCCATTCTTTTAGATTGGATTTCTTAACTAATTTTTTATGTATATTACTATCGCTCACTCTTAAGCTGACTAAAATCGTTTCTGTTTCCAATCTTTTTTGTAGACTCTATTGCTATTTATAAAATGTCTTACTAATTCTCTTCAGCTAATCCTTTTGTCTTTTAAGACTTATAATGTAAAAAAAGTGCTTTGAAGTTGGTGAAAAATGTTTATCTTCGGTTTTTATTTTGGAAAAAAAAAGTTTCTAGTTTTTCCGATTTTCTATTTATCTCGATTCTTTAAATTTCTATTTAATTCCTTGATTGATTAAACGCTGAGCGAATCTTATTTTCTTTATTAATCATTAGAATATTCTAAATTTAGTTACGCTATTGATTAAAATTACAGACTCTCTTACGTCAAGACTTTATTTAGAATAAGTTACTTTCCTAAGTATGTCGTTTTTAGATCTGTTGTTCAATATATTTTTAGTTCTCTTATCCTATCCGAAAGAAGGCAGAATACTTCATCTTGCTTGCTGATAGCTTTCTTCATAATATCACATTGTTTAAATAAAGATTGTTTTCCTGTTCTATTATTGAAACGCTATCTTAGTTTACTTGCATTCATCTTCCTTTTATATGAAGACAAGAAGATGGCGGTTATTTTACTTTTTCTCTTCTATTTTGGTTAATCTCTTTTCATATTTTGTTAGCTTTGCATACTTTATTATTCTCCATTTCCCATTAAGAACGTTTACTTAATAAACCCTTAACTATTATATTCGATAGTAGAAGAATATTTTGATAATCAATATATATATATAATTTAAATTATATTAATGAAGTTAGTTTTCTAGTGAAAGTTACTTAATTATATATATAGTTAAACAAAGAAGCAAATATAATAAATCTATTTATTATAAGATAATACTTTTATTATCTTAAAGTAACTCTATGAGAGTAAAATAATATTATGAACAGGTATTCAAATAAATCAGATTATAGTATTAAGTTTTAGGGTTTTAATTGTATAATTATATAGTAGAATGATTAATTTTGTTAAGTATAAAAGAAGAAGTTTTTAATGTTTAAATTTGGTTGATATATATAAATAGGGAGGAGCAAACTTCCAACCAAGATTAACTTAACTCAAGGACTAGGAAGTACTTCAGGAGCTATGAACTGAGCACAGCAAGAAAAATGGAGGCGTTGAGTAACGGTTGATGAAAGATGCCAGATGATTAGGTCTCTTGGGGTGTCACTCCGGCCATGCTCTGTTAGAAGGTAGAATTTCCATTGGAGTGAAACACACGAGGAAACTTCCTAGGAGAAATTTTATTAACTTTAAATAAAATTAATTTAAAGAGCTGCGCACCATCGAGAATGCTACACACTCTAAAATCCAATTTTTTATCAAAAAAATAAAGAGAAGCTACTTTTATTAGATGAGGTGTTATTTACAAATTAAAAAAAAATTAGTAAAAATATTTTATATAATATTTCTGGTTAAAAATGGAATAGAACATCCTTCTTTCTAAGAATTAAAGAAAGATAAGAAAGCAAGCGACTAACGAGGAACTAAAAAAACAAAGACAGAATCGAGTGTCTTGCTCATCTTCGGAGGGAAAAATAATTGTTGGTCTTACTGAATAAGTTAATTCTGGAATTCAAAATAAAAAAATACTCTAAAAATAAATTGAACAAATGAAAGCATAAATTGCAAAATATGAAGGAGCTGATGAACTGCTTAGAAGATTAAAATAACGAATATTAATTCTTAAAAGTTAACTGATAAAAACAGTTTAGTAACAGAAAATTAACTTTACGAAATGTCTTAATCCAACTTAAAATAACCACAAGAAATGATTATAGAAGAAGATCTACATTAACAACAGCATTAAGAAAAATAAAGCTAAGAAAAAATTGATTCAAACCTAATCAAAAGAATTGAGATGCTAGAAAGAAAGATTTATCCAAAGAAGAAAGTTGAGAATTAATATAAAATTTGTTCTTACTATTAATCTAAATATCACCTGCTATGACAATGCAAAAAATGAAGGCTGCTCAAGCACAATGAATATCAAAGAATCTGAAAAAATCGAAATAAACTTTAAATTACTGAATGAGGCGCTTATAAATAAAAATTACTCATAAGAAACTAAGATATTTCTTTGTAGTAACCACCCATTAATAAAAAAGGTCGTTGAATACAACTACGAAAATAAATTGTTTGCTGATACCTGGTTGAAAGCCTAGGGTACGTAAATCTTTATTTTATATTTAGATAAATAGTAATAATTTTATATATTCAAACATACTCGTAAAGCATTGAGGATTAAGTAAAATGAAGACAAAAACAAAATTAATTTTCTTCAATAAAGTTATTAATATATTTTATTCATTAATATACTTTAGAACTTTACAAAGTCTTAGCAAAAGAGCTCTATAAATTTAACTAAAAGAGTCTTGAAATATCTTTTCGTAGTTGGAATTACTTCCTTCAATTAAAATTGTTATAATGTTTTTAAAATTTTTTCGAATCAAACACTTTCTACTTCATCTTCTTCTTCAGCTATAACATCTTCATCATCAGTTTATTCCTTCTAATCTCCCTCTTACTCATCTTATTTTTCTTGCTCAAAAGAGCTCTATTTTAGTAATACAATTACTTCATAGGAAAACTATTTATAGATAGATAAATCAGATTAGTTAGAAAATCTATTTAATACAAACAGTCTCAATTAAATAAATATTAAGATGAAAAGACTCTGCTTTAGCCAAAATATCCAATTTACGTTGATGGAATTATTTTCCAGGTTAGAGTTACAGCATTAACTAATTGAATTTACAACAGATAAAGGATAATAAGAGAAAAAGAAATTTTTTTGAAAATTTCTTATTTTCGCAAAAATTGTTAGATAATTTAGAAATATTAGCTACAAAGGTTTATTTAAATGATCGGCAGCCAATTTTAGTTAATCATCTCTAAGTTCGTTGAAAAAATTAAATTATTATATATAAATTGGATATAGGCTGACTAAAAAAGCAAGTAGGTAATCTGGTGTAGTGTATAGTGCATTGCGAGTAATCTTGCATTAGATGTCACCACGGGGAAGGGCGGATAAACTCCGTTGAGACATGCCTAGCTTACCCCGAGGGTTCTCTCTAACAGTACGAAAGTTTGACTGACGGGCCTTCTAATTACCGACTTAATAACTATCTCTTATTTGGACCTTATTCAAGAAGACTGAAGCATTTGACTCAAGATTCAAGACTAATTTTTAATAAGAAGATTCCCCATTTGGAGAAGCTGAAGTGACATAAGGACGAAAAGAATGAAATCAAGCTTTTAAGAACACTTTTTTAAATAATAAATATTAATACTGAAAGAGCTGCGTGCCAACGAGGTGCTACATGCTCTATAATCATATTTATTTATTTATCTTCATTAAATTTTGTATGAATAAACCGAAGGAAATAGATAATTTATAGTCAGCTTTATTTAATAAAAGGAACAAAAACTTCCAATGTAATTATATACCTATAAGCTATTTTTAGTTAGATTTAGGTTATTTTAGCCAAATTAATTAAATTGAATCTTAAAATACTCAAGAGACTTAAATATCCTAACTATATAGACTACTAGAATTAACTGATATATATTTAAGTATACAAGGGTAATAAAAGAATATTATATCAATAGATATCAACACTAGTAAATACTTAAATAGATTCATAATTAATAAACTAATTCTGTTATTTAAATACTCACTAGAAACTATAGTTAAAGCAGCTAGAGTTTATGAAACTAGCAATAAGTTAATATTTTCTAAGCTTTATATAACTTAATCATAATTAGCTGATTTATATAATAAATCTTTATGAAGCGTTTCTGAAACAAGTGTCTTTTAATAAGTGTAAGTGTTTTAAGAATTACATTGAAATTTATTTTCGTAGATAACCCTAGATTTGGTTATTAAGTACAGTATAAATAAGCATTCCTTTCATAAACGTAGTGTTTAACTTTATTTTGTCCTAAATTATAATAAATTAAAAACACTTTTGAACAAAGTGGCTGTCTCAAGTTTTAGAGATCAAATGGCAAAAATCTTGGACTCAGTCAATAAAATCAAAACTAGTCTGCTTTTGCTTAAATCTGATACTAGAATGGAAGTTAATACGAAGGCTAAATAGCAAATAATAGGAAATAAGGTTTTGGAATTTTCTACTATGAAGATGGTAAATTTTATATAGGAAAGTGATTAAACAATAAGCAGCATGGAGCAGGAATTTTATATTACAGAAACGGAGACCTTTTTGAAGGATAGTTTTAAAAAAATAAAGGATATGGAAAAGGAATTTTGCACTAAGCAAACGGACAATTTTATGAAGGAGAATTTTTCCAAGGAAAAAAAGAAGGAAAAGGAATTGAATATTACACTAATGGAAAAAAATTTACTGGAGAATGATTAAATAATAAACCTTTTGATGGAAAAGGAACCGTTCTATATGAAAATGGTGATATCTATGAAGGACACTTCTGTATTGGTAAAAAAAGTGGGAAAGGGATTCTATATTATGCTGAGGGAGAAACGTTTTAAGGTATATGATATAATGATCAACCAAATATAGGAAAAGGACTTTTTAAATATGAAAATGGTGATAAATATAAAGGCTAAATTCTTAGATATAAAAAGAACGGTCAAGGAATTCTATATTGCGCAGATGGAAGTGAATAGAAAGGAGAATGATATGAAGATTAAAAATTAGTTAATAAAGTAGTTTAATATTAGAATGGAGATAGATATGAAGGATAAATTTTCTAGGACTAAAAGCAAGGTAAAGGAACTCTTTACTATGTAAATGGAGATATATACGAAGGAAAGTTCTTTAAAGATAAACGGCATGGATATGGAACTTAGATATATAATAATGGGGATATATATAAAGGATATTGAGATTAAGATTTATATTGTGGTAATGGAATTCTAAAATACAAAGATGTTGGCATATATAAAGGCAACTTCAGCTAAGGTTAGAGATAGTACTATGGAAAAATTTAATATGATAGTGGAGGTAAGTTTGCAGGATTATGATTTAATGACTAACCTTATAGTGGATAAGGAAAGTTTAAATATAGAAATAATGATTGGTTTGAAGGATAGTGGCTAGAAGGGAAAAGAGAAGGATAAGGTATACTTAAATATGCTGAAGGAGGATGATTTGAAGGGTAATGATAGAATGACTAGCCATATAAAGGAAGAGGATTGATTAAGTATTAAGATGGTTATAAAAATAAAGGAAATATATTCGCATAAAAAAAGAATGGAAAAGGTATCCTTTATTGTCCAGATGGTAGTATAGAAGAGAGCAAATGATTTGAAGATTGAAAATGTGAATTAAAATCAGTTTAATACAACAACGGAGACATGTATACAGGGTGACTCTGTTTGTAGTAAAAACAAGGGAAAGGTAGTCTTTATTATGCAAATGGAGATTTATATGAAAGAAAATTCTTTTAAAATGCTAAGTATGGAAAAGGAATTTAAAAATATAAAAATGGAGATGTATATGAAGGAGACTGGAATAAAGGTTAACGAAGCGGATAAGGATTTATAAAATATAGTAATGGAGATACTTATTAAGGACTATTTAATCATGATTTTCCAAACTTTGAAGGAATCTTAAACTTTAATGATGGATATACCTTTGATGGAATTAATTTAACTAAGAAGAATAATTTTACTCCTCAAAAATAATCTGATCAACTAGCTGAAAACTTTAATAACTCTTAAACGAAAGTAGAAGTTAAGAAAGTGAAGATATGAGCTAGCAGTTATATTTTGCAATAAGTTATATAATTTATAGACAATAAGAGCCTTTGTTCGCTTTAATTAGCGAACTCTTACTTCTACAACTTTAACTATAAGTTTAAAGTTTTGAAAATAAAATCAATTTAAGAAGTTGGAGATTAACTATCTAATAAAGTGAAATGAATTATAAAACAAGTTGAGCTTCATGAAGTGAAGCAGCTATAAATTGATTCATCTTATTTCAAATAGAATTAGTATGAAGAGTTTAAATATTTGTTTTATAAAACATTCCTAATTAGAGAAAAATTAAGTCTACAAAACCCTAAAATTTATCAATTGGAAGAGCTTATAATTACTAATTAATAAACAGGCTAGGCCTAACTTATTATTCCTTAGTGGATGCATTTAACAAACTTAAAAAAGCTTCAAATTACTGGATTTTATGATATTTCATGTTTAAAGTTCCTTTAGCATTGCAATAAATTGAAATATCTAGACTTAAATACAAAATCAAAATATTTTCTGAAATATAGTTATAATAAAAACTATTATATGGGAAAAGAAGAAAGAGTGTTCAAATATCTAAGCTTAAATAGCAGTCTATAGGTTTTAAAGATCAACAATATGTTCATTAATATAGATTCTGTAAAGCTATTTTTACAAGAAAAAGGAAATCTAATTTAAGAGTTAGAAATTAATCATAACCTAGAAGCTCATTCATATATATAATATTGTCCTAATTTGAAAAAGATAGACTTGCACTTAAACTAGGATAACTAAAAGGTACTTACTATGTTAAGTCAAGCTTACCTTTAAAGACTAAAAATAAGTGGAATCAAGCGAGATAAGAGCATTGATGAATTAGTCCGTTCTTAGTTTAATTAGCTTTAAGCATTAAAAATATATAACTAAGATAGCATAAATGATAAAGATTTACATTTATACTAAAGAACACTCGCAATCTAAAAGAACTGTCAGTAAAATCTATAAAATATTATTCATTTCAATCCCAGTGAGAGATTGGTTATCGAATTCCGTAATAAATAGGATAAAATGCATTAATAGAAATAGGAAATTATGGCCAAAATTTAGAAATTCTAAAGTTAACCTGGATAAAACACATTAGCAACTAAACCCTATAATATATATTTTAAAATTGCAGAAACCTCAAATAAATCAAGCTTTCATAAATAGATAACATTAATAGCAAAACCTTTGCTATTATCAACTAGTATTGTTAATAGTTGGATTGATTAGAGCTATCAAACATATAGATATTTTACTTAAACACTATAATAAAAGAAATTCCCTTCAAAGCATTAAAAAAACTAAATATTAGTATCTCCTAAAAGGATTTGATTCTATTAAAATAAATATTTAGAAAAGGCTATAATTTGAAATATTTAGAGATATCCTTCGATTATCTTATAAGAGAAGATTTTCCTATCTACAACAAAAAAGGTTTACCTTATCCAATTTTTAAAAGCCTAAAATAATTGAACATTTAGCTATAATAGTCTTAAAATTGAAGTAAAGTTGATAATCTTTAGTAGCAGCTTAAATAATTCAAAGTATAAGTGATAAAAGAAAAGAAAAGGATAAAAAGATGTACTGATCAAGACCCTTTTGAGTAACTTTTATACTTCTAAATAAAAGTTTAATTTTATAATTTAGAAAAATATGCTTCATCATCATTTTTTAAGCTCTTTTATATTTCTTTGTTTGAATAATTTTTATTGTATATTAAATATTTTTCATTAAAATAAAAAAAGTATTTACTTTTAATCCTAGCTATATGATTAGAAGCGAAAGTATATAAAATCTAATATATAGAATTTAATCTATAATTGATCTGAAAATATTAGTATACTAAGTAAAATAGATCTAAGTACATAGTTGCTTATTTAATGCCTTTTATTTGTTAGATTATTTTAATCTCAGTGTACTATATCCAATGCTACATTTTTTTCTAAATCAAATCTTATTAAAGATCGTGTAAAATCTCGTTGCTGCGCAATTTTATCGAAAGTTTTTTACACAAATATCTCTTAATCTTTTTTTTTCTAAATGTAGCGAGGACTTGCTATTTAAACCTGCCAAAGCATAAAGTATTATGCAATTAAGGTTCGATCTTTTCCCAACCTATGATGAAGTAGGCTTTTTACTGGCGTTTTTAGTTCTTGAGCTTGGTATATTTTACGCCAGAAAATCTCATACTTCACTGGATCCTTCTAAGATTAACCTCCATCAGCACTCTTTTCTAAGTTCCTTACTGGGCTTCAATCAACTTCGAAGGTAAGAGCTTACCTCTTTATTTAAATGATTAATGAAAAAATGCATTAATTCTAATTTCATTATACATGATTAGTTTTTGATGGAAAAAAGGAAATTATAGTAGTTATAATTAAAGCTCTGCTGAAACAAATCATATAGTTAGAATAATTCTATTTCATTACTTGAAACCTTTTAAAATGTTTACTTTATCATATATCCTAAACTATTTGTTAGCTAGCCTAGAGCATTAATATTTGTTTATTATCCTTTTTGAAGAAGAGGAAAAATTAAAAGAATTTAGCAATTTTTCCATTTTCGTAAAATTTGCGATTTGTATTATATGAGTCTAGCTTTATTTTAAATTTAATTAATTTTATAAGTGAGAAAACTAAACTGCCTTAGTGTTAAAAATTTTTAAATTACTATGAGAACTTTTTCTAATTATTGAATCTTAATCTACTTTTGGGTTTATTTCATCTAGTAATATATTTATTGAAGTATTTTATTTACTTTCCAGATTGTTTTTTTCTTTTTCTTTTCTGAATCAATTTAATGATTATTTAGTTGTCAACACTATAAGCAAGGATTTCTTTCCTCCTTTCTAAAATGTTCAAATATTTTCTTTCTATGATTTAATAATATTTTAGGAGAACTCCTCTTGCTATGAAAAGCCTATCGAGTTCTAAGATTAACTTTTACTTATATTCAGAAAGAATTTTTTTTATATGAAGATATTTAAAGATAAAGTAGTTTGCAATTTTATGTATTAGTCTTTAGCATTCTTGGATTTTTTGCAATTGAAGTTAACTTTTTTTGATTGATTATCTCTTCTGACATAATCCTTATTTAAATTATATTGAGTAAAGAAATTATTTCTTTAAACAAAGAACGCTCAACCTTTTATAAAAATTGCTAAATTATTAATTTTTAAAACCATGTTAAACCATAAAAAAGTAACTTTTGAGTAAAAAGAAGCAAAATGATTCCAATGAAGTTAGATGATATAACATTGATATGGCTATTTAAAGAAGGAAGTAAATAGTAAAGCACTAAAGCTTTAGCTATTTCTTTTATATCTCTCTAGGAATATCTTTGCTCTTTTGTCTATTCTATTTATTACTCGTTCCCTTCTATTATTTAATTAATCTTCTTCTTATTTTTATAAACGGCTTTTTATTTTTTTGGCTGAGTAGTATAAAGATAATTAATGATGTTAAGATGCTTAAACTTAAGAATTATCTTTAGGTTGAGAAGTAGTTTACAAATAAGACCAATATCTTGCTTTATTTGATAAATTGAAGAAATAAGTTAAAAGGTATAAAACTCTCCTATAGCAAGTTTATCAGATCTGATTATAAACGATAGAAATATATCCCTACTTTCAAAAAAGAACTCATAACTTTGGGACTTTTTTATAAAATTTTTAGCAAAATAAAAGGTTACTAAAAGGTGAAGCTAAGGAACTTTTAAAAAGAAAACCTAAACTAACTATTTAGACTAGAAGATTGAAAAGCAGAAGATAATAATTCTTTTAATAGAATATTTGAATAATTTAAGAATGAATATTTCTAATAAATATGGAAAAAGCTAAGGAAACAAAAAATGATTAAAACCTAAAATGATAGAATAATTCTAAAGCAAACTAAACTATTATTTCACTGTTATTGGATAAACATTTTTAAGCACTACCAGACTAAGAAGATAAAAAATCTAATAATAAACATCTAGTGGGAAATCTTAAAATAAATAATAGTCACATAAAATTTGAAAAACATTAACTTAAAAAAGTTTTAGAGCTACCAGCAGCTAATTTAAGAAAGAGGAAAGAATTTATTATTGAAAAGCTTAAAATAAAAAGTAAAGAAGTAGAAGAAATCTTTATTATATGAATATTAAAAATACCATTCAAATATTTAAGATAAAAGTATAATATGCATAATAATATTCATAGTTAGTTGTATAATCAACGAAGATTTAAGAATTAAGAAATTAATTTTTAGTAATATGATTGAAGTTCATTAAGCAAATAAACACAAATATTTTTATTTGTTTCATTTAAAAATCTTTAATTTAACAATTTAGCAGTGCAAACTAAGAAGTGTAATACCAATTTTTTGGATAATCTCATTTAAGTTCTTATATAACTGAAAATGATAGGGATAAGCTTTAGCTTAATTAATACTCTTTTATCTTAAATTTTAAAGTTTTACAATTAAAATGCTTTAGATTAAAAACTGTGCGAATCTTAAAGAATATTCCTTATTCAAAAGAGCTTAATAAATTTGCTTTCTACTTTGATGATATTTACCTTAAAATTGCTGTTGGTAGTTTAAATTTATTGAATGATGGTTTTCAGGCTAAAATAACTAGATTTAATAAAGATCTAAAAACTGAGTTTTTGTGAAATTTGGATAAAAGGAAAAGGGAAATGAGAAAGCATTAAGTTATATAGCAAAATTTTAAAGTTAGAATGAAAGATTAGAAGAGTTCTTTACTGATTCATTTGCAACATTCACTTGTTTAAAATTTATATTTGGAACATGTCATCGATATCAAAACGTCAGTAGACATTGACATTGTAAAATCTTATATAGAACAAAGTGGAAACCCTGAACATTTTCATTTAAAATTGCTTAAACTCCCATAACAGATTCAATATTTCTTTTTTGCAAATGATTACTTGAGAAAAGACTGAAGAAATAAAATCTTCAACTCTTCATTCTCAGTATAAAATTTATCTTTTCATCCTTAGTCAAAAATACTCCAATAATTAGTAAATTAAGCAGAGACTTTTTATTAACTTAATCGTATATGATAATTATAAACCAAAAAGCTTCTTATATCATAATATCTATTTCAACAGCTAGCATTTAAGAATATTACTTTGATAATTAAATACTTTGAATATCACTTCAAATCGAGAGCTAAAAAAAGAGCTTCATTTTAAAGGATATTATTTTGCGTTAAATTAAACTTGAAAACACATAAATAAAAAAGCATCCATAATGTAAGCACTTGAATGAATTATTGAATAGTTGTTAAAAAAAAGTAAACAAACGGCAAATTAGAAATTCGTAAAGCAATCTACTTAAATTTAAGAAGTGATAATTCAAAATCAGTTTAAGCTGATAAATCCTAAAAGTATAAAGCACTATATACAAAATATGACCTTAAATTTAGAATATTAAATAGAGTATATTAAAGAACATCTTAATGCTTAATTCATAAGTCCTTTTAAAAGAGACAGCCTTGACTAGATTATATCAATTAAAAAACCTTTTTTTTTAATTGGCAAGTACTTTTAAACTTGCAGATTAAATAAAAATTAGCGAAATTTTAGATTGAACATAAAAAGATAGTATAATAAGCAAAACTAAATGCAAATAGAATGAGATTAGTATAAGAATAGCTAATAGTTGGAAGAAACAAACTCAAATTAAAGGAAACTACAGAAGCTTTCTTTTTTTTATCATTCTTAATACTTAAAACTTCAATTGATTTTCTCCTGCTTTTTCAATTCAGCTATCTAATGAAGTCTATCTAGAAAATTAATAATCCAATGCACTAAATTTTAAAAGAATCCTTTCTTTGAAATAGTCAGTCAATTTTACTTCACTCTTTCTCCTTCTCTTTGTAGACTATAAAACCTTTTTGATAAATATAAAATTATATTGCTCCATAAAAAATAATAAAAGCATTTTCAAATAAGCAATATAAAAAGTTTTGAAAATGAAAACATTATAAAAAGAAAGAATTATGTCATCTTACTGATAATAACGCCAAATATAATAAACTGAAGGATAATCTATTTATATAAATAATAACCTTTAAATATATAAATCAACTACTCAACTTTACTATAACTATTATAACAAATTTCCTCTTCATCTTTAATAAATCTAATAACATCCTTTCTATTTTAGGCAATCAAAATCTCATACTAAAAGAATAAATTATTGACACTTTTCTAATGATTTTCTTTAAAACTTTAATTATTTTTAATCAACTTTAAGTCTAAAAAAATGCAAGATATTTATACTATTTTCAGCTTCTAACTATTTTTCAACTATGAATTTATTTACATGAATGACTGCTTAGATTTCAAATAAATCAAGCTAACAAAGTGATATGTATTAAGAGTTTAAAGTTCTTTAGTTAAAGGCAAGAATTCTAAGTTAGCTAGTGTAAATATTTTAATCTCTGATGTCTTTAAACTTTTACCATTCAAATCTCTTTAATTACTGTTTCTTCTTATTAAATCCTTTACTAATGCAAAATTTTTCTTAAATTTAAAACTAAAAGCAATAGAAGAGAAATAGTAAGGAGATTAGATTATATATAATGAGTGTTGAAAAAGATTATGTTAAAGCAATAAAGAGAGACTCCCAAATGGTAAAATAACTAGATTCTTAAAAGTAAATAAGCAAGAATAAAGCTAGTTAATTGGTATTTTTACCTATATAGATAGTTTATTTCTGAAAGAAAAGAGAGCAACTAATACTATGAGAAACATTTAAAGGAGATCTATTGAAAGTTTTAAGTAAATTAGTGAGAAAATTAAAAAACCTATGATATTTTAAAGAACTAAATGCTATATAATCATGAAATAAATCACTTTAACCTTTACAAAGCTTTGCTAAATAGGAATTAAGAACAACTAGCAAACCATTCCGAGAAAGAATTTCCTCTTTTAACTAGAATTTTATAGTTGATAGAGCTCTAAGGCAAACAGTCTAAAAGTTCGTTAGTAGATTAGAAATCTGGAAAGATTACAAACTAAATACCAAGTGGTTGTAAGGTATAAAAACGAAGCAATTAACCAATTTTATAGAAACTTTCAAATAATTTGAAAGAAAAAGATATTATATTTCATTATTTAGATTTCTCATTCTAAATATTTGATAAAATTAAAAATGATTAAAACTATTTTGATTATTTCATAGATAAAAATATTGTAATTAAGCTATATAAATAGACTAAAGAGATAAATACAAATTTTATTAATTTTTTGGTATAATAATTGTAAATATTTCTATAGCTCCAAAAGATAATTTATGCTACTAGAGATTTATAATAATTATATAAGAGATACTTATATTTATATCATAACGATATTGTCCACTTCAGTAATATAAAAGCTTTTTACCTTTTTAATAAAAGATTATTATATTTATCAACTTTTCATATCAGCTTATTTAGAATCAGCTTATATAGCTTTAGCTTTTTATTAATATTTGAAATTAAAAAAAGGAAAAAAGGGTTAAAGTTAATTAGATCCATCAAGATAATAAAGATGGAATATAAGTTATGTGATAGCTTTTGAATGTAGACATAAAAGAAATTAGATTTAAGTCTTAACTATATTCCTTTGTAGGAAATTAAAGCTATTTTTATTATTTTTTGTTCTTCTTATCGAGCTTTAAATTAAAATTACTAATCTAAAAAATAAAAAGATATGCAACTATCCTCAAGGTCTAAATAAGAAAAAAGCTTTGAATTCTTTTTGATTTTCTTTATTTTTTTGTATTTTTAACGCAAAAATTCTTGCATTTTTTAATGTTTAATAATCTTCAGTGGTTGCTTTTCGTCTTTTTTCATTCCATTTCTTCTTAAGAAAAATTATCTTCAATTTGTCTTATTAATGTATGAAATATAATTTTTATTGTTTTTTCATTTTGTACGAAATTTGCTTCAAATAACTTAGTTAAGATAGCAAAAAAAGATTTATCTAGCATTAGCTAATCTTTTTCCATTTAAGGAAAAGAAAAAAATTATCATCATCATCTGTTAAACCGCATTATCCAAAGTTATCCAGCCTTTCCAATTAAATCATTTTATTCAGCACAACTATTTTCTTGTATTTCTCTCTTAAATTATGCTTCTAAATTTCAGTCCATTTAAACAATCTGAGCCTTTTTTTCATAGAAAAGACCTTGTAATGTTTCATAACCTCACAGTGTTATTTATAAAAAAGTATAATGTGAAAAAAGAAAAGAGAGATATAGCAATTTTATTGTATCGATAGCTCTTTTTTAATGCGTTTAAGTTACTAGATTGTAGTATATTTGAAATTATCTTAGAGATTTGTTTAAGCACATTAAGCTTACATAATAGTACCATCAAGCTTTCTTAATAAGCTTTAAGATTTTTAACTTATGGCTTTTATTTTAAAGATGGGAGATGATGCTGCTATGGCTAGTGATATAACTATTATCAAAAACTTTGCTTTGTGTAAACAATTTTAGATTCGCAAAAATCTAATTAAAAGTTATGCAAGAGTGCTATTAAGACTGACTTGGTCTAGATATTACAGTAGCTGATAATTAAATTAAAAAATAGAGTTAGTTATCTCTAGAAGTTAAACACATTGATTAATAGAATTTATTAAGAGTATTAGTGTATTAGATGAGATACATTGATTACTGGTAAATTTAAGATAACTTGAATGTAAATTATTTAAAGAAGCTTAAGAAATTTAAAGTTCTGAAATAATTTGGTTTAAATAGCCCTCAGATTATAAATATAAAATGGGAACCGCCTAGATTCTTATTGTCTTCCTAGAGATTGTCCTCTCAATTCAAATTGGAGAGTTTGATTTTCTCTAGTCACATAACGAAGTTAAAAAATCTTACGAAACTATACATTTAAAGGCAAATTCAAAGACTAGAAGTTTAAGTGAGGAGGCTAACTTAACGTTGTACAAAAAAGAATTTTAAGTAAACTAGCAATAGTCTATCCAGGGTATTTGACAAAGAGTTGCTTGCAATTCTAACGATGAATGCTTGATTTGCTGGTCTAATTGTTAAAACAACATTTGCTTTTAAATTCAATGCAGACTATTAGATAATAACTTCGAATGAAAAACTAGCGAATTTATACTATAAAGTTACAGTTAAGAAAACAGCAATTTTATCTAAATGTAAATAATAGCATTAACATAGGATTTCTGAATATTTTGACTACTCTAGTAAAACAGCTATTACTACATAGAAAAAGTAGGAATAAGTAGTTCAGGAGAATTTATAAATGAAAAAGAAAGAATCATTCAAAGCAATATTTATACAACCTTTTTGGTTATGAGCTAAAAAGATTAATATGTCTTGCTTTATTAAATAGATAAATAAATATAAATCATCTTATATAATAGAGAAAACCAGATTAATAAACTGTAGTTAGACTATCCATATGATCTCTAATAATATGGAATAAATTTCCTTAATAATAAAAAGATACTGATCATTTCTACATATGGCTAGAGTAACTATTTCATGCTAATTGAGAATAATTTTTAAAGCTATAAATGATATTTGACCTAAGGAATGCAAAAAATTAATAGTATTTAATTAGACAGTCAAAAAATCTTGATCTGCTACTTAAGTGATAGCATTAATATAAAATGTGAAATTTGGTCTACTTATGATCTATGGATACTAAAAAATGCTTTTATTATCATTGGAAGTAATAACTAGATAAAGGAAAGAGAGATATGTAGTATCGCGGTGATTTAGCAAAACGAGTGAGTGATCACTTTTAGATAAAAGAATTAATAGGATCAATACTAGATAAATTCTGTTTACTATGATTTTGATGGAATCTAAATGAGTACTTTAATAATAAATCATGACTGGACTAGCTTAAAGATTCCTCCCACCACTTATGGATTTAATCATTCATATGTAGATATATGAATCTCGCAGGATTCGGATAACAGCTATGGCTTTTTTATGTAACTACTCAACTTGTAGGGAAAATCTGTAAGTGATAGTATTACTATAAATGAAAACGAATAAGACTTTTAAAATTATGGATTTTCAATTTAAATAGGCAAATTTTATATTCTTTAAACCTGATTAAGTGTTTCTTAATAAACTGGAAATTTAGATCTAAAAGCAGCAGTTATTTATAACAATTACGAGTATAACTATAAAGATGACGGCCAGTTCTGCGATTTAAAGTAGTTGTGTGAAAAATCTTGGCTCGGTGACAAATGATGTGATGTAAAATGTAATGTTCCTGAGTGTTGAAATGACTTTGGGGACTGTTCTTATATGGAAACGCCAACTGATTTAACAAAGTGGTTATAGAAAAATGTCTCTTCATCAAATTTAAAATGTAGTAGCAACTGTAAAGTTTGATAAATAGGAAATTTAATTTGCGACCAAGATTGTAATAATGAGCAATGCTTTTATGATGGTGGAGATTGCAATCGAGGATTAGATACTTGTAATAACAATAAATGCTATAATATTTGGATTGGTGATGGCATTTGTGATTCTACATGCTTTAATGAAGAATGTAGATGGGACAGTTCTGATTGTTTCCAGGAAGATAAAACTTGCAATAATTAAAAATGCTATAAAGAATGAATCGGTGACAAAGTTTGTGACCAAATCTGTAATGTTTAAGATTGCTAACTGGATGGAGGGGATTGTGATCAAGAAGCTTAGAAAAATGAAGAATCTAAATAACAAAAATTTGATTAAGATGTTTTAGAAAATAGCTTGCAAACAGTAAAAATAAATGATAGGATATACGAATATTGATTAAACACTAACTAAACTTAAATAATGTATAGAGAGCAAACAATTAAAGGTCGACTATTATAAGATAGCCCTATTAATAGTGTGTTAAGTAATATTTTAAATTTAAAAGGGAATTCATATAGTAAAATTTTTAAGTATAGTATAAAATAAAGCAAAGGTAAAGCAATTCTTGGTGTAAGTTTATAAATTGATTGATGTATTGATTGCTAAAATCCATAAATCGATTTATTTATTATTTTATTAGGACAATAGATCAACATAAAAAACTTAAAAAAAATGAACAATTTTCCAATTCTACTTTAAAATTTAAAAAAATGGGATTTTGATATAAGTGATTTAGGTGATCTTGCAAGTATTTTCACTTTTTAAGCACAGAAAGAAGCTTAAATGTTTATTACTGTGGTAGATTTTTCTGGAAAAGTGATAAAATAATTAGTTTAAAAAGTTTGCCCATCATGTAACTAATTATAGTATGCAATTTAATGAACATCAGATAAAATAAAAGTAGTAACTAAAAATATCTATATGGACAAATTTCTTAATATTGAATGATACACCAAGTAATTGAATTCCTTTAGTTGGCAAACCTTAGAAGATGCAGGAAATTCATTTTTAAAAACAATTAAAAATGGCGCTGTGTAGGTAGGTAAAGAAATAGGATAACTTTATACCTAATTCATTTCTAGATAAAGAGTTCTTAGTGACGGTGAAACGAATACTGTAATAGAAGGAAATGTCATTATTTATTTTTGGTATCCTAATAATTTCACTTTATTTAAGGAAATATAAATTGAAATTTAGAACTTAATAGATCCAAAAACATGCATTCTCGAAAACTCTTAGATCATTCTTACTTATTAATTAAAAGATAGCTAGAATGATCAGATAATAAATATATGATATAGTGTTGTTGATTCGTTAAAAGATCCAGTGCAGATAGTGTATAACGTAGTCAATGTACAACATTTTTGCGTTGATGATTAAGAAATAGTTCTGATCTATAATTATAATGGCAAGAAAGATTTCTACATGAAGTATATAGCAGCTTAGAATGATAATATGATAGTGTCAAGTGAATTTAAATTAGCTTTGGAAAATACTTAAGATTATAAATTATCGAACTTTAATATTTAGGTACAAAAAGTTCAAAGCTTTATATATTCAATTGGATTTGCTACCAACAACTAAATCATCACGCTTTTAGCTGGGAATGTATAGAGTGAATCAGGAAATGATAATACGGACGATTCAAATTCAAGCAATGAAGATAATCAAGAAGAAAATGATACTACTAATAATGAAGATGATCAAGATTCTGCTGATAATAATTAAAATGATTATTCAGAATATTAAGATTAATACGTGAATGAAGATGATGATTATAGCGATGAAGATAACGCAGTTCTGGGAAAGAGCTAGCATTTCCTTGGATTAATGTTAGTGCTGACTCTTTTAGTTATGTGAGAAACAATTAACATTTATTTCATAAAGAGAATCAATAAAATTTGATTTTATAATAAATATTAAATTTATCTCTTCAGCAATATACTTATTATGGCTAAAATTAAATTTATTGCATAAATCTTTACTAATAATTAAGAAAATAATTATAATTTAAATATCGTTCTTAGTTAGAGTATGTCAAATGTGTATATATTTTAATTAATTTTAAGTCTAAATCAAACGAAAATATTTTTAAAGATGCTTATTTTAACTAATTACTTTTATAAGGTATCAACAGATGCATTAAGATAGATAGCTTAGCTTTTTTTATTAAGAGCTTTTACCCTTCTCAATACTTTTTTTTACTCTTCTTTATATCTGTGAATTTTATACCAAATGTGTTAGAAAGAAAATTAAATTTGATTAATAGTTAAATGCAAAAAATGATTTTACAAAGTAAATTAACTCAACACTAGCATCCCTTTTCTTCGGATTGCTTCTATTGATTGAGACGAAGGCCTTGCTTAGGAACTAGCAATTGAGGTCTCTCCACAATTTTATTGAATAATTCTTAAAAAGCTTCTTGAATTCCAAGTCTGGTCTTAGCGCTTGTTTCTATATACATCATTCCATGTTTTTTACTAAAGAGCTAGGCTTCGTTGTATGTTACTATTCTTTATTCTTCAAGATCTATTTTGTTTCCTACTAGTAGTTTTACCATTTAGTTGCTTCTTGAATCTGTATACTTGTCTAACTCAACTAACCAACCTTCCAGCTTAGAAAAAGTTTCTTCTTTAGTTACATCAAAACATAACACTATACCATGAGCACCTCTATAATACGAGGAAATTAGAGTTCTAAATCTTTCTTAACCAGCAGTATCCCAAAGGGCAACTTTCAACTTCTTACTCTGAGCTTAAACATATTTAATTTTCATATCACAGCCAATAGTTGCTTGCTATTCAGGAAAAAAGTTATCATCTAAATATCTTATTAAAATAGAAGATTTGCCTACTCCAGCATCTCCAAGTAGAATCACTTTAACTAAATAATCATAATCCTCCATTATTATAATACAATCTTTTGAGTTAATAAGTGTTTAATACTCATCCTTTAAATAGAAATTATACCTTTCTTTGCTAGTGATGTTGAATACTGATACAAGGCATGCTCCTTATATTTAAAGTTTAAACATAGATATTTACTCTCATTTCTGTATTCTTCGCTATTTATTTTTCAGATTTTTATTCATTTAGATCTACGATTAAAAGTCATATTCCATAGCTTTATGATATCTCTAATGCTAGATTAAAAGAAGCTAAAAATATAGAAATTTCTCTTCTATTCACTTATAATTAATTAACCTTTAAGTATTTTCTTCTCTATTCTATTGCATGTGAAACTATCATAAAGGCATCATTTAATAAATTAAACTATTACTATAATTACTTTTCTATACTCTTTAGCAATACTTATTTCATTAACTATTTAGAGTATATGATACTATCATTTTTAATTTTAACGAAATCGCAGCTTTTTTCTTTCAAACACTATCTTATTTCAGTCTTATATTAATAAACCTATTTGTTGATAACTTACAAAGGATTCAAGCTATTAAGATAGAAATTTTAGGATATATAGACTGTACAATCTAGTAAGGACAGACTGAGCACTAGTTATTTACTAATCCTTTATAAATCATTTCCTTTTACTTAGCATTTCTATTACTAAATCTCTTTAGTATCTCTTATATTTCCTTATATCTAAGTGTAGTTATTACTTAATGGGATCTATTAAATGATACTAAAGAAATAAACAGTCATCATTTAATAAATTAGGTGATTGCTTTAAATTACTTAGGCTTTATTGCTATATAGATTACGTAACTAATCTGAGCTTATATTTATACTCCTTCTTAGTCCTTAACCCTTTTCTATTTAATATACCAAAGACTAACTATCATTTATATACTTAATATTAGCTATATAATTCTAAGAGTACACTATGTGCTATTCATTTACCCTTGAATCTCACCAGGATTATAATGCATAAGTGGAAAAAGGTAAATTATATCTATATATCTCAGTTAGTTTAGGATGATTTTAAAGCGGAAGTTAGTTTTTATCCTTCTAACTATTTTTAAACTTAGGACCAATAAAAGAAGCCTAGTTTATTAGTCGCTCTCATCCATCAATAGTATAAAAGTGCTTGATATGATTTGGTAGAATCTAGTTGCTTATTAAATATAATAGCTTATATAGTAGAATAAGGGTAAATAGCCTTTAGCTTCTGTTTCCATTAACTAAAATATAGGTAAATAATCTAAAAAATATAAAGAATAAACTAAAAAATACAAGCCAAACAATAAAAAGGGGTTTTCTATTATTAAATTGAGAAATAAACATTTAGGCTTATAGTAATTAAATGGAAAGTAATTAGCAGTCACCTACCTAGTAGCATAACTTTGCATAAGATAGTTAAGAAGAATCTGATAAGTCTGAATCTGAGTTATCTCGAGCTTCTTCTGTTTTAATTATTTAGAACTAAGACTAGCAGTAAAATTGTTAATCTGACTTAATTGTTAACGGAAGCCGTTCTGATTCGTTTCAATCTGCCTATCATAATTAAGCTGGAATTGCTTAGAGTAACATTTCTGAAACTGTCAGGGAGGAAAGAGACATAAATAATGCTGCATTGAGTGAATGTCCAACTTGCAAGAAATTATTTAAGAGCCAGGGTAGATTTTAAAACCATTTGGAGTTTTGCTAGTAAAGATAGTAAAAGAAATAAGAAGGAGGGCTTTAGAATGATAAGTAGTTTCACTGTAAAATATGTAATAAGTATTTCAAAACAGAGAGACACTTGAAAGCACATGACTGAAGGATTCACAGAGAGGATAACATTACTTGTAAAGACTGTGGCTAAACTTTTAAGAATAAGCACTTTAAGAGAATTCATATCTTCAACAATGAATGCACTAATAACTAAGAGAAGAAAATGTTCGTATGTGAAGTATGTAACAAGAGCTTTAAGAATGAGCGAATCTTGATAAGCCATAAGAAATATATAAAATGTGGTAATAAATCGTCAGAAAATAATAGAGAGTTTGTATGCGAGGAATGTAATAAGAACTTTATTAATTATTCTGGTCTTAGATATCATAAATGAAGTGTTCATAGAGTATAGAAAGTTAGATGTTTGGATTGTGCTTAACAGTTTCAAAACAAACATTACTTTTACTTACACCTAGAAAGAAATGATTGTACTAAGTAGCTGAATAAACAAGAATGTGAAGAATGTGGCAAATCTTTTAAATCAATAGTGACGCTTAAAGCTCATTTTAAGTACGGAGGATGTGGAAAAAATGTGGATATTTAAAAAGATTTGAAAAAGAAGCAAAACAATAGATACGATAATTTCATATACGTAGATAATTAAGAAATTATATACTGGTGTTATGATTGTGATGTTGAATTTAAGACAGTTAGTTTTCTAATCTAGCATGTTAGATCCGTGCATGGAATTGAGTAAGTAATTCTAGATGGAGCTGAGAATATTTAACTAAATATAGAAGAATAGAACTAGATATGTCTGAACGCTCTTAAAACTAATTAATTTTATTTTTTCGCTTTACATCTATGTGATCAAAGGATCTAAGGGTTACTATTTTTAATATTTATTTCTTAGAATAAAATCTAAACTGACTATATTAATAACAGGATGTAACTTTTTGCATATTATCGTATTTTGGATAATTAACGTTAGAAACAGATATAAAAAAGCATTACTTTTCTCTAAATATTTATATACTTAAAATTCATAAAAGAGATATAAGAAAAAGTGAGGAGTATAATGACTATTACTAAACAACATTCGACATAAATAAGACATTCTTGAAATATTAAAGTATATTTCATGGTATTTGTCTAGCGTAAATCAAACAAATAGAGAATAGAAATTTCTAGCTAAGCAAATAGATTTGGATAAGTGGATATTAAACTGTTAGCATTACCCCTCTAGAAAAAATTAAGAACTACATACTTTTTTTAACATTACAGCATCTAATAATCTACTACCTCTGAATAACTCTAATAGTAGATAGATTAATATGATAGAGAAGTTTATTAAGTATCAATGTTTTCTATAATTTGTTTATTTATAAATGTAAGAGCATTTATAATTATGTGCTCATATTATATATACGCTATACTGTCTTTTTAACATATCCTCTGTGATTATCATCTAATTATAGTTATAACTTATGGTAGCAAATTAAAAGATAGTGCTCAAATAGTAATACGAGATAATAGATAATTCAAACAAGCAAACCCTAGAATTTCTAAATATTCATAATTATAAAAATGATTCTTAAGTATTACTCTATCATAAGCAAGAAGAGACTAAAGTTATTTCGTCAACCATATTTAAGTTTAATAAGCAGACTAGTTATGCTTTAAGAAACTATAATACGATAAAAGAAAAAATAAGGTTAATTAGCACTCATTTAATTATTCAATATAGTGTGAGTTTATTCTTTTATATTATTAAGTATTAAATACAGTTATATAGTATTTAAGTGATCCTTATATCTTATTAGCTCTAAATAGATAAATAAAGGAAAGAAATTTAGATATATCATTTAAGTTTTTGAATAGTTAGAATTTTTAATTATTCTTAACTATTAAGATACTAATATTACAGCCATTGAACATAGTGCTACTGTATTACTTACATATTGAAGAAGCTTTGCTTTACTAAATATTTAAGTTGTTTATCTAACTATATCAGATATTATGATAGCCAATTAATAATTAAAGTCCAGATTATAATAAACTAGCATAGTGAAGTTAATAATATTTCATACTTTAATACTGCTAAGATTGATATTTATTTATGATACTCTTTTCTTAATTATAATATTGTTTATATTAGCCTTAGAAGCTCAATTATTTTCTTTTAGGATATTAAATTTTAGACTTACTTTAAAAAAAAGAATTAAAGACTTTATACGTTCTTTCCGGAATTTTCTCCTTCTTATTCTTTCTAATCTATGCTAGCTTCTTATTGGACGTAAACTCTCTCGCTTTTTCCTTGAACTGAGTTTTCATAAAAATCAGTAGATTCCATCTCATTTTATAGCTAATGAATCATATGCTAAGTCTAAAATTCTATGAATTTTTAATTCATCTAGTTTTAGTAATCTCTCTTAAGTTTAAGAACGTCATTTAAACTTAACCTTTGATTGTCTTCAATTCAAGGTTTCCTATAAATCCTGTTTTTACATGGATATCTAGGACTAAGAATTGGACTAGTGACATGTGACATAGAGTTGTTCTTTGTATTAGGGTTCTTTTAGGAGCACTAGTAGAACTGCTTTATATTCTTGGACAATCTTTCTATCGATTGTTTCTATTTTTCCAGCTTTTCAGAAACAATTTTATTCTTTAGCTAGTTTTCTTAACTTTATTTTGAACCTTGCTGATTTCGCTTGACGCTAGTACAATTTATAAGTTTAACTTCTTACTAAGAATCTACTTATAGATTTTTAATATAGTAATAGTACTCTAAAGCACAAACTACTAGATCTAAGATCTAGTCTTCATTTGCCTGAAGTATTCCAGTTTAATAAACTTTCGCTTTGTCGAGATATCTTTGTATCTACTATATTTGAGTATTTTTTATATGGTTACCTTCAATCATTAATGGAATATCCTGCAATATCATTAGAATTGAAGGTAAAAATTATATGTTCTTAACTACTTAATTTCAGTCTATTTGCACTTTATTGAAGCTTATTTTTCTATCTGATGAAATCAAGTAAAGGAAGGCGAAGCCTATGTTTAGAGTATAGTTATTAGGATCCTAAATTTCTCTAAACTTCAATATCTGCTTTTTGCCTAGTTTATTGATAACTTCTACTAGTTTCTATCTAAACTTCACTTTACTAACATCTATCACCTTCTTCTTGGTATTATTACTTCACTGCTATGCTTTATTTTACCCATTTTCTTCCTTAATAAGCATTAAATTCTATTATCTATCTGAGAGCTTCGGTTATTTAGGAGATAGATTTTTCTTTTTAAATTCTGAAATTTCTCTCTTTTCCTCTTTCCTCTCATCTTATTAGCAAAGATTTTCCTGTTGATTATTCTCATTATGCGAGAAACACTCTCCATCTACTTCAATGGAAAGTAGATGCTTATTATTAGACTGATTAGTTTGCTCTATCTTATCAATAGTTTGCTCTTATTGATTAATGACTTAATTCTCTACTTTCTCACTCTGCTAATTCTATTTTTATATCTAGGAAGAATTAAAATTCTTCCTTACCTCACTTTTAATTGTTTTGGGCCGTTAGCTTACTTCTTCCTTTTTCAGCGACCTATTTCTGGAACTCTATTGGCTCTGAGTACCTTTCATTTATACAGGAGTTTTAAAGAAATGCTATTAATTAAATATACAAATGAAGCTTTAAATTGAAGGAGCAGACATGATTTTACTATAAATGCCATTAAAGAAAGTACAACACTTGCAAAGTAGCTACTTACCACTCAGGGTTTGCTTATATATTAGATAGTATATTTAAAGGGGATTTAAAGGAGCCTTCCTATTAGAAAGATAAGTATAATGCTTAGTAGCATTATGAGTATTGATTGGCAAGTTAAGCTTATAGTATCATTTAATTAATTAAAGGTTATTATCACTCTACTTTTCTTGCTAGGTTCTCATATCCTATTCCAGTGCATGATAATATGAATCCAGGTTGGTTTGTTGATTCAAAAAGAGATTGTTTGTTCAGCTCTTAAAATTGTTCGACTGTTTGTATGTTGAATGTTACTCCGTAAATAGCGAAAATGTTTCTTATGCAGTATATGATGAAAGTAGTAAGTCTGCCTACTTTTATTCTGCTTGTTGTCTTTCCCAAAGCCATTAGTATGAGTATAATCCAGATTGATGAAGTATCCACTGCGCCTTAAAATTTTATCTCTTCCATTAATCTTGCTGCACATAAACTTCCGAGATCTTCTGGAACTTCTGTATCGAATTCTTCACAAGCTTCTCCTCTAAAAGCCTCACCTGAGTAAACGCAACCAGTATTAGTTTCAGCAAAAAGAGAAATTCCAAATCCAGGTGTGGATTGCTTTGTAGCATCAGTATAAATCCAAATGTCAGGAAGAAACTTATGCAAAAATCCTTTAGTAGAATAAGCCATTCTGTTAGTAATTTATGCTGCTAGTTTGCAACTTCATGACACGCCTCTAATTCTCTTTATCAATCCTTACTCCACAAGCTAGATATTAACAGGCTCTCTAATAGGATTAATTTTGATTGACACTCTCCCATCTTATAGATTTATTCCTCTTTTGATTATTTGTATTTAAACTTCCACACTCAATAGTTACTTCAGTAGAGGAAATAGACAAAACTTTAGATAATCAGCCGAACAATCGAGGGTGTTATTAGTGACTCCATTTATAACAAGAGATAAGGGGAACTTACTGAACATGGAAATCACAATAATGCCTTCAATATACCATGTGATGTTTCTAGAGGGACAAGAATCAAAATAAATGATTCCTTGCTAGTTTGTTATGATTCCTGGCTCAAATTTGAGCATAGTACCAGTGCTAGATATATCTATTTTGGTACCATTTGTTACTTTAGCAATAAGATTAAGGAAACTGATTTCATAATCTCTTAATCCAGGGTCAATATCATCTGATCGTATGTTCTTTATCTTAAGCTTCTTTGAAGTTAAAATTGAACTTTAAATTCTTAACCTGAAGCAGTCACTTCCTTGAAGTTCTTGAAACTAGCTTCGCTTTGAAGAAGAAGCCATTATAGATACTTTAAGAGAAATATTTAAATCAATCCTTTCAACTTAATTCTTAAAACAAAGCTATAAAACTAAGGCTTACATAATTCCCTAGGCTACAGCATCCCATTAATACTATCTCATGTTTATTCATCTGATAGCCTTACCATTATGAATAATGCATAGATATCTAGTTACTATCCATTTTACAAACATGCCTATAACTATATAATATAAGATCACCGCTAAAGTTCTTTAAACCTCTATATCCTATCTCAGTTTAAATCTTTAATTATATCAAATTTTAAAAGAATCTCACCTAGTTTTCTAATCTATTAGTAATCAGTAAAGTACAAATAACTAGCATCTAGTTATGATATGAATAACACTTTCTCTTATATATTTAGTTTCACTTAGCATTATTAATTATTAAGAGTCTTTCTACTTAAAATTTAAACTTTTATAGAAATCTTCTCAAACGCTTCATAATACAAGTTAGCTAAATATCTAATTAATCCATATTAAGTCTAATTAAATCAGTAAGTTAATTAACTTTGCTTTCTACATTCTCATTTTGATGAATAGAGGATAGAACGCTTAAGGATATTGACTAAGAGGATGCTTTAGCTTTAAAGAAGATAAGAGTATTTATAGGCAGGTGAGTATAGAGATCTAGGGGTAAAAAGTGTGGGTATAACTAAAGTATAAACTTCTAGATTTTAATGCTAGCAGCGAAGATAAAAGTATACTAATAAAATGAATGGACAATGTAAGTAGAAGATGGTATACTATAAATGATAGAAATAAGAGGAAAACTTAGAAAAATATAAGAATCTAAGTACAGCTAAAAGGAAAAAAAGAGATATACAAGCATACTTATATTATGATTATTAGACACTCATCTTCAATCATTATATAATATAATATTTATAAATATTACTTTGTAATATCTCAGATAGATTAATAATTATCATCATTTTTTAAGAGTTTAAGATATCGTTTTAAATAGTCTTTAGTTTGAGAAGTAATTCGAACATTTGCTTGGTTCATTCATCAGTGTCATTAGAAATAATATAAAGATACCATTCTGTAAGTTTAGATATGGTAGTAAGGAGAGAAGTGGCGAAGTAGGAGGGAATGGAGTGTATATTTGTTTGTATAATTAAAATAAAATCATTTATATATTTGATTTTACTCATTTTTTTAAAATAGGAACTATGGAAAAATCAGAATGGTTCCGGGTTAATGCCTTTGTCGATGCTAAAGATACTACGAGCAAATGGTGCTTAGCACAAATAGTAGATATTAGAAATAATGAAGCATTTTTACATTTTGATGGCTGGTCTAATAAATGAAGAGATTATTTCAAGATTGATGGGAGTAAAATGGCTCCTTTTAGGAGATACTCATAAGGATATTCGGGATAAACAAAATTTGCTATTAGGGAAAATTGAAAATTTGATTTGGAATTACTCTAATAATGGACTTAAAAACTCTAGACAGCTCTGGATTCAGAAAATCTCTAAATAGGAAATTGTTTCGAGATCACGCAATACTATAGAGGAGAACTTTTCACTCTAGTCGATTGCTTGATGGTGTACACATAGTATACCATTGAAGAATTACAAGCAGTTGAAATTTTTCTGTTTTAAGTAATAGAATTGATAGCTAAGTGAATGAAACTGATCTTTACTTTATTATAAAGCAAGTACAATCTTTGCGTAAAAAATCCTGAACTGTACTAAACAGATCCAGAAGCAGCTGTATTGATGTGCTATTATGAAATGTTCTTTACCCTGTAGCGACTATTTATGGATGATGATAGAACCAGTAGATTATTTAGTTATAACCTACCTTGTCAAGACGTTTAGTAGATTTGTGCCACTTAGAAGGAAAAAAAAGTTAGTAACATCTTCCTAAACTTAGTCAATAGATTTGATTAATGCAATGGCTTCGATGCATTTTTTAAGCTTGTTGAGTTAGAGTAAATGCCTCTAGATTGAATAATTAAACTTCCTTTTCATAGAATAAGTTATTATTTAAGCGAAGCAGCTTAAGGAAGAATTATCCCAGTGTTTAAGTAGCTTGTTGTCTAGAGACTAAACAACATCACTACTAAAGAAATCAAGGAGATTGAAAGAGAAGTTTTGGAGTAATGGATTACTAGAAAACTTCTAAGTACCTTAATAGATTTGGGTTAAGACTAAGAGGTGTATGAGTTTATTGAAACAACAGATCTAGAACTATGCTTCAAGTTTGTCAAATGTCCCTTTTTAGAAAAGAGATTAAAAGGTCTTAACGACCTTAAAGAGTATATAAACAGAACTGAGTTGATGGAAAGATTTTAGAAGTAAAAACAAGCGTAAATATAGTATACCTATTACCAGAATATGTATAACATTAATCCTACTAAATGGTTTGATACCAAAAAGTATATTGAATGGCTTTAAAGCATTAATATCTTTGAATCCTGCCTTGGAGATAGTCCGCATGCGGAAATAATGAAAAGACTATCAGACATTTATAAATTCTTTGCTTCTTAGGGAAAACTTGAAATATAGTAAATTGAATGACTATGGTAGCTTTGTGAATCTAAGCACGACTCTGTAGTCAGAGCTTTGTATGAAATAATTGCTGAAATCTCTAGAGCAAGTAATGATAACAAGCTACTGTAAAGCATTTACAGCATCATTCAGAGAATTAAGTTTGAAAACTATGATGAGAAGAGTTTAAAGCTCCTTTGTGACTTTTGCTTAAATACTATGAATAAGAACGAGGAAACAAACTATGGAGAAGATATACTATGGGATTTGTTTTAGGATGATTCACCCCTAACTTAAGATTTAAAGGATTAAGCTTTGAAAACTTTAGTCTATATGCTCAAAGAAACTTCAAGTACACAAAAGAAAGAAGAATATCTAAACAAATCATTGGACTTATTCAAAAACGGAAAGTCTGTAGCAAGTGCATTGGAACTGTTTATGCATATTATAGACAGTTATTCCACATATAAGCAAGGAAATAATGAAACAAGAGGAGAGCTACTCAATAAAATTAACCAGCAAGAAGGACTTTTCGATCTCATTCTGAAAGATTTAAAAAAGTTTGCTAACTCGCATTCCAAGTAAAAGGATAATTAAGGCTTAAGCTAAAGACTTAAACTTATAGAGTTCTGCGTTATTAACTCCTAAAGTAGCATCGTTATTACACCTGAAATTATAAACTAACTAGCTGAAATTTTCAATGAGTTAGATGAAGATGATCTATTCTTAAGCTGGATAAGCAGCTCTAAAAGAGGAGAGCAAAAGATAGTTTTAATAATTGATCAGCAATGCATAGAGCATCTATTTCTTAACTATTTATGTGATAAAATTAAAGTAGACTCTTTCAGCTTGAACTGCTTTGAAGTGTTCAAGAAATTTTTCTAGCAAATTAACGAAAAACAGAAAAAATTAGAGATATGCAGGAAAATTTTCAAAGTAAAGGATTTGAACTTAATAGGGCTAAGCAAAATTTGGGATCTAGTAATGCACAGTAAAGAACCTAAAATAATTGAATAAGCATAAGAGTTACTAATTTAGTGTAATCTAAAGCTAAGTGCTAATCTAGTTCAGGAAAAATAGGATATAATGAAAAAATTCATATAAGACTGTCTAGAGAATATATAGAAAAACCAGCGTGAAGAATAAGTAACAAAAAGGATACTTGAGACACTAATGGTCTTTATTGATAAATATGAAGGTAAAAAGAAACTAAGTGAAAGCAATTAGTTCTCGTACTAATCTTAATATTGTTCTTTAGTTCAAATTACCATTGTTCTTAAGCCTAATAACATACATAAAGTATATTAAGTTTGGACCAGTATCTCAATCTACCATCTAAGACAGAAAATTTCTTAAATATTTGCAATTCCGTTAGATGAACTTGATGTCTTTATTTCAGGAGTTTTATTAGAGCCTGAAGAAGATGAATGCTATCTTCGAGAATATAATCTGACTCAGTCTATATATGTTTAAAAATCTAAAAAGGATATTATGGATAAAAATAACCCAAGATTCTTAATGGCCCAGACTGAAGGATTTTATACTACTTTATTTAGTCTAATGAATAACAAAGAGTATGCTGAAGAGGCTTGGAACTTATTAGAAAAGCTACCCATAGATTATCAGCTATAAAATAGAATTGATTTGCTAGATTTCTCTGAGTAAGATAACTAATCATAGTGGAACGAGCTCTTAGATTCTACCTCAATCCACAAGATGCTTTACACTTTGCAAATAATCGAGTAGTATACTACTCAAAGCTAGGACGATTCAGAAGAGCTAAAAGAAAAAAAGGAAGAATGGATGAAGAAGTTCCAGGAAAAAGGAGGAATTTTGCAAATATTTAATGCATTTACATCAGTGAAGATGGAGCCAAACTAATCAGTCAACAACAAATTCATTTCCATTATTCTAAAAGAACTTTCAACTTTTATGGAGACGATGAATTAATGCCCAATAGAAGCCAATATACTCATTCAAAATGTGTTAGAGAGCATATTGCAAGTATGCCTTAATACTAAGCAATCTGATAAGCTTCCTTAAATTGATTATGCTACCTAGAACAAAGATATACCAAAAAATCTTCAAGATGAAGCTGAAGTTATAAGAAACGGGTTTTAACTTATCACCTCAGCAATTTGCTAAGAGATCAATTAGTAATAATAGCTTTTACAGCTGATTTACTAGTTTGAAGGATGGGAATAGATTTTTAATTCAGGTTTAGTCTTTTGTGAGAACATTTTGTTGAAATAGTAGCTTCTAAACGAAGTAACTAAGCTTAATAAAATATTCTATTAAGAGAAGCCTTATCATTTCTTCCTTCCTCTTCTCATTTAGAAAATCTTTCCCAATACTTTGAGAAGCGAAAATAGTGACTTGATTTTTATTTTGATATCCTTGCTTATTGATTTTGCAGATGAGTAGGAAACGCAGTAATTTTAGCTTGAAAAACTGTTATATTCTTTGATTGATGATCTTAAATAAAGAAAGCCTAAAGAAAAGCAGCAAAATGATAAAGACAATATCTTATGTGGAATCCTGCAAATCCTTAGAGCTATTCTAGCCAAGCTACCTGAAAAATGCCATGAAATTGGACAAACTCAAGGTCTTGTCCATGAATTAATCCATTCTTGCTTGTTTGAGATGCCATCAGAGTCTAAGATCAATAAGGAATTTCCTCCAAAATGTAAAAATTAGTTATCGCGAGAAGATGCCTTCAAGTTACTAGAAACTTTGATACAAAAGTAAGACGAAAACTTGTAGAGTGTAGTTAAGTATTTAGAGCCTATCCATAATGATACTAGCTAGAGAACGAAAAGATTGAACGATTGGAATGTAAACCCTAGTATATTGGAAAAGTCTGATACTGGCTTTGTAGGATTGAAAAATTTGGGCTGCACTTGTTATTAGAACTCTCTTTTCTAGCAGCTCTTTATGATCCCTGGATTCAGAAATGCGCTTCTTTGTGTGAAAGATACTTAAGAAAATATCGTAGAAGATGAAAATTTACTTTATCAGATTTAGTGGATCTTTGCTCATTTAAAATGGTCAGAAAAACCTTACACTTCAGCTAAAGGGTTTTGTAAGGCTTTTAAGGACTGGGAAGGAAATTCTATTAACGTACTTGAGCAAATGGATGTAGACGAGTTCTTTAATACTTTAATGGATAAACTTGAAAATCTGCTTAAAGATGGTAAGCACAATGATCTCATTAAACATTACTTCGGAGCTGCTTAGGTTAACGAGACAAAGTGCAAAGAATGTAACTATGTCTCAGAAAGGGAGGAACCTTGCTTAGCAATAAGTTTAGAGGTTAAAAATAGAAAGAATTTATAGGAAAGTTTGGAGTAATTTGTAGCAGGAGAAACTCTAGAAGGAGAAAATGCCTATGCTTGCTCAGGATGTAATAAAAAAGTAACAGCAGTAAAAAGAGTATGCATCAAAAAGCTACCCAAGGCACTCATTATTATGCTAAGAAGATTTGAGTTTGACTATGATACTATGACAAAGCAGAAAGTTAATGATTATTTTGATTTTCCTACACTTTTAAATATGGAGCAGTATACACAAGAAGGACTTGCAAGAAAAGAAGAAGGTAAGGAAGATCTTGCAAGACCTTAGGAATACTATGAATATAAACTGAAAGGAGTTATTATCCATATGGGAACTGCAGATTCGGGCCATTATTACAGTTTAATTCAAAATAGAGAAAATTCTGAAGAGTCTGATGAACAAAACTGGCTGGAATTTAATGATATGATTGTCAAACCCTTTGATTTTAAGTAATTAAGTTCTGAAGCATTTGGAGGAGAAGAGAGATGGACTATGGGAATGCAAACAGCTACTAGAGAAAAATCATGTAACGCTTACATTCTGTTTTACGATAGAATCGACCAAAACTTTGAACTTCCTGAACTCAAATAAGAAAACTCGAGTAATTTGGAAACCTCTTAATAAAATGTGGAGCAATAAATGCCTAACAATGTAAAAATAATATACGATAGAGTAAAGGAAGAGAACTTCAGCTTTTGGAGAAATAGGCATATTTACTCAAAAGAATACTTTAATTTCCTTGGTGATCTTATGAAAAATAACGTGACTGATGAATTCCTTAACTATCAATTATAGCCTATTTATGGTCAGTTAGGATCGCCATAAATTATTCAATACGAAATACTTAGATTAATCTTCTGCGCCTTCTTAACAACGATCATAAGAGCAAAAGAAAAAGAGAAATTTTAAGATTTTTTGAAATAGCTAAAGTTACACATGTAGCACAATATTGCAATCTGTGTTTGGACCCTAGAAGTATTTTCTCAGTTCAACGTTATAAAAGAGTTTTTTATAGATTGTCCATTTAGCTAAATTATTCGATTACTAGGAGGATTCGTAAAAACAGCAATGATCTAGTTATACAAGCATGAGGCTAGTATGCTAGATTCAGAAAACGCAGATAACACTGTACTTGGTAGACTCTTCAACGCAATAGCTAGCTTTACTATATTGTATCTGAGAAAGCTTAAGGAATTCACTTATTTATTCCAAATCTTCGCCTATTTTGCAAAATTAGGACCAGAAGCTAGATCCTTTATGATAAAGAAAAGAACTATAGGGTTGATTCTTGATTTCATTTATGACGTGCAATCAAGGCATAATACCCTTTTTAGAGACACTACAGTGTATTAAATCACTCCACTATCTCTCTCTAACACAAGCTTAGGCTATAAGGAAGAAGATAAAGACAAAATTCTAGTTCCAGAAATCCAAAAATTTTCCTTTATTATGATGAATCAATCACAGCCTCACTATACCTATGCAATTTAGGCTTTATCCCTATTAGTATGTCAGACTATTAAAATATCTCATCTTTCTCAGGTAGAACAGCCATTTGAACTTCTAAAGGAAGAAAAGGAACTTCTTTATGCTGAAGAAAGATATATTATTAAGCTTATAGAACACTCAGGGTTCGCTAAATAGGGAAGCAAAGCAATAGCTAATCTATACTGTCACCTAGCATTTGACGACTTTGAGTTTTCAACTAAAGTGATTGACGCAATAATTTAGGGAATAAGAATAAATGAAGCAGATGAAATGATAAAGTACTTCCGTCCTCTAATCAAGTTCTTCGTTATTCCAGACTAATTTAAGCAAGAAAGAGTAAGTCATTAATATAGATAAAAATGTGTACTTAGGAGTTTTTAGGTCTTATGAAAGAACATAGCAATTACTTTAAGGCAACAGAAGCTTGCATTGATTTTCTGTTTAAAGTAAGTTTCTCATTTTTAGTTAGTCACTAAGGAGAAAGAAGTGCTTACGTATTTTTACGAAAACTAAACATCATGGAAATGGATTGGAGACTGAATTAATTAAAATCCAACGCCACCTAATCCATACAACTCTTAAAATTCAAGCATGAAGATGTTCAAAAGAACTTCCTAGCAAAACTTTATGGGATTTCATTAAAATTATTAGATTAGAATGCAGGAAAGATTGACTAAGCTTAGAAAAATAATAGTTAATGAGCCTCCTAATTAATAAAGTTAATGGGATTCTGATGATGACATGGCTGATTATGAATTCTAGTCTAACATGAAGATTGATATAATGTAAGTTATAATATAGGGATCCTTCAGGTCCAAGATGGACAGTAGGAATAGTTTAATAAGTACTTGACGAGTTGATATAAGTCAGTTATAATCAAATGTTAAAATAATTTCCTCAATGGATTGATGTAGAAAGTGATAGAATTGCACCATATGGCACTAGAAGCAAAGAGTTCAACAATTAAACTTTTAATTAATGATTTTGATATAAGAACTTCCTGAGACTTGCAAAGTTTATTCTATTATGAAAAAAGTAATTCACATCAATGAAAAATAGTTTTACTGTTATTTCAATGTTACTTTCCTCCCCAAAAAACTAATCTATGAACTATGATTTAATAAAATGTTTAAATATCTTATTAACTATAATGAAACAAGTCTATTGAACTAAGTTTACTTATATAACTCCGAAACGTATAATAAATAAATAGAGTTAGATTACTAAATAGTCTGCTAGCTACTGAAATACTTATTGAGAGTGTCAATGAAAATAAGATAAAATAATACTAGTAACTAGTCTCTTAGAGTGTCTTTGACATATACAATATAAGCTTAGTTATTAAATATAGATTTAGTATTATTTAAGAATTAATCTTCATATACCTACCACTTCATCGTACTTAGACAGTGTGAAAAATGAAGAAGAATAAGTCCATTAAATAATGATAGATATCTTATTACTACTTCCTAAAGAATGCTAAATCTAATATTATATCTTTATTTGTAGGCTTAAGTATATAAAGCTTCTAAGAAGTAGTATTTAAAAGCTTGTAAAAGCTAAAAGTAAATATATAGCCTTTAAAATTATAATAATATATCCTAAGATTCCACAAGCTAATCTTATTCAAATATAAGTGACCTAAAAGTATCTTGCTAGTATACTAATTATATGATACTATTAGTCATTAATGGTTAAGCATGTTTAGTTATTATGGTTAGGTAACTTAAAGTTACTTTATATCAATTAAATTAACGAACGTTTTTAATGGCATTTTTCAAAATCTGATTTAAATCTGAGGCATTCCCTTTCTTGGACAAAATAGACATTATTTATGATGAAAACTATTCAGTTAGCTTTTGCTTGAGAATTTCTTCGAAGTTAGAAAGCGAACCGATTGATTCGAGTATTTTGTATAGTTCAATGAGTAATAAACTTAGCTCATTGAGATTGGTGAAAGATGTTGTATCCATGTTAATGGAGAACAGACAGTTTCAGAAGAGATCGTTAGCTTAACTGATGATAGGTTATGATAGTGTACTGTAGCATTTTAGCACACTGGTCATTGTGTATATGGAAGCTCTTTGGATCTGAAATAAAATCTTACATGATTATAGAATTTAACAAGAGAGCTCTCTTAAATGATTTGAAGCACATGCTATATATCCTAAACGTTTCTCAGTTGCTCTATATATTAAGTAAAGCAGGCATTTATATACTTCAGCAGTTCGCATCTTGCTGTCAAGTATTATCTATTTTCTTCCGAAGTCTGGTTATTAGGTAAAGGAATTTATATTCTCGTTATCGTATAAAAGAGATTTTGATTCATTTCCCAAAATTAATCTTTGAGGGAAAATACACAATGAGTCATAAACTGAATTAGGACTTACCACCAGAAATGTTTCAAATTTGCCAGCATCAGAACACTCTTGAAGTAAAGCTGGAACAATCTCTTTAAGAGATTCTAACGATCTTGAATTTAAGAGTGAAACTGCCTTTGCTAAGTACATCAAAAAATTAGTCATCATTTCCTCACCTTGTAAAAAGGGTAAGCAAGCCTTTATAGTTTAATCGTTCAATTATTAGTATAGCTAAAGTTCTTAATCACTATGCTTATGCTTTTATAATCCTGCCATAGCACTGAACAAACTTTTCAGGGAATTCATTAACTATTATTAATTGTTAGCTTATGATGCCTACGTAATTTCCTACACCAATGGTACCATTATCACCTGAACAATGTTCTACTATGAGTTTGGGTTACAAGATAGGATTGATAAAGACTTGAAAAGATGGCATTTATCATTATCAGTGATAGGGATTTATTATATTATTTAGACTATCTACTGTGTAAAAGGGAGAATCATCTACTAAAGGATTCCTCGAGATCGGTTAATAAACCTATACATGAAATAGATAACTTGAGAAGTATTAGCTGGATTCTACACTCCTTAGAAATATAATGCAAACAATTAGTTTATAAATTCGGGATTCACTTCATAAAAGGCCTGAACTCTTACCGCCAATTCCAAATATCTAAACTCTACTCTATTTTAATTTATCTGTGCTAGGCTCCAAATTATCTTGTAAATGATACTTTAAGGATTCTTCAGTTGATTGGTTAAATCTGGAAAAATTTCCGTAATCAAAGTTACTGAATGAATTATTCCTGTCAAGTCGAAGTCATTTGGCTATTAAAGCTATGTGAACAACTGTTCTAGCGTTGTTTCTCTTACTTTATTAACCTAGAGGCAGTTTTTGTACGACTTAGATATTTCGTTCTTGAACTCCTAGAACAACTCAAGTTCATCCTAATCTTCTTATGGGATCTGTTCATTAAGTAAAATGGAGAACCTCTTTTGTATAAAGCCTGAAATGTAAAGCAAGATTTAAAGCTCCTAGTCATAAGATTGCTAGATATTTATCTTAGTCTGAATATCCTTTTTAACTACTTGAATAGTTTTGTTCAAGGATGAGATAACTTAGTTAGCTACTTATATATCAGGATGTACAAGGGCATTCAATACAAACTTGATAATCAAATTAATTTTATCTTTCAGCTCAGGAACCAGGGAATTTAATTCTTTAGAAGACCTAAATTCGAATTCGATTGTAATAAGCTAATCTAGAGTTACATCTGATAGTTCTGCTGCATTTTTAAGTAGTTCTATGTCTTAAACAGTCGTGAAATCAATCTGACTCAGAATTTCTGTTATCTAAAGCTGTTAGATCAGTTAGTATTTAACTTCCGAAAGTTATCCTCTATCAACAAGTTCTTTGAAGCATAGAAGTGCCTAACCAACAGTTTCCTAGAAGTGAAGGCATTTCATTAAATTATCCTTAAGTTGGAGTGCTAAGTTATAGTCAATTCACTTAAAGTATAGCTAGATAACCTAAAGAGCTGTGTTAGCTAATTGCTAGTTTTCCAGAAATTTATTCAATATGCGTACCCATTATTCGATAAACTAAGGCTTTAAGTAATCTTTTATCTCTCTTTATCTTAGTATATCAAGCGATTACACAATCTCCTCATCTACTGTCTTCAAAAGCAATAAAAACAAACTTGCTCTCCTTATATCAATCACTTATTGATCCAAAAAGTTTTGAAACTCGACAAAAGGTGATTACCAAATCTAAGGGTAATCTCTGTATATACAAGTAGTGTATAGAACAGCAAATTTAGTAGCGATTGATTAATGGAACAGCAGATCAAGGTTAACATTCTAAACCAACTAGTGAATAATCTACTTCTATTAAATACTTAGATCCTTCTTAGACTACTAATCATTCAATATTTATAAATATTGGAATAGTAGCTGCAATTTAGTTTAGTTATCAAAGTTGCTTTACTCCATATTCTAAAACTTATTACTAATTATTTCCACTGCCTAGGGATTTAAGGAAAACTCTTCTAAATATTGTAGTGCTTATAGGTTGTTTTGAAAACTTAGCAAAATTGCTTGATCTAGCTGATCCATTTTTATAAAAATATCCTTTTGTGTACTTTTAACCTAAATTTTAAAATATGATTATTAACGAAGAGAGGGAATATCATGTTGCTAATCTTTAGGAAATTAACAGGCTCATGTCTTACTTTACTACTAAGAAAGTTAGGTATTATTTATCCGGCATTTTAAAGTAAGTGCATATTAAACAAGAAATGCTTAATTGATTGATTATTGCTTTCTTCCTAAAGTCAATATCAATTACGCATAATATGCAAAGTAAGTATAATATGGTAAGCTTATACTCGTCCTTTTGCTAGCTTAATACAATCTCTCGTTGCTTTTTGTGTTTATAGCGTTTATCTTGTTTGCTCTTTTGGTATACTTATTTAAAATGCTTTTAATTATGGAAAATAATTAGAATAGCTTTCAATTTAACCTTATTATGCTACTATCTAAGATAAATCCCTAAATCTAGTCCCTTCATATACTATTAAGCGTTAAAATTTTAAAAAGTAAGACATTAATAATTAAAATGCAAAGTACTCAAACTTTATACTTCAGCCTAAAGATATAGCTAATAGCTATATCTTAACTAGTAAGGAGAGTAGAGGGAAAGTATAGTACATATAAGAGCTTAAATAGCAAATCTAATTTAAATTGCTCATTTAACTAGCTTTATTCTGCTTAGTATTGAGGATTTATAAAGGGATCTGGAAATTAACTGAATAGATAGGAAATGCTTAGGAGTAAAATAATCAGTTTGTATGCTAATAACAAGTTTGATAGTCAAAGTTAATTTGAGAAGGTGGGATTTCTAGTATGTAGGGCTTTAGTAGAGCTAGGTATATAAATTTTCAATATAAGTATTCATTGTAATATATAATGCTTTTAGCTAAGATATTCAAATATACAAATTAACTTAGTGTATTCAAATACCAATTCTTTCAGATACATTCTAATACAGAAAATAGCAAAGCAAAAGACTCTCATATTGGAAAATAAAATCAACAAATAAAGTTTTTAGTCTAAATACTCAAAGAGAAACTTATTGTAGCTTTTTTAATTCTACACTCAGCAACTGAATAGATGCTTGATCTTTTTAGAGGCTTACTGCTACGAATAAATCTCCTTTGATGAAATCAATTTCTTGAAATGCTACTCCTAAGTTTTCTCCATTTCTTGCATATGATATTTAGCCATTCTTAGTATCAACTTGTAATTCTATAATATCTCCTTTATTGCATATTTATCCATATTTTTCTCCACCTGCATTTGAATTCTTTCTAAGACTTGCTTTGTTTAAATAATATCCTCATCCTCATTCTGTCCCTGAAAAGCATTCTTAAAAATCTTTCAATGTGTCTAGCATTACACCTACCTTAGCTCTAAACTGTATATTTACCTCATCAAGAAGTAAAAATTTAAAGGCATAAAATCTATTTTTCATCAGTTTTGGCTTCAATGAAGCAGTATCAAAGCAATCTGAGTTGATCTTTCTTAAGATTTTATTTTCTTTGTCTATTTTATAATTTTATGAAGATCTGTCTTCATTTCAGTTGAAATGCTAGTACTAGAGATTAGCAAATATTTCATACTTAGAGAGTAGTATAGGCAATCTACCTAATAAAATTTGAATTTTGTTTAAGTTCTTTTTTTTGCAGAGTTTCCTCAAGTAGAGAATTTTGATAAAATAGGCTTCCTTTAGGAACATTTTATCTAATTGCTTATTTTAATGTATATTAAATGCTTATTAGAATACTATGCTAAACATCCTTCCTTTTTAAAACTAGCACTAGAGATTGATAATGAGAGTGTAATATAGATGATGTTAATATGTTATAACTAAATATTCAATTAATCAAGCTTTGTTTACTTTCTAAATTCTCTTAGTTAGCTCTTGTAAAAAGGTATCTAGCTTCTTAATGTCGGCTGATTCAGCAGATCCTTTGAAGTTATTGAGTAAGCATTCTAGTAGTAAATAAGCCTTCTAGTACATCTCTTGACTTTGCTAATGCTACTGAAGGAATTCTTCATTGGCTCCATTTCCTGCAAGTCTTATTGCGTAGTGAAAAATGAGTCTGTCTGCTAAATCTGTTGTGTTTTATTAGGAATTAGGTTCTTACTTCATTAGCTTGATTCCGCTATAATCAGCATCTAATTAAGACATCAAGTTCAAACAAAACGCTTTGCTTTCATCTAATAACTGCTTTGCTTGTTTCTAAGATAGCAAGCCCTTATTAACTTTGACTTATTTCTAGTGTTTATAAAATATTTTAGTTAGTATCTAAAATACTTTGAGTGAAAGTGCGAAGCATTCTAGATTCTACTAACTGCGAGATAAATCTTTAGACATTTCCATTATTATCTAGCAAGCAGGTAAAGCTTGACTTAGAGCTTTTTAATATTAAGAAAGTCCATTTTAAGGCTATTTCTCTTCCTCTATCTCGTTAATTAAATCCCAGCCCTTACTGTTTCCCATATCTTCTTCTAATTAATTAATCAAAGAGTTTTGGCTAACTTCTGTATTCAAAGTTGCATTGTTAGATGAAACTGAGAAAAATGGATGATTCAAAAAGCTTTAAACGTCGATTCTTTTTTTAACGTCATATACAAGTATTTGTCTTAATAAATCTTTGCATTCTTCACTAATTTTTTAGCTGTTTGGAAAGACTAGCACGTTATTCCTTTACTTTTTTATCATTTCTGGTACACTGCTTGCCTTTATTGGAACTTCTCCATAGAGCATGTGATAAAATACTGTTCCTATGGACCAAATATCTGCTTTAAAGTCGTATTTTTCTTATTCAAGTATTTCTGGAGCCATGTTTAAAGGAGTGCCAGCATAAGTAGTTGCCATCTCATTCTCTTATAATACTCTTGCCAATCCAAAATCGGCGATCTTAATTGTTCCATTAGGAGATTCTTCAGTCAGTAATATATTTGCTAGCTTTAAATCACGATGCAAGATCTTTTTATTCCACAGCTCTTTCATCCCTTCAACCAATTACTTCAGCCACTTAATCGCTTACTCTTCAGGAATGCTTCCGTACTTAGTAACATAATGAGCAAGATCTCCTCCACCACAATATTCTAGAATCAAATAAATATTCCTATCAGTCTTTTGCACGTCATATAGGCTTATAATATTATCATGTTTTATATTCTTCAAAAAATCTATTTCCTTCTCAAGCATTTCCATCTATTTTGGCTTCGAAACATTTTCTCTAGGAATCATCTTAACAGCAACTACTTCTTTAGTCTTTTGCTTATATCCCTTGTACACTAAACCAAAGTTACCTTTTCCAATTTATTCTTTGAGCACATAGTTTCCTATTACTTTCGCTTTTTATTTTGACATTTTATACCAAGCAATATTTTTTGAGTTTTAAGCTAATTAAAGTAGAATTAAACAGATTCTTTTATAAAAGATTAAAGTTCTTCTGTAATATTGCTTTAAATATAGGACATTTTGTAGTTTGCAAGAGACTTAAAAACAAATAGCTCAATTTTCTCTTTAATATTTCAACCTTCTTAGAGATATCTTTTATTTTCAAATTATTCTATTTTACTCTTTATTCAATAAGTGTTTTTCTTATCTTATGTAGATAAGAGTTTTAATGCATAATATCAGAACTAGACATTCTTACCATGGAATTTAAATTAATTATCTTCCCTTTTCCCTTTTAATCGTTTTTATCCCCTCAGCTTATTTTTCTTAAAGCTTTGGCTATATTATATTTAAAGTCCTATCAATTATCCAATATTTCTTAGATTTATACTGTAACCAATCAAGAGCTTTTATATAAAAGGAGATATTTAGATTTAAAACTCTTCTATATCTGAGATTTTTAGCTCTTATAATGTTTCAATAGATATGAATGTAGAAGCTTGGTAGTTATTAGAATATCCAATTTATTACTGCTTAGCTTCTTTTCTAGTTTAAACTGATACCTTTTATTAATTAAACTAATTATTTATTTTCATATCTTTCTATAGTAAATATTTAATATAATTTGCTTTAATTCTAGACTTTCATATCAAAGCCATAGTATTTATTTAGTTCTGCTGATTAAAGCTTTCGTTATTAGAATATTAGCTCTAAATTATCATTATGAGGTTTAATTATTTTCTTAGCCTTTATGACTATAACTTATTTTCTTAATGCTTGCACTATTTAATTTATCTTAATTGATAACTTAACTTCAAGTTAAGCTTTGAAGGTAACTAAGAATAAAGAGCACTTATTACACAAAAATACTCCTTTATTAAGTAAACTATTGGATTTAGCTCTTATCCAGTAAACCATTTCATCTCTATATCTGTATAACAACTATATTATCTTCTAAGCACACCTAATGCTTTTATAATATTCATCTACATAATTATATTTTCAACATATTAGCTCTAAAGGGATTTTATTTATATCTTCCTAAAATTAAAAAATAAATACCTTTATTAATTATACAGTTAATTAAGCTATTATACACTATCTTTAGATATCATTAGTTTATTAGCTCATGATATTACTAAATCTAGAAATACTCTAACTTTCTATATCGCTATACGATATTTAATTTTACTCTATTTTATATCTTTCAAGTTATTTCTATATATTACTGTTATGCTATAAAATAAAGCTAAAAAATGTATAGTTTGTTCTTATATTGTATGCTTTTATCTGTTCAGCTATAAGTCTAGCTTTAGAATATAATATAATTGCTTTGTATGGTTAGTGTTCTTAATTATCTTTCTTGGTAGGTTAAACTAATAAGCTTATAGAGTTTCCTTAATAGTTTTTATTTAAATCATAATGCAACAAATCATCCAGTTATTTAAGCTCTTCAACTAGTGAATTTTTACTTTTGAGTTACTGTTTGTGCCTTTTTAAGATAGTATTGCAATAAGTACAGAATGCAAAAAATAGATCTTACTTAATAATGCTATTAAACATACAGTTGATTTAAGTTATAACTTGGTAGTAATGCTTAACTACTTATTTATTGACTCTTTTCTAATTACGTTTTCAGCTTTATTATGATAGACTGAAATGTGGTTTCTAAGTTCCATTATTTAAATTAGTAAAGTAACTTCAACTAAGTAATCTAATAGTAAACTAAAGCTAAAATGTTTTCGTGTTTTAAGCTGTGATCCTTTTATTAAATAGCCTATTACTAGTTGCTATATTTATAGAAATTCAGACTGCTTTAAAGTAATTAGTTGCTTGATTTGCAAGTATTTAGTTGCTAAACTTGCTAAATAGTATACTTATTCTATAGCCTATTTGTATAATCTTTAATCTACTCTATTAACTTTTGGAAAGCTATTATTTACCCTACTAGAGAATTATAAAATTGATAAGGAAAAAGGGAATAAAAGTTTTGGGGTAATCTCTTTATTTTAAATTTTAGAGCCTAATTTACTAAATCACTTAAGCTAGATGATTATATTAATAGCCAGATAATCTAAATATGCTTACATTATTCTCTTCTCTTAACTTTAAATAGATCTATATCATATAATTAGTTTATACTATAATCAGTTATTATCTTCTTTATCTCATAAGAGTGGTTAACTAAATTGCTTAATTATTTCTTTTATTTTTATTCTGATGTAGCCATATAAGAAAATTACCATCCAAATTTAGTAACGCGAATTTTTTATGTATTGCTGCTAAGGAGATGATATTTATATCTATTTTGCCTTATTTAGTTTCATTTATTGTTAGTTGAACTCATTAAAGATTTACAGTTATACTTCAATAGCAATCAAAACCTTAAATCTACAAATATAAGTTTTGAGCATGAGCAGAGATAAAATATAGCTCTAAAATGTTTAGATTTTGATTGCAAATATGATCATTTAGGAAGATTAATTGTTCTTTAATCTCTGTCTTATTGTACCTCATATATACCTTATTTTCATTATTTATCTCCATTGTCACTATAATTTTATTTAGCTATCCTTATCTAATTCTCCCTTTAAAAAGTTAATTAAATCCTACTATAAATCTCCTACTAAACTAATTATTTCTATCCTATAGCCTCTTTAATTTTTGAATAGAAAATTAGATTTAAATTATCTCTCAAAAATACTAAAGATCTAATGCTTAAAATTTCCCTTATTACGTTATAATAGTTAATCCCCAAATTTATAAGCCATATTTAATTAGTCTTTCAAATGGTTATTTTATAATACTAAATTGACATCAAACTATAGCTTATCCTATATTTAAGTTATGAACCGTTCTATTTCATAAAAGTTCTAAATTAAATACTACCTTTAGTAGCTTTTTTGATTCCTCTTTAAAGAATTTCATTTCAAGTACTTATCTAAGTTATTTAGATCCTATCTTTATTAAAAGTACTTCTAAACTAAATGCTTAGTTTTGATTAATTTTATATCATTTCAACTTTCTTTGACTTATAGCTCTCTTTTGTTGCTAGAGTAGTTCATTTTAGTTAATTTAAATATAAAGGGTTTAGTTCTTTTTAATATGTAACTATTAGATTTGATATTTAACGTTTTGCTAATAAATATATTCTATTTCCATTATTTGAGATAGTTTTCATAGCTTTTCTAAATATATTTAATATACTATAATAATTCTATTTTGTGGCTATTAACTTATCTATGATACTAATTATTTAAAGTTTGCTTGTCTTTACTAACTAAATTGTTTACTTTCTTAGTAGATTTCTATTTAACTTATTTTTCAATGCTCAGAACGAATTTTATCGTTCATTTCCTTATAAGTTTATTTCCTTCTATTGGATTTTTCTAATACGAAACTTATATTTTCAAATTTGTTCTTTCAGTAGCATCAAGAACACAGTAGTCCATTTGACAAAATATTTAATTTAATCTAAAAGCATCTGCTATAAAGTTACTATTTCATCTGTTTTAAGATAAGCTTTCATAAGCTAATAAATAATCAAGCATTTTATCTATATTTCTCTAATATTTACTTACTCTCTTAATCTACATTCTACTTATGTCTAAACTGGTAGACATTATCTTATTCAAACTTATTATTTAAAATCCTTCACTAAGCTTCGTTTTCTTTTTCTTTGATACCTCTTTTCTAATTTATATTCTTTGGTACTTCTATCAAAATTACTCCTTTAATAAGAATTTTAATTTTGCCTTTAGAAGTAAATAATTCTAATCTGTTTAAACTATATTTTTCTTAGCTTAGTAGTAAGATATTTTTATTCTTCCTATCATATCTATATGAATAGATAATAAACACAAATAAGCTAATAAATTGAAGTGCTTCCTCATGCAGTATATAAAGCATATTGCTAAAGATAAAGCTTTCCTTTCTTTATCCTTAGACTAATAACTCTTACTCTCATATAACTTCTAACCATATTTTAATAATAGTTATTATAATGCTTTTGAAGCTAGAACTGTAGATTATTTTATATATTGGAATGCTTTTATCATTTCAGCTAGCTTTGCTAAATTACCTACCTAACTTTATACAGGAAAGCTAACCTTATTTATCAATATTAGTTGGTTATTAGAAGATGATTAAGCATGAAGGCTTTTATTATGTTTGGTAGTAATATTCTCAAATTAGTTTGGTTAGAAAGGAGAGTGAATACACTAGCTAGGAGTATATAATTTATAACAGGCAATTATATAATACTTAGTTAATTATTGGCTATTTCTTATACTAGTATGATACATTCTATTAATCTGTCTTAAACTTCCTTCCTTCTTATCTTTAAATAATTAATTACAAAAACTGATTAGAAGACTAGGCAGCTGGGTATTTATCAACTATCTAGAAATTAAGACCTATTCATAAAGGAATGTTTTAGTCACCTTTATTTAAACTGAAAACGATTGTGAGCAAACATATTTAATTAAATGTTGGTTGAGATAAATAAGATAGGAAGTAGGTTTCAGTATATAATACACTGAAGTGAAACTCAGTGTAATGATAATATATCTTTATACAGGTATATTTATACCCCAAATTAAAATTAATCACTATGTAATTTTATTAATTCCACTTAAGTTGAAACTAATGCTTACTAGTATACTTCAAAGCATTAAGCTAAGGATATATAAAGCTTGATTATGATTATTCTAGAGTATATTAATTAAGATTGCCTCTCTAATACCTAGCTTTGCATCTTTCAATAGACAGTAATTTAATTTATGCAAATGATTGTATTTTATTAGATGTTCCTTTTTAAATCGAACTGTTTCATTTATTTACTAAAATGCAGGAAAAAGAAGAAGGTAAAAGGCTTTGCTTATGTTGTGTAGTAATCACAGATGCACATAGAAATGCTTAATGGACGTGTGGCCTCATGTGGAGTATTTGGATTCTTTGCTTAATTAGTTTGATACTTGGAAGTAAAGGAAGTGTGGAAAGTTATGCAGTTGGTGTTAATATCTTTCCTTTAATGTATCCTACTTGTATGTGCTTTAGTTTTCTAAGTCCAAATAATATTCAATATGGACTTGTAACAAGCATAGTAATACAGTCCCTTTATACTGGTATAGCTCTTGTTGTGGATATCACTATGCTTATTTTTGTCTGCTGGGTCTACGATCTATGCTATTCAGGCAAAAATTAGTGTTTGAAACCTGACGCTGAAAAGCTTTGGTGCTACTCAAATGACCAGCTTTATGATTGTGAATACACAGAAGATGAAATAGTAATGCTACTTGTTAGTGTCATCTTATAGATAGTATCTCTCATTCTCTCATGCATTATGATAGGTAATGAAATCTTTGTTATCTAGAAGTATATAAAAGAGATTGAGAAGCAGAAGTAAAATGATTTAGCTATTAAATCAAAAGAGGAAGAATAAAAAAGACTAGCTATGGAAGAAGATTTGAAGCCTGTATAGATATAAGATTTAGGAGCAAATGATAATATGCAAATCAATAATGCATAATAAGTCTTTAATATTGGTGCTTAGGAAGAGATGAAGCAACACTTCCATTAAGAAAAATAAGATCCTTAAACTGCACTTAAACCTTCTATTAAAAAAATAGAGTCAGGGTAGCTAGAATAAATATTATAGGTAAGCTAAGAAGATAATGAATCAGATAGAGAAGCAGCTCTGGATAATATTGTTTAGTAATATAATTTAGCCCAAACTGAAGAAAAAAAATCAGGCATGCCAGGCTCTAAATCAACTATCCTACCTCCTCTTAACTAGAAAAGCAACTTTATATTCAACCCTTAACAGTTATTTTAATTTTCTTTTATTTCATTACAAGCAAGATATCGACATTATTCCTCTAAGGTACCAAAGCATAATCAAAGAAGTATGATATTGAAATGGTACAATTAAGGTATAATAAATAGTTAAATAGACAATTAAAAATAAGAAGTATAATACTAGGGAGTGCATAAGCTACATTTACATTAGCACCTATTTAATTAAAAATCTTTATAGCAAACTAGCTAATTTGTCTTAGTTGTATTAATGCCTTAATATACTTATTATTATTCTTTAGTTATAATGAATAAATATCATTAATATACTATATTTGAAAGATACTAGAAACATTCAGTTTATAAAATAAAGAACTGATTGGTAATTTTAATTAAGTTAAAGATAACTCTCTTCAATTAAACTATCCATATAAGTTCTTAGCTTTCTAACTTTTGAGTGATTAATAAGAAATATGTGTTTATGTCTAAATTGAAGTTATAGTTGATTTTAATAATCTTCATTTATAAACGTTTCATTCAATTTAACAGATTCAAGCTCATTAATTAGTGCTTTAATAATTTCTGAAATAAAGGTTTTATTAATTTTTTACTTTTATCGTAACTGTATTTGATATACTTCTAAATCAATACTTTAATGAAATTGTTGTAATTAAAGTTCCATTCAAAAGTCAATTATTGAAGATTTAATTACCTTGCGCTTTTTTAGTTAGCTTTTTTACTATTGCTCTTCATATAATTTTTAGATATTACTTTCTTATTTACCATATTAGCTTATAACTTGGCATCTTCTTACTCACTCTTAAAACCATATGGATGCATGTATGTTTAAGCATGTGAGCATTGAAGAGTTATTTACTATTCTAGACATTTTAGCCTTTTTTATTTAATTTAATAAGTCTATTATTAATTGAAGGTTTAACAATCAAGCTATTATATAGTATGTAACACGATCCATTATTTATCCTTAGCATACTTTATATAAGTTGGATACTCATTAAATACCCATTTACCGCTATACTCTATGCGCTTTATACTCTTACTATTTCCTCTATCAAGCTCAAATTACTTTACCTAACCTACTACGACATTAGTTCAGCAGCGCACAAGCTAGCGCCTTTTATATAAAACTAGCTTTTTTAAAGATAATACTAGACTGAGTTATAAAGTGAATTTATTAGTTAAATTAATAAGATAACATTTGGAACTGTTTTAGGCTTAGCTATACTAATTCTTTTAAATAGTACCTTTATCATCCTTTAAGAACTGGATTTTACTTACATCTGTTTCTTATATTCCTTCATAGGATATTGCTTCATAAGGTGCTTGCTTTCCAATATCCCAGCAATTTCCTTGCCTTATATTCAGTGTTGTATAGTTACATGCATAACACCTTATTACCTTTCCAAAGAAGTAAAGTGCTGAGTAAAGGAGTTGATAAGAGTGATAGGCATGATTAAATGGACTAAGCGAATTTCTAAAATTAAATTTAAAAGTATAAGGTAAATAATGGAAGAGTAGTAAAAGCAAAATTATATACATTTATAGTAGAACCATCAAGCTAAAGTACTCAGTCTTAATAATTTTGAAGAGGCCTGTTCAAGCCCTACGCAAAAAGTATTTAATTTAAATAAATCCCAGTTTCAGATAATTGAGGAACAGAACACTAGGGACTTTATTGAGCAGATAAGGCTATCTGATCCATTTAGAATGATTAAATATGATAGTTCTTAGGAATAGTAAGACTCGTTTACGAACTAGTATGATAACTCTTATAAACTAGCCTAAAAGTCATAAAACACTGACACTATTTCTAATGAAGACTTCTCTCAGATTTAACTCTAAAACCCTAGAATGTATAATTAGGCTGATTTTATCTCTTTCCAGTAGAAGGAGGATAATAATGTGAAACAGAATTAGCTAAAGGGAGTTAACTGAGAGAATCTATCTAGTTTCAATTAGCTTCAGCTTCCTTAAGATAAAGGTATAAGAAATTAGACAGATCAGAACTTAAAAGAAGATAGAGTTAAACTTTGTAAAGACTAAGATTCAATTGAAAACCAGAATAGAATATCAAATACAATATTCAACCTCAATAGTTATAATTATTAGGGACCTTAAATAGAGACTAATTAACTACAGCTTGTTGAAAATGCTCCCTTCCCTAATTTCTCTCCTAAGTTTGGAGGAGAAACTTAAGATTTGCCGCCTTCTAACTAAGAGCAGATCATCAAAAAATAAGAAGTAACAGTTCCTACTCCACCTTCTGCTCCTAGATCTACTAAAACATTCTAGTTTCCTAACTAAAAATCTAAAGCCTTTGTGTTCACTAACCCCTCTGAATAGTAAATCAACTCTCTATAATTTTAATAATAAGACAAGCCAAATATTTTTCTAAATGAGTCAAAGGAATGCTCATTTGACCTTACACCTCAAAAAATTAATGAGGAGCCTTAATTTTAGTTCGAGACTAGCTTGTCAAGTTTTGACCTGCAAAATGTTTAGATTTATGGGCATCAGGAGGATGTTTCAGATATCGAATTTTTGGATGTGAGTAACGAAGGAAACCTAACGAAGAGCATTATTGAAGCACAAGTGTATATTCCAAGATATAACAAGACATTGTAGCCAGGATAAAAGCTCTAATTCCTGCATAACTCATAAAGTTTAGCACTTACCTAGCAAACTCAGACCTAATAAAAAGTAAGTGTTAAGATAACAACTAAAAATGCCCAAAGAGATTTCAATAAGTGGAAGTATCTAGTTGATCCCAATTTTTCTGGATATTCAAATTCCAACTCATTCAAAGATATGTCAGTGGATATATCCTAGAATTCATAAAATAACGCAGTAGGGTATAACAATAAATAGCAGTATAACTTGGAAAATTCATTCAGCGATTTAATGCCTTCAGTTGAAGAAGGACTTCATAACTAGATTGATGGATGCAAACTTGGTGCATTTTGCGCGAGTAAAAATATCCTGCGAAACATAAAAACAAACTACTTCAAGAATTTGGAAAATAGAGAAGCTGAAATTCTTCTAGACAACCTGACAACAGAAGAGTAGTGGTCGTATTCTCCAGCTAGTTAGTGTAGTAAATCATAGCCAAAGTAGAGAATGTCAATGTAACATATTCCTACCGCAATCATTGAAAACAATGTAAAGTAAAATAAATCAAGTGCAACTATGAAACCTAATCGATGTTAAATATCTACGTTCTCTAAGAATTCTAAATCAGATAACAAGCCAAGTAAGATTTTGAATACCACTGAATAAAGACAATTTGAATTTTAGTCAGATTTATAGAGAAGAGTAATTCTGTTCTAAAAGACTTAGGAGGAAGAAGAGTTGGATATATTTTACAGCTTCTCTTGTAGTGGTTTCGCTTTAGCATTAAAAATTAAGTATAATGAAACAGATAGTCAGGCTCTAGCTATGCCTGGGGATAAAATGCACCTCTACTTGAATTAGAAGATCTTGAAAAGCATAATTAGAACATAAATAATATAAGTAAGTATCTAAATTCAGTTGAGCTGCGGAATAGAGCACTGTGTAGCAATTACTAACATTGCTAGTTTACTAACATGAGGTTATGGAGCATTTGGATGTTTAGGTACTGGCATTAAAAAGTCTTTCTAGTATCCAGAAGAAATCACATCTATGCTTCATAAGAATTTTATCTAAACGGAATGTGGTAATTACCATACAATTGCTTTAACTCATGAAGGAGAAGTTTATAGTTGGGGGCGTTCTAATGTCAATTAATTAGGACTGCCACATTACTTACTATAGAAAGATTAAATAGGATTGGTATCATACTAGCCATAGTAAGTTCAATTCTCTGCTGATAAATAAATATTCATAAAGTAAATTAGCTGTGGTGAAGCTCATTGTTTGGCTTTAGATTAAGATGGAAATGTTTATGCTTGGGGATGAGGAGAAGATGGATAGTTAGGTATTGATTCCTAACTTCTTCAAAATGGCATTATGTCTTCCAATCCTGAGAGAGTAAAGAATCATAGTTTAAAAGCCAATAAGGTATGCTGTGGAGCTGCATTCTCTAGTGCTATTACGACAAACGGGGAAATTTTTATTTGAGGAAATGGATTATATGGATAAATAGGAAGCGAACTTAGAAATGTTAGTGAGCCAACATAAGTCAATCTACCTAATAAAGAAGTTGCAATAGACATTGCTTGTGGTAGAAATAGTGTATTGGTCTAAACTTTATCTGGGAATATATATGGCTGGGGATAAGGAGTATCAGGGAATTTTTCCCAGAAGATAATAAAAGAAAGAGGATTCAGAAAAGGAACGGAAATTATATCAAACCATATAATGAAATTATCTACAATAGACTCAGCTTAAAAGCTAATACTACCTGAGTCAATGATGTAAATATTCGACAAAGAAACGCTAACTTCTCACATACTTTCTGATACGCCTACACCAATGATTTACTCTCTGAGAAATATAGAAGAAAGTTAGAACAATAATTCAGAAGGGCATAGAATGGATAAAAATCAATTAAATAAACGAAAAGGCCCAAAATAGCAAATAAGATTATTGACTGATCTTGGAGAAAGTTCAAGTTTGTTCGAGGCATGAGCTCCTGAAATGTGTTATTAATAATTTTATATTGTTTGTATATTTAAATTGTTCTAAGTCTATCATAATCCACACAATGGTAATTTAAAAAATAGTTAAAAATCTTTTTGTTTCAATAGAAGCAAATGATCAACTAATACTATAGAATATCAAATATCTGCTTTTCACAAAAAAAATTTCAATAGAAGATAAAAAATTAATTTCAGTAGATTTCAAATTACTTCTTTATTACTAAATAATAAAAAGTAAACCATTACAAATTATGCATATTATTATATACCTATTCTATTTAAAATCATCCTATTTTTAGAGACTGCTAGTAGATTAATTTACAGCTACTATTAACTTCACGACTTTATTTGTAGATTATAAAGGAAAATTAAAAGATATAGAACTCAAATAGCTAAATTAAAATTAGTCATTAGCTTTAAGGACACTGCTCTTCTATGTCCTGGATTATCAATTCATTACTTTGATCATTTTCGCTTCTCTAATTGAAATCTTAATCCTGTTTAACGCTGATAATACCCATCATACTTTGTTCTAAAGTTTGATCCTAGTTTTCATCCTTATTTTCTTTAATATTTATTGAAAAATCTTCTTTTATAGTTCTGAAATTCAAAGATTTCATTCTTTTCATCTCTATTTATTTTACTTCCTTTACTTCTTTTTCTAAAGGTTGAATAGTGCTGTTCTACTCTCATATTATTTAACTTACTTAACTATTTATTTTTAGAACTTCTTTTGGCTAAACTGGACTTATTTCGCTCATCGTTTTGGTCATTGTTTAAGTCTTAGACCTTATAAAGCAGCTGCTTCTTCTGTAACCTTCATTTAAATCCCCAGAATAAAAAGATGCAGCTGACTTTTTTCAGTTATTAATACTTAATTTCCCTGTTTTCTGCTTTTTAATTACCTACTCTAGCATTTAAACTTGAGCAAAAGGTTTAAAGGCAAACCTGAATCATAGAGTATTATCTTGTCTTTTTCTTTGTAGGTAATTGGGGAAATATCTGTAGATAATCAAAATTCCAGTAATGAAGATGACTAAAATCCCGCATATAACCAGTATAAATCAATAAGCCTCATGCTTAGTGTTAGTAATCATACTAAGTGTAGCCATTAAGCTTATTCAAATTATAGCGTTTAGCCATGTTAGTTAGAAGCATCACATTCTTCCATAGTTATAAGGCTTTATTTTGTATATAATCAGGGTGTAGATAACGAACAACATTACGTATACAATTCCATATGCTGCTTCACTTATGCTGTTTAGTGTTTTATTCATCATAATCGTAAATGATTGCACAAAGGTCTTTAAAATGATAAATTTGGACGTTACTTTAATATGTGTTTCTAACTAGATTTCCTAGCAAAAGGGTCTAAGGAAGGTAATTGAAGGTATGTAAAGTATTAGATATATGGATGTAATTATGATATAGATCGTATGATCTCCTTCCCAGCAGTTAGTCCAACAATCTCGCTATAAATAACTCTCCGAATAAGAAAGCTCGCCATTTCTATCTTTATCCACTGCTTTGATACACTAAAAAACGTCTGTTAGAACATAGACAGCTGGCAAGTATGTAATTTAGCCTATTAGAGGAATTAAGAAAAAAGCTGCATCTGTTAGTCAGACACCTAGTGTAAATAAAGGGAATCTTTCCTCAAGTCTTAGAAACATGATTACTAGCAAGGAAAATCATAAAGTACATACGATACAGCAAATAGTGAAGATAAAGAAAAAGGTATCAGTGCCTCAATCTATAAAATCGTATATATCTAGTTTAAATACTTTAAATATATCTTCTAGTATTTCGTTCATTGCTTTGAAATTTGGACCAACAGAGATATACTAACATTACTCTATTAAGAAAATTATTATAAATATGCCATCTGCTGCACTCATTTCAATCCTTTCATTTAATTACTCAAACTTCTAATTCTTTCAAGCTTTAAATCCTATGAAAGAAAACAGTCCAGCAATTAAAACTAGTATAGAGTTAATAATAAAGGCAAGTCTCTTACCACTATCAAAGTCTTCAATTTCTCTTGATCTAAAAGGACAATCTATGTCTTCAATGTAATCTTTAGGGACATCAAAAGTGCCATCACATCACATTATTTTTTCATCTAATTAAAGTATTATAGAGCATGTTGAGCAGAACATTCCTATTTTCAAATCAGATCAGTATCCATCTTTATTGTCATCTCTTATATTAATTATATCATATTACTTTATTGAAGGATCATTATTCTAAAAGCCTAATGAAACTTTAGCCGAACTTCCAATAAAACGAACGCTTCTTAATGCCCTATTTAGAATTGCAGGATCTTCATAATTTTAACCGTTTGTGATAGCGTAGTCTAACCCAAATCCTAATAAAAGAGATGCATCAAAAGTATATGAGACATACCAAACAGGTGTAGAACCGTAAATTTTCTGGAATTCATCAAAGACATAAGCTCCATATTCTCCGTGAAAAGCAGTTGGATTGTATTATAGCGTTCCTTAAATTACTTCCATCGTTTTAGTAAACAGTTTATCTTTATAAGCCTTTGAGATATAATCTCCTACAATCCATTCATTTGATAGTCAAACTCAATCGCCACCTCTTGCTCCTAAATCATATAAATATGGAGCTATAAATTATCAAATATCATCAATATAGCAAACACATATTCCAATTCTAGCTCCACTTTTTTAGAATTCTTCTACTTATGGTTGTCAACTACTCTCATCCTTTCCAATTAATGATGATGGGAACTATCTCATATTTTCATTATTAACTACTTCAATCCCTCAAAAATTTGCTTCATTCACTATATCTTGGCCAAGACTTGTTCCTCAAACATCATCCCCATGAAGAATTGCAATTTTTTTTCAGTCGTAAAGTTAAGCAGCTCTAATCTGAAGAATCGCCATATAAGCATCTGAATTTATGGTTCTAACAAAATTAGGAAACATAGTAGTATTAGAAAGAGAAGCACTAGTTGAGGTACTTCCAATGACTGGTCTAAATTCTTTATAAGAATATAGAAAATTTAATCAATTCATGGTTACTCCAGATGCATAAGAACTGAGCATGCCTACACCAAAATTTTTTTTCTTCTGCTCATACTCCTTATAAGCATAATCATAATCTCATAACGTAGCGCCAATGCCATAACCATAAGCCTTTAATCTATACCTTTTTAGAATATCCGTTCGCTTATTAACTTCATTAATTCCCATTTCAATTCCTTTTATAATACCATCAAAGAATTCAATACTTGAATTATCATAATTCTTTGAACTGTTTTCATAAGAAACCTAAATAATAACTTTTTCATCGTTAGGAGGTGTTCAAGTAGGTCCTAAAAACATTACATTTTATACATTAACTACATTCTCCTTTATATCTATATACCCCACTTCAATCATCTTTCCTTGCTAGATATTCAAAACTTTGAACTTTGATCCAATACCATCATTTTTCTTAATAGTCTATATAGCTTAGCTCCTGTTAAATTATGCCTTGCTCACTGCAATATACTATTTTAGATAATCTCATTATAACTCAGCAGTTGAACGGAAATATCCATTAGACAAGAACAAAAGTCCTTCTAGGTTTGTTAAGAGGTTTTTTAGATACTAATCATAATAAGCTAAGAATGATTTCTACCCTAATATTCATTAAAATCCCTCTGCATTCATTACCAAGTATTTAGATATATCAAACAGCTTCCATAGCACATTATTAGAGGTCTACACGTAGAAGATACTGATACCTAGTGATTTTAATGAACCTCCCTAGTCCTTTATATATTCAGAAACATTCTACTAATCTCAAATTATCGCTCTCAAAATCACATTTATCTGTTTGCTTTATACTAGTTCGTCAAAGAGAAAGTTGATCTACTGGTCTTATATAACTCCAATATTTACTCAGTCATAATATTTCAAAAGCATTAATATTGCCCTTAGCTCATCTTCGTATTTAGGATCTGTATATATGCTTTATTCTAGACTACTGACACGTGTTCTTCCGTCAGTTATGAAATGTATTAAATTCCTTTATTTACATGCTTATGAAATATGTCAGTGAAATACATTAGAAGCTGTAATATCTATAGCAATAAAAACCCTAAAATGCTAGCTTCATTAATCTAATGTATGATACACTTAGAACTAACTGCTAAGCTACTATTCCAGTATTTTGGTAGTGAAGCGGAATTGATCTCTAATTTCCTCTCTGATTAGATTGAGAAGTTCTTTATTAGAGATGCTAGTATGAAATAAAGCAATGTACTAAGCTTAAGAAATAATAAGCAGAATCAATAACATTAGCCATAAAACGGCAGGCATATTTACTGCTTGATTATTATAATGGCTAACTTCAAAAATTAGGCTTAAATAGCAAATAAAGTTGTAAATTTACTTATTTATAATCCCTTTTTAAACTTCCTTTGCTATATTCTATCAATGGAACCATTATCTTAGGAGATAATTAGATAAATTGAGGAAACATAGATATAATAACAAATTACTGTGGTACCTTATAGTGAACTATAGTTTAATTAATAGATAGGAGAGGGAAATTACGGAACTGTTTACAAGGGGGTTTTGAAAGGAAGAGATGTGGCTATTAAGGTGATAAAGTATATGAATTATAAAGATAATTAATAGTAACTAGTTTAGATATTTTAGGAACTAAAAACACATGCTAAGTTGAAAGATGATAGACTCTTGAATTTAATTGCAGTTAGCTATGATGTGAAGCTGTGTCTGATAACTAGCTTTATGGAAGGAGGCTCTTTGTATGAGGCTATTCATAAGTAATAATCGTATAAGGATTTGAAATCGTAACTTCGATGCTTACTTGAAATATCTGATGGAATACTTGCTCTTCACAACTGCGAACCTCCTATAATGCATAGAGATATAAAGCCAGCTAATATTTTGCTAGATTAACATGGATCACTTAAAATTGCTGATTTTGGTCTTGCTCGTATGATAAACTCTGGCTAAATGACGTATGTAAGTGGACCCAATCTTGGAACTCTGCGTTATATGCCTCCTGAGTGTTTTTAATAATCAGGCCTACTTGGAACAGCAGTAGATGTATGAAGCTTTGCTTGTATAATGTTAGAAGTGGTAACATAGTAGATTCCATGGTTTGACTTTTAGTCCTAATAGCTAGTTTAAGATTTCGTTGTAATAGGTTGCTTAGTTTCAAATATGGGACAAATTCCTTAAATACCTCCAGGATTAAACTAAGAATTACAAGCCATTTTAAAGAAATGCTGGAACTACAATGTTAAAGAGAGACCAGGAATGATTGAAGTAAGGAAATGGCTGCAAAATTTGTACGAAGCTGAATTTCCAGGATAGTAAGATTATATTTACCAGCAAAACCCGCAAAAAACTAGCTAAATCCAACTTACAAACAAAATACCTAACAAGGAAGAAGTGAAATATAATCCAAATAAGAAAATAGTGCTGTAAAAGCAAAAGGAATAATATCAACCGACTGAAAAAATTAAGATAGTTTAACCTTAAAACTAGATAAACTTAAACTAACCTTAGATTTAAACGTAGCAAATCTAGAATGTTTAGCAAAGACCTAAAAGGTAACTATAAGAAGCTGACAAATTAATATTCTATGTTAACAACTAAAACCATCTATAGCAAATTCAAGTTCCTAGCATGATAAAAAAAGTTGACTAAAGTCTTTTTTTCGATTTAAAAATAGAAATCAGTAAGGATACTGTTTTCTATTATTACGCTGAGCTTAACTAGTTAATTGTAAGTGGAGGGAAACTATCTAGGAATCATATGTAGCGATTCATAGTAATTGATTTGAGTAATAGAATTATTAAGTATGACCTTCAGATGCTTAGCCCTAGAAAGGGACATACTATTTACGAGCATGATGGAAAGTTGTATATTATATCTGGGTAAATCAAAAAAATTGACTACCAAAAAAAATGTGAGGTATATAATCCAGCTAATTAAACGTTTAAACAAATAGGACAAATTATAATTCCTCTCAAATACTTCGGAGTTACTTACATGAATAATCAATTTTTCATTTTTGGAGGTAATAATGGAAAGTGATTCAGCTAGAAATAAATCTAATATTACGAAATTAATAGAGATGAGTGGCATTTATTTAAAGTATTTATGCCCAAAGAATCGCTTTGTTAATGCTTCACTCTTTAAGAAGAACAAACGATTATCTTTTTTGGGAATTAGCTACAAAAAACATACTAATTTAGTGAAATCAAGGGAATTTTTGAAGATTATTGTGAACCTTTTCCAGGCAAATTATAATTTATAAGCCAACCTCTCGTAACTGTCAACGATATAGTTTACGTTTATGATGGACAATCTTTATGGAGTCTGAACTTAAAGGCAGACAGGAGGTGGATAAAAACTTAAGGACTTAAAAAGTAACTTTCTTTATAATGATCTTATTTACAATACAATCTTACTGTAAAAGTTAAGCCAGAAAGTAATTTTTCTAATATAATCCTTAATCTTGAATATATGCAACTCATATTTAAATCAACTAATAATAAAAATAAAGCTTATATATTTAAATGATTCCCCTTTCTTTTCTTACTCGCTAAGTAAGTTAGTTATAAGAATTCATACTGACAGAAATAATTTCAAAGCGAGTTCTTTTATGATATATTACCTCCTCCTTTGTATAAATCAGGATCTTAATTTACTGTCATTAACTGTCAGCTTATTTTGCGTTATAATTCCTTTTTATCATATTTGTGGTTAAGAGTTGTTAAAATACTGAGATTTGAAGGAGAAAAGAAAGTGTATGTATGTTGAAAGGCCAATTTAAAGATACGTAAAAATTTATAAATTGGTAGACAGGATTAAATAAGCAAATCTTTTAGTACAAAATAAGGCAAAAACTATTTAGAACATAGAAACGCTAGTTACCTTCCAATTTAAGTCAAAAATATAACCAAAAACTAAGTTTAAAGACTTCAGCAGTTTTATTAAATTCTTATAGATTAACGTAAAAAACACGGATATGAATAAATTACACTCCATGTAGTAAAATAAGACTTAAAGCAGAGTATATAAATAAATAAAAGGAACTTTCCTTCTAATTAAGAAATCACAATTAGCTTAAAAGTTTCTATGGAGATAATTATTATTTTTTAGCTATTGGTATAACATTTTTATAATGCTAGAATCAATCTTCATTTAGTCAATTCTTAAATTAAAAATAGCTATACTAGAAAACCTAACTAGTGTCTTATGGATCATTATCTTAGTCAAGCAGAAAAATGGCTATTTTATAATATAAACTAAGAGATATCGAAACACCATAATTTTTCCTTCCTTTTAAATTAGCAAATCCATTCATTACATTCTAATAATGAAAATTAGGATGAATTTAATTATTAAATCAAACGAATAAAAATAGGTATCCTAATATTTAAAGAGATTGTTATTTTCATTCTAGCAAATACGTTCAAGTGATACATTAGTTAATTTCACCTTATAGACTGATTATATTTAATGAACATCTTAATTAGTTACTATCATACATTGAACTGACTATTATAAATTACATTTCTTTGACGCATTTGAGAAACACAGGATTGTTTAATAGTTATTTATCATAATCATTTGGATACTTTTCCCTTCTTGAAAAATCATATCTTTTGCTTTACTGAGACTAATATTATAAAGACTCTTGGTGAATTTTTAGATCCAATTAACAGGAAGATGTACATAATAATTAAAGGAGCATACTTGGACTAATTATATAAATAACCATTAATCTAAATTCAGAATACTAGTTTTATAAAGTTCTAACTTCAATTCTAATAGACTGACATATAACTTTACAGAGAGTCTGGCTTAATTACAGTAGGATTGCTAAACGTTACTTATAAACTTAAATTTTAGGAAGATAAGCTTAAGTTAAGAGAGTGGAAGTAATATGTAAATAAATGAGCAAGTTAATTATATAAAAATGATAAAGTATAATATACCTAGTTGATGCTAGCTAATGTCTATTATTAATTGTATTGCTCTAGTTGTTAAAGATAGATAGTTAATAAGTTAATTTCTCTCATTACTAATATTCAGTTTATTATCTAGAAGTATAAAATTAAAGCTACCACTTTAAAGAAAACAATGATAATTAGAATTATCTAGCGAGCTTTCTGTTATCTTATCTTACATATTACTAATATGGATATTAAATCAACCTGATCATTATGAACTATTGGTCAGATAATTCTGATCTAACTATATAAAGCATTCAAGCACTAAAATAAGGAATACATTATTATAAAACAGCTTAAACCCTGCATTTGATAACCTCACTCTAAATGTTATAATAATGGCAACCTTAATAAGGTTAAATTATTCATATCAAATTAGTGTAATAATACCTAACTAAAGGATTGCAACTAAAGATACATTGCTCTTTTCCAATATAGTAGATTTAGAACACTGAGAGGAGAAAGTCTAATAAAAGAAGATTTACTAGGAAAGTAATGATAAAGGTGAGAGTGCATCTATTAGTGATACTTAGTTAGATATATACATGATTAAATATAAATTAATGATGCTATTTAAATATATAATAGTTAGTTATAACCAAGTACTGTGATATAAATAAGTATTTAGTATCTGAGTAAAGTAGTTTTGGCTTAAGAATATGGATATATCAATTTTGTATTATTTATAAGCTAAAGATAAGACTCTAAGTAATGATAAGTTATATTTTTGATACAATGTAGTTTAAATACTTAAGACTCTAAAGGTGATGAAAGTAATGTTAATATATCGTACTTGAATCCTAAGGTTCTAGCATAATAATTAGACATTTTACAAATTATCTTTTCAAACTGAATAGGAAATAGCCTTTTAGTCTTTAGAATAGTGATAAGTGATGAGTAGTTTCTTACTATTTGTAAAATTTATTATTGAAGGAGTATTTAATTAAGTACGGAAACTAAATATTTTTTGCTTATAAATGCAAAGACAAAAAATAACTCGAATCAAAGTTAAAAAAAATCTAGATTAAGAATGAGCCTAAAAGTCCCTTGCAAATATGACAAGAAGCTAATATACAAAAAAGGCATTCAAAAAAATGCCTGATATAAATAATAAAGGCTACCTGATAAATGAGCAGACATCAATTAAGAATTAGAGTCCTACAATGAGTAATAAATTGAACATTTCAGAGTCAACAATTCACACTTAATCTCCTGTTAAGAATAAAAAGCTAAACAGGTCATAATTGTAGATAGATGTATCGAATAATTTTGAAAATGCATAATACAAGGAGAACTCTTACTCTTGTAAGCTCCCTGTCATCACAAACATAAATAAAAAACTTCCTCTGTTTAAGAAATACTAATCACTGAACAAAACAGTTGAAAGTATACTATAACCAGTTAAATGGTCCAACTTAAAACTGAGCTAATATGAGAAGATTAAGAACTAGAGCTAGAAGTAACTTATAGATACAAGAGAGATGTAAAAGTACTACCAGATGAGAATATAAGAATAGCCATCAATTAAATAGATAATAGAAGGGTTAGACTTCTAAGAGGCTATTAATTAAGAGGCAAATATAGTATTTTTTAAGGAGTAAATGGATTAGTTGGTAAAAGACCTTTAAATATGTACAAAGCAAAATAATAATCAACAGTAATTTGAATTAAAAATACCTGCAGAGGTTTAAGGAACTATTGAGTTATGTTAGTTCCAAGGAGAAGAATTGATTGACGTATTTAAAGTATATGACAAGATCGTAATCAAGTGAATTTAGAACCCAACTTGTACAGTAGTGAGTAATATAATTTTAGACAATGAAGTTAAGTTTTAAATTCTACTTTAATATAACAAAAGTTCAGACTTTAAAAAGTACTCAGACTAATATTTATAATACAGCTAGTTTGATAGTGAAGTGCAGTATTACTAGAGAAGTGTAATAAAAAAGTTCAATGAACTAGACAGCAGATAGAAAAGTCTTGCAATTCTTACGAAGTAATTTCAATAAGAGTTTAAAAATGCAAAAGGAAAGCCAGCAATCTACTACCAATAGGTATAGAAGATGGCTTTCTATTTAAACTAGTATTTTGAGTTCTTAATAGAAAACACTTCTAAAATATCCCCTAAAATAGTTTGTTTCCTTAATAAGATGTTTATCAATGTTCAAGGTAGAATTTTTCCTAGTAACTATCTAACTCCTTTTGAAAAAATGAGGGTAAAGGAAAAGGAAAACGGAATTGTAAACAATACGATATAAGTACAGATTTTACTATTATCGTTTTACCTGATTTCAAAGATAATAGTAAAGTAGATTTTAGCAAAGCCTTAAGTTATATTTGGTAACTAATTAAACTAAACTCAAAAGATTGAATTCAAGATCTTTACTAGCTTCATACAAGCAATGCTAATTCGATTTCTCTTCGTCCTTGGTAAAGAAAAACATATTGAGGAGGCTTATTAAGATTTAGAACTGAGTAGATACTAAAAATCAATAAACGTAAGTATTAATACAGAGCAATTACGATGGAATATCAGATTAGCTTTACTCAATTAGATAAATAAATGAAACACTTGAGGAAGATATTTTCAAGGAAAAGGTTAACAAAACAATTAAATCTTTTATTAGGCAAATCTATTACAAAGTTGCCAATATTAACTACTAACTTCCATTGATATATTATATTTCTTTTATAATAGCCATATAATTCCTTTCTATAGCTATACAGGATGCTTCTCTTTCGTTTAGTTTACTTAAGCTTTTATATTAGAGCTAACTTAAAAAGCAGGAAGTTATATTATTAAAGAAGTTGTTGACTATAACCATTTTTAAACTTTAAAGATACCTTCTTGAGTCTATAATGTACTAGCAGGGTAAATTTTGAATTAGTTAGATCAAATATTTGGTTATTTAAATTTTCTATTTTAAGCAAAGAGCTACTATCAAGGTACTAATAAATAATTAAATAGCAAGCATATAGGTATTACCTAATTCTTCTTTTAACAGTTAAATCCTAATTATCTGGTAGATAAATGAATATTAAAGTTAATATTATTCTTCAATTTCTCATCAAGTTGAAGTATATATTACTTACTTATTTAACTAAGCTAATTCGATTAAAATATTACAGATATCAAGCCTATCAAACTTTTTAATCCTTAAATCATCATATTTTATACTTTTTAATGCCTAACTCCTTTTATGCTTCATTTATTGAAGATATAACGTAAAAGCCTTTTGATTTTTAAGCAGAATATAGAATAAAAAGTATCCTGTTGTACATAGAAGATGCTTATAAGCTAAATATAAGGATATAAGTAACATAATCTAATTAGTATGTACAAAAAACCTTTCACTATATTTATGAAATGTCATTGCTTATGTCTTGAATAGTAACGCTTGTTACATCAGCGTTCGACTCAGCTCTCTTTACTTCCTCTACAACTTACTTCGCTTTATCTGGTTCTTCAGCAATTTTCTTACTTTAATCTTCCTCTTCTTTTTATTAATCCTGTAATTTCTCACCAGAAATACCATAAAGAAAAATACAGATGAAAACGATACTTTCGAATGCAACACTGTGCTTTATAAATCTTGCATTGACTAGTAATAATATTCAGATTACTGACATGAGAGATGCCAAATGTAGTCGCTTCATCAAATACTAATTCTTTATTAGAACGTTAACCATAACTTGAGAAAGGAACGAGACCAGGCATGCAATTCAGCCATAATCGTATTAATAAAAGCACCCTATAAAAATATTAAGAATTGCTCAGCTCTTATTGATTAGAAGCATTTTCAAATCCTGTCCAATTATAAAGTTTGTTGTGTTTTGAAACAAAGGAAGAAGAAGAGTTTGAATAACAACTTCTAAAAGCAATAAAACAGAGGATGATATCAGAAATGGCAAATGCTCTTTTGATAAGCATTGAATTTGGCAGTCTATTTCAGTAAAAGATTCTCTTACCTCAATAAGATCATTTTAGTTAGAATCAGTGCCATGTAAGCATAATAAAGAGAGGATTAGGTTATATATTACCGGAATTTGCAGAATCTAGCCTAAAAGGATTCATTTTCGCAATATCTCTCCAAATCTTTAAAGAAATTTCCTACTAGATAGCCTCAAGTTAGTAAGTATTGAAACAACTGAAAGAGTATTCATAAAAACGATAAAATAGCAGAATAAGAGCAAGAATATCTGATTTACTTAAATGATCCTAAAGCGAGAAAATAATAAAGCATATTGAAAGAATTATGCAAATAGAACCATTAGATGAAAACATCCAATTTCCTTGTCTTTGTTTTTCTATTATTTCCATTAACATATGCTAAATCAGTTTGTTATGATCAATAGTAATACTAAGGAAGAAGCAATTATCATTATGTTATAAGAAGCAAATTTGCTTCACTTCACTTATCAGTTCGAAAATTTAGCACAGTTGGGATACATTTATATCAAATCTTCTTTCGTTAGTTCAGCTTTTTGAGTTTCTGATAAAAGTTAATCACATACTATACAATAAAGAAAAATAGCCTTTCTCTCTTAGTTCTAAATGTGGTATATATTCAAGTTAGTTGGAATTCTATGTTAAGTACCCTTTTAAAATTGAACGTTACCAGAGCAGCTTAATTCATTTAATCTTAAAATCCCTCGTCTAAGAATAAATGGATCTGTAAAATCTTCTCCATGTCTTACTAAACTTTCTACACTAAAAGCAAGTAAATCAACATTCTCCTATATATAACATTCGTAAGGCTCAATCTGACAAAATTAGGAAACAAATAACTCCTAATTAGTGTCTAACCTTTTGTTCATAGAAATAAGGAGAGAATTTTCTAAGGTGTTCTCAAACTCAAAATGGATGAATTAAAACTGTTTATACTCCTTTTTAGTTCTTTTTTTCAAAACTATAATTTTCTTCTATGTTGTCTAAAGTTAACTTTCCTTTTCAAAAGCTTCACAAACTAGTCTTAAATAAGAACATCTTTCTAAAAAACCATATTCATCTGCATCGAAACCAAAAAGTCCAATACTATGCCATCCTTATTTCTTTGCTAAGAGAAAGACAGCTTCCATTAAATGTCGTTCTTCTATTTAATTATGAACCTAAAGTTGCTTTTTTTCTTAAGGGTATTGATTATTAATACAAAGCTGATGTTCATTCTATTATTTTCCAAATTGAACGAAAGCAAAAGTTTTATTATGGACTATTTAGTAAATTTAGTTAGCGAATAAGAAATTAGAGTATGAGATTGCACATTCATACTATGTTTGGTTGTCAGATATAGCAACATAGAGCTTTATTTAATACTCTGGGAACTTTGAGTTTACTAAAGGCTAGTAATGATTTGGGTGTAAAGTGCCTATCACTTTTCTTCCTATAAGAACAGAGTATCCAGGAATTTTTACTTAATACCCGTTTTAGATGTAGTTTAATGCATGATCTATGTAAATAAAGGTAAAATCCATAAGGTCAAGAAAGTCTCTATTAAAAGTGGTGATTCTAAAAATGTTGTCATCTTGGTAGTCAAAATAAGAAGAGGATTATAGCGAAAGTATCCAAGTTACTTACTAAGTTTTACTCAAACTACTTATCAAAGATTTCGTTCAGCACATATCAGTGTTCAAAAGCACTGTCGTACTGTTTTAGAGTAAATATTGCGATTATATTTCTTTAAGCATTTACTCATCATCACACTTTGTTTTCTGGTATATAACAACATTGTTAGTAATAGTAGCATTGAAATAGGCAACGTTTTGCTAATAACTCTATTGGTAAGACTAAATAATCATAATCCTTTTAACTTTGAAATGAGCAAAGAACACATTCAAAGAAGCTATTTCATTATACTACGATGGGATAATTTACAGCGCCTTTCTAGATTTCTAAGATGTTGGTAGTCTCCATGCTATCAGATCAAGATTATAACCACTCTAAATCTACACTTAGTTAGTAATCCAGAAGTTATAGGTTATATCTATTAAAATGTCATAAGAAACATTTTGGAAATGATTAGACATTTAAACATCTAACTCCTAAATTTCATTTAGTTATCAAACTAAAAATTCAGCAAGGAACTAAGGAGTTTTGTCAGAGTATAATAGTGTTATGTTTGAAGTCTGAGTCTTTATAAGTAAAAGAAAAAGGAGTACAAATCCCATTATATAAGCATTTAAAAATAAAGCTTAATAATATCCTCAAACTTTGTATAATGTTGATTTTTAGTAAAATAAGTACTAAATCTCGCTTTTTAATAAAAGTTTAGTTTCTTAAAAGCGAGTCTCTTTAGCTGCTTGTTAGTAGACCTAAGTAAATATTTTAGAAATTGAATAATTATTATCTCATTATAGATCATATCTGAACTAGATGCTACAGAGTGAAAAGATTTGAAGAATACTTCTCTAAAAAGATTGTCCTCAATCTTTTCATTTTTATAGCTAAGATTTGTATATATTTTATTGCTAAAACTAAGAAACTTCTATTTGAACAGCAATTAAATCCCATTAAGTGAGTTCTAAGAAAAATTAGCAAGCAAGAGTCACACCAATAGAGGAAATTCCATATCAACATTCTTCACTGAATTTGTTCTAAATTTTCTTATCCTTAGTTTAGTATTATCCACTTTAGAAACCACAATGATTTTTCTAAGTTGCTTTAATACTAAAGCAAATAACATCTACATAATTATGGAAATCTATATCTAAATATATCTTTTTCTAATTCTATTTACTATTCATACTATGGATAGTTATAATAGTCTAATAGTAGATTAATAGTAGGTTATGTTTTCTATAGTATAAGTAACTATATTCACATCAAGGGAAAAAGAAGGCTAATGTGATAAGATAAGGATATAATATAAATAAAGCTTTTATGATTTATCTGAATTTATCTTATCAACATGTGATTGGAATTTAAGAGTTATTTTATATGCTTTGCTTTACTTCCTTAATCTCCTTTACAAGTAAAAAAAGAAATAGGAAAGAATGGGAAGATTGTCATACATAGTCTAAACCTTAAAAAGTAACTTGATAAATCAGCTATATAATTAGAGAAGGACTTAATGGATATTTAGAGATATATAGTAAGTAATCAATAGTAACCAGCTTTTAATAAGAAAATTCTAAGTGATAGGTGTACTTAAATGATTTAGTAGAGCTAACAAAACACAAATTCACTATCAATAACAATTAGCGAGAATATTAGTTATATCTTTTAGCATCATAATATAGGTTGCTATTAACCAGGACCATCAATTAATAGAAATTGCGCTAAGCCTTTTTTAAGATTAAGTCTGAAAGAAATTGATTTACAACTTTGAATGATGAGGACTAATTTATCCAAAAAATTAAGCTTAAAGAGCAAACTAAAAAGAAACAAAGTAACAACTATCTAAAAATAAAATAAAGTCCAATTTCATTTTTAGATTTGATTAGAATCTATATTCTTTTCTTCGTGTTGAAGGTTTTAATTATAATGCAAACGGGCATTGTGATATTGAAGTATAAAAACTTCATACAATGGAATGCAAAATAGATAAGATCCAACTATATAAAGCTTAATAATTAATCTCAATAAAAAGTAAGCTTTTATATTAACTCCGATGAATATACCAAATAAAAGTAACTGTATCTTATTCATTAACCACTTTAAATTGCTTGAACTATAAGTCGTTTCAGAAAGTAATAAAATCCTAATCTTAATCTTCAATAATATACTAAAAGGATTAAAATTATATCTGCATTAAGATAAAAAATATACATCCTTTATTTTAAATAAACTCCTTATGATTTTAAAACCTTCTTCTGTACATAAGCATTCAAAAAAGGTTTATACTTTTTTTACTAGTTTATCAGTCTAATTTATATCTAAACCATACTATCCAGATATATAAGTATCTATCATATATTCATTATTAGAGTATCTGTAAACTAAGTGAAGGATAAATTAGAGGAAGGAATATGATTCAAATTTAAGTTCTATCTTATAAGTCTATTTTCAGAAGCTTATTCCGAGCTAGTTTTTAAGCTTTTGTCAAATAAAACTTTTTATACAATAAATTTAGATAGTTACTTACTCTTTCTGTAAGAAGAGAGAAGTAGAATATTTTAATTCATCAAGTATGTAAAAGCATTTAGTATAGCAAAACGTTCAGTAATTGTATATTAATGAATAGAATAAATATCAATTTTACAAAAAGGATATGAAATCTAAGTTTAAAGACAAGGATTCGATTAGATACAATTTGATATTCAGCAAGCACCTAGTTACAAAATAATTTACTGATAATGATTCTATCATTTATTATAGCTAAAGCTCAATAACTGTCTCATGTCTATTAATAAAGTTCTAGACTCTTATTATTTGTATTATTAAATGAAAAGATGCTAAAGTAGATAGATATTGAAGTTTATATAGTTTTCAATCATAATTTTTCTTATATTTGTTTATAAAGATCTTATGTGACTTAGATTTAGAGAAGTAGTTTTATTTATTAAAAATGAAAAGCAAATTATATGTGAGAAAAGCTCTTAGATCATTAGCAGAAGGTAGAGAAACTTAAATTGAAACGTCAGTTTCATTTAAATTATCGAGGAGTTAGTTTACCTCTAATGGTAGTCATACAAATTGACAGTGAGATGAGATGAAATATTAATGATAAGTATATGCCCTTAACTATAAAGTAACTATTTACTAAATTATTAAATATTATTCAAAACAATTCTTCTTCAAACTCGCTGGAACTCAAGTCTCCTGTTTTTTCCTGCATTAAAAAATTACAAGAACAACTGTTTCTACTGATGAAAATTCCTAGAAACTCTTTAACCACTCCTATTTATGCTGGTTGTACTCTTCTCTTTTATCTGGAAAATGATAGCAAAGGATTTCTTCGTAAAGCTAGTCTTTTAGTTGAGTTGCTGTAAGGTTCTTATTTTCGAAATCGAAATCAAACTTAGAAACAGGCTCTGTTACTGGCTAAATTAGAAAATTACCTCATCTTCTTCATCATGATATGATTCCAAATATTCATGTTCTAAAGCTTACTCAACAGTAATTCTTTTTGATGGATCAAAAACCAGAATTTTTTTTAGCAGGTCTATTGCTAAAGGATTCTGATCAGGGAATATTTCTTCGAAAGGCTTTGGAGGTCTTGGCTTATAGTTCCTTATAAAGTCTCTTGATTTAGATTTTGGGATAGCATTTATCTCTTCTTCAGTTGGCGTTCCAATTACATCAAATACTAGCTCCAACTATTATTAAGAATCAGCTCCAGGAAACAATGGCTTTCTCTTTAGCAATTCTGCTAGAATACATCCAGCTGCCCACATATCAATCGCTTTTGTATATTTGCTCTGTAATAACACTTCAGGAGCTCTGTATCAACGAGTTGCCACATAATCTGTCATTTACCCTTGTTTTACTCTTACATTTGGAAGGTTTGCCTTAGCAAGTCCGAAATCACAAATTTTAAGATCGCAGTTAGCATTAACTAAGAGATTTCTTGGTTTCTAAATAATAAATTTACCAAATCTCTGTGTAAAATTTCTGCTGAGTGCATGTATTTCATTCCTCTCAGTAGTTAATAGCTAAAAAACTGAACTTAATCATCTTCAAGTGATTGCTCGGATTTTATAACTGCTAATAAATCTGTATCCATAAGTTCAGTCACAATATAGCTGAAATAAAAAAGACTTACATGTCACTGAAATCAGCTCTGCTTGATGGCATTTAGATTGTCTTGATATTCAAGATATTGTCATGTTACAAAAGTCGCATAATACGTAGCTCCCTCAAAGTACGCTTTGTGAATGTCTAATGTTCAAAAGCCTTGTCAATTTTCTTAATTGCCACTTGCTCGCCTGTTGTTGTATCACGAGCTGCCACTACAACTCCATAAGCGCCTTAACCTAATGGTTCAATTATTTCGTAACGAGGATCTAACTCGAATTTTGAACCAAGAATGATGTAATTGTTAGCATTTAATTAAGTGGGTCCATCGGTTTGAGTAGGCTCATAAGTCTTGCCTTTTTTGGTAGACATTTTAAATTTAGCTTGGTTGAAATTAAATACCTATACTTAAAAAAATTAAAATCATTAGTTCTACTTTATTATGACTACTTAATATCTAAACCTTTAAACTTATTCCACAAAACTTATCCTTAACCAGCTTTCGTATTCCTTAATATCTGCTTTTTAATTCAAAACAATCATCTGAGCAAAAACTATACTTCTTGACGAAGTTTCATGCTGATGATTTGTTTCCTCTCTTCTCTATACTATGCTATAGTTAACCTTAATTCAAAATAAATTTTTAAATTTCTGAGTATATCTTACATAAATTTGAATAAGATATACTGATAAATTAGTTTATTACTCCATAGTAATATTTAATTCCAGCATAAGACTTTTAGATTAAATAAGTCTAAAGGCTTACATACTTATAATTTTTACAGAGTATGCCTTTTATTTTTAGCTTCTTATAGATGCCTTCATAGTTATAGCAAATTTAGCTATTCTCCTTATAAATCCTATTTCTGTCTATTTTTGATTCCAATTTAAGTTCGTTTCTCTACTGAGCTATAGTTAATTATATAAATCCTTATCTCTTTATTTGTATTTATGTTTGGATAAAAGGAACGGTAGTATAATGATTAAATATATCCTATTAAAATAAATATTATTCCCTTACTATTTACCAACAAAGGTTATACTAAATATGCACTTATAATATTCATTACATTAATATGGATACTTATAGTTAAGGTATTTAAATGTCTTCTTTCTATTTACGATTCTTAGTGCTTATATACTCCTGAAACGTCTCTTTATTAGATATTACTATATTACATATAGTCTAGTCATGTCTTTAGTTTGTACTTTTTGTTTTAGAGTATCTGTTATTGAAATCTAATCATTTAACTTTTGTATAAATTAGCTTTATTTAGAAAACTTGGAAAGTAGTTTATGAAAGTAGAAGCTAAAATCTATTTAAAAAAGCTCAATCACAAATTTTTACTGTGAGATGAAATTTATTTTTAGCGCTTTCTTTTATATACTTGCGAAAAGAGTAACTGACACTATATCAAGAGTTCATTTATTCACTTTCTTTTAAAAAATAAGGAAATATATAATAGATTGAAGACAAGATTACAAAAGAGTTAAGTATAATTAATTGGTAAGGCTTACTTAGTTAAATAGTTAAACTTTTATTTATACTGATCAGATAAAATTAGTATTTACTATTTTAGAGTATGTGAAGAAACTTTCGCGATTGCAAAATTCTAGTAATCTTGAGATTAAAAAATCGGTTTTAGTTGTTTTTCTATTGACAATTATAAGCTGAATATAAGAATAATAAAGAAGTAAATATTTTATTAATCAGATTGATAAGTTTTACTCTGATCTTTTCTCATTTCATATTACTCTTCATCTATTCATTAAATATAAGCCATAGCCTTCCATTTATATAGATTTAATATACTTACGTCAATAAACCCAATTTCTGCTTCTTTAAATTTAGGTAGCATTTTTAATATTTCTATTACCATAAAAATATTAAGTATCTTATATCTAGTTTTACAAAAAAAATTCTAGAATAACATGAAGTATGCTAACTGTTTACCTCTCCTTTCAGTATTATAATAAGTATAACACCTATCTCTATTATATTTACACTACCGTTTTAAAAACTATAATACTGGTAGATTTCTTAAACTAATAGACTTTTAAATGATTTGTTCAACTTTCTTTAGGTTGATTTAGTTTAAATACCTATTACTGGATTTAAATACAGTACTTTAAATTTAAATGCTCAGTACTAATTCTAAGCTGTTTCTCTTACTTTTATTAAGGTAGTAGAGTTTTATATGTCTTAAACTTATTGAACTAGTTATTAAAAAGAAGGTGTTTTGGTTTAAATTAGTTATAGAATAGGGATAATTAAAAGATACTTAGGATAGTATATTTGAAAGGACTTAATGAATATTAAAGGAGTAGCAAAGAATTTGGAGATACTGATGAAATTAAATCGATAAGAAGAAAGATGTTTACTAATTAAACAAAGCAATCAAATCAAAATGAGTACACAGATAGCCAGAAGGCCTCCTGATACGCATAGTCCTTGATAGCTGCTCTTCATGAGCTTTTTTCTGTGCTTTATTTCCATCATTATTTAATCTTAAGTATTTTCCTGCTTTTACATCCATGGATGATCCTTAATAGCTCGAATACTTATCTTTTGTTCAAAAAGCTTAGTAAGTAGGTCTTTGAACTCTTAACTAAAATAGGATATTTTTTGACTTGCCTCTTCTTTACCATTATTTTCCACACTATATCCAAAAGCAGCTTCATATAGTTCCTTAGATTACTCTTCATGTATCTCCCAGAATTTATCGGACTCTTGCTACATAATAAGCTTATACATTTCATCTTCTGCATTTGCTTTGAGAAACGGCCAGTTACAAGCTCTCATATAGAACAACAGAATAGCCAGGCCAAATGTATCGTTTTCTTCTGGAGTGAAGCTTTTATTCTACCAAAATTTTGGGCACATAAATGGCTGTCCCTTGGATAATCAATGTTCCGGTATTTTGAGATTGAGCTATTCATGAAGCGGCTTTGCAAGTCCAAAATCTATTATTTTTACCTCAAAATTAGATGGAGACTTATCAAAGTTAGCTTAGAATAATATGTTATCATCCTTAATATCGTTAATTCCTATTCCTAAGGAATGGCAATGCTCAACAGCACTCAGAATTTGCTTGAAGATAGTTAAGCAACTGGCTTCACTTAATCCATTACATTTGTTAATGAAGTCAAACAAAGTTATGTTCGAGCAAAGTTCCATTTTAACATAATTCACTTTCTAGCACTAGTTTTAGCTTTAAATCTCCTTGTTTTCATGTGAATCGAAGAACTCAGCTATATTCTTATGCTTAACCCTCTGAAGAAGTTACGCTTCATGCTTCATGGCATTAGCGTTTTTATATACCTTAATAGCATATTCAGTACTCTCTTTAGGAGACTTCACTCTGTAGACAGTCCCTTAAACACCCTCTCCGATTTTCTCTTTTATCTTATACTAGTCAATGCTTCCCATTTACTTCCAGAACTATAACATGACTATGATTTTTTATAAAAAATGACTTAAATTACTTAACGTTTTAAATATGAGGATAGCTTACTTAAATATACGTTTGTGATTTAATGGGATAAATGCCAAAGCTTAATGTTTAATTTAAAGCAATCATCAAACTTTTAATTCTGACGTGGACTAAAAGCTGAAAATTTTTGATTTGCTTTTAGTTATTTTATAGAGTTACTGACCTATCAAACTATTAATCTTCCTTAATTTTCGCTATTTTTACATTAATCCTGGTAAATACTATTAAAGGTAAGCTTATACTAAGTAAATCTAGATTGAACCAAGCATTTAAAAGAAGAAAGGATTAACAATAATAATGCTTCAAAGCTCTTTTTTCTTAGTTTGAAATTAACGGTCTCAATAGGATTCGATCCACTTTACTTTAGAGCTTTAGATAAGCTAGATAAGAAAAAGTTAGTAAAATAACAAGCAAGAAGAAAAGTAAGAATCACATAGCTTTCTAATTCGCAATTAAGCAAAGCTTATAAATCAATCTTCTACTTCTTCTTATTTTTTCATATTAAGCTATTTTATATATTTAAGCTACCTCTCTACTACCTAAGAGAAATGAATCTAACTCCTTAAATTTTAGTAGTATAAATAGAAAATAATAACTATCCTTACTTTCCCTTGCTTTAAGAATGGCTATATAATATTCTTTAAATAGCTAAATTAATAGCCCAAATACCTTTAGTTCCTTTTATTATTTTATTAAGAAGAGTATTAATTATGAACTATTAGTACTTAATGAAATTAAATTATGATATAACTTAACTCTTCAATAAGTGATTCGCTAGCTATCTAGTTAGACTTAAACTTAATACCAAATATCATTTTTTATAGCTTATGGAAGTAGGAAAACAGTTGATAATTTCGCTTAGTAATCTGAGCTTATGGATATATGGCTATCATATTATAAAAAGATAGAAGTCTAAAATATTGTAAATAAGTAAGCATTAATAAGTTCAGTTATTTTTGATGAGATGGTCTACAATATATTATAGATATAAAGCATTATATTGAATAATAAAATGTTATTTAGACTCTCCAGATTAATTTCTAAGCTTTCAAAGTATATTACTATCTATGCTATTGAAGAAACTTGAATTCATACTGATGAAAATAATAAATATTGCCTAAGAAAATAATCACTATATAGTAAGTTTTCCTTATTACTCTTAGCTTCTTACTAACTTCTTTAACTTTAGGCCTAAAGTTGATTGCATAGTATTATTTCCTTAAATAACCTTTTATACTTTTATTATTTATATAGAAATTTTTCCTTTGTACTCCAGCAAATTTTTATTCAGAATTAGAGTAAAAAAAATAAAGATAATCATAGAAATAATCCTCATAAGAAGATAGTATTAGATCTTACTTAACTCTAAATAGGCCTGACTAATTACGAGTAAATATTAAATATAGAACTAGAAATTGATAGAATGAACTTAAGAAATATTTTGAGCTATTGAAGATATAATTTTTTACTTGCCAATAGTTTTTTCTTCACTTTAATTTTTATATTTCTTATAACTAATTTTTTAGATGATCTATTCTGCTCTACTTATTGACTTATTCGCTCAATTTAGTTTTATTATTGTATTTATAATCCACTAGCTTCATTGTCGTGCTCTTTCGTTAGCACTTTTAATTTTATTCCTAATTTAATCAAACAAGTCTTACTCTTTTCCTATAATTAAGATGTCAAATTGATGAAAGTATTTAATAGGCTAAATTTAGATAATTAGCTAAAGATATGAAGTTAGATAATAAACTTACGTATCTAAATTTAAATTTAGTAGGCATTATGTTTGCCTGTCTATGTATACCTTGATTTTATATATATCTACCTCTAAGATTGACTATGCTAAATACCACTTTTAATTCTTATAATAATAGTTTTCACCTGCTTGCTTTAAGTATCTCACCTTGATAAGATAGTCTTTTAAATAAAGTATAAATATAGAAAATGCAAGAGCAATAAAATTAAAATAGGTTAGATAGATCTAATGCTATGAACATAATTCTAAATGTTATATTCATAAAATCATTTTTGGATTGAAATCTACTTAACTCTTACAAATCATTAATAGATACCTAATTTTATATAAAGGTATTTACCCAAATATTCAGTCAAAAGATTTGATTCTAATTAAATTATAAAAAAGAAAGTCTCACTTTTATTCCATCTATCATTATAACTATCTTAGCTTAATTTAATTACTAGCTAGCACTATGAATGAAACTAAATTAATTTAACTCTATCAAGTCTCCTTTCAAAATATCTTAATTAAGAATTATTTCTAGTTTCTAAGATTCTTAAATATAGTAAGCTTCTTATAATTAGTTAGCTCTGCTTTAAAATTATAAGTTCAACTATCTTTCTTAACTATCATGTCTATGTTTTTCTTACCCTTCTTACTTTGTTTATGCATAATTTGATTATTAAACCTAAATTCTTAATCAGGATACTTATCTAACTTAGACTAGAACTATCTATTTAATATTATGTATATTAGCATTTTTGCTTTTAATAATCTAGCAAAGGGTAAAGTTAATAGCTATTGTATATAAAGCAAATGAGAATAGAAATCCTTAGTTAAAACTGCTGATATTTAACTATTAAGAAAGTTAAGTTTCAATTTAAATTAAGCTTTCTAAGTTTATTCTTAAATAAGCTAGTACTTTATCTTTTTAAGATGCTGCATTTTCTATCAATAAGTTTTATTAAGAAATTATATTATTTTTGTATAACTTAATCCTTATTACCTCTAATTATTATAGCTTAAATACATCATTAATAATCTTCTAATTAGAATCCAATAAATTTAAATACTTGTAGGGTATTACTGCTAGATTAAAAGATGATTGCCATTTAAGTGTTAAGTAAATAGTTTTTTGGTAGCCATTGTTGCTATATTTAGACATTCTTGCTATTAAGAAAAAGCTACTTTAAAGAAGTCATTATGATTATAATCTTTCTCAGAGCAGAAGAGAATCACTGCTTTACATAACTTTACAAATAAACCCAAATTAATTTTTTTCTATTTCCCATATTTTTATCTAGAATGTCACTAAGAGTCTTGCTTATGATAAAATATAGATACTCAATTTACAGTTAGTTATATTATCTAAATTAGTATAATCTTAATAATACTCCTAGCTAGTACCCAATAAGCAAATGTCTTTGTATTCCTTTAAAATAACTAAGTTTAGCTCCTAAAAATAGATATTTATTGCACAAAAAATTAAAAGAATAGAAATAGCACTTTCAGCCTAAAAATTAGCTTTCTTGTTGAATCTTGGATTTTAAATATATGTTCAATAGATTATTATGATTAGGATGTAGAATCTTCTAAAGAGCTAGACCTCTAAAATTATATTAAAAATGTAAAGATATGCTTTCAAATTGATAGTAGCATTAAGTTTAAACATCTGCTAGAATCATATCTCAACACTTCAAATACTCTTAAGTTTAATTTAAGCACATTTTTGGTTAAAAAGTAAATAAGCAAAAAAATAAAAAAAAGGACTTACTAGAGAACAATAATAATAAATCTGGCAGTTTACTTAACAATATTAGGATAATGATCTAACTTTCTAGAATTAAGCTAAGAATATGATAAGAAAAACAAATAGAGCTTTGATTATAGTCTATCACTGTAACTAGAATAATTTAGAGATATTTAGAATATAAATAGTATATTGCTTATTTCAGTTAAGCAATAGCTAAGAAAGATATGCTCTATTTTAAACTAATAAGAATAAGATTAAGCAGGATTCATAGTATAGATAAACTAAGTTAAACTTAAGTTTAGTGTTTATATGCTGCAATCAGCACAGTAAGAGAGTAGAAATTGATAAATATTTTAATATGATGTAATGAAATAAATAATTAAATTATAAGTACATTAATAGTAGGTAAAATAAAAGTAAAAGGAAAAAAATTATTAAGATATTAATTAGAAACTTTAATTCTCCCTTATACGGTTATGGAAGTAATAAAGTACAAAATAAATAAGATATTGCTTTAAGATTGGAAGATTTTGTTGAAGATTAAGAATTATAAATAATTAACGACCAATATTTTTGGTATTCTTAGAAAACGCACTAATTATAGAACTTAAGGCGACGATTATTCTATAACCAATTACCTCATTAAAATTAATCAGATCTTTAACTTTCTAGTTTTGTCCAGTAGTGAACTTGATACAGATCATTTTCCAATTTATACTATGGTTGAATACTTTAAGCATCAATAGAAAGTCACCAATACTCACCCCTAGAGTTAACTTTTAGATCTAGAAGTTTTAAAATATGATCACATGGGAAGAATATTAGGCTACCTTCGTGGACGTTTAGCAGATTTCGAAGCAATATAAGAAGATAACTTAGAAGATTAATACTACTAGAATCTTCAAATTCTCTTTAAATCTGTGAATGTGTATTTGCTACTAAAGCTTGGGCAGATGGTTTTCTTTTGATTTCTAATGAAGATCATATGAATTTCATGAATAACGAACTTGTAAAATGTTTATTGAGTAAAATTGCTAGTAAGTTATGTTTAGACCTAAGCATTAAAAACATAAAGACATTAATATTTACATAATTGCGAACAATTAGGAAATAAGAAGATCTAAGAAGGTAGTTGCTTGGATAGACCTTTCATAAAAACGAATAGTATAAAGTCCATTGCTAATAAATATTTCAAAAATATAAGAAATGCTCTAATGGATCTATACTAAAGTTTTCAAAGTATTCGATTATCACTCCATAAAATTTGTAATTTATTTTTCAAGTCCTTTTACTTTCAAAATCAGAGTATGACTCAGAAGCTATTCAACAAGCAATTTTTCGTTGCATTAGAGAAATAAGGAAAAATATAGGAAAATATACATACTAGTTAATGTTAGTAGCAAGATGGGCCTTCTAAAGTTCAAATTAAACGATTAAAAAATAATGTTTAATAGATTTGAATTGAATATCTTTCAAGTACTACATAACTATGAGATATTTAAAGCTTTACTTAAAATTAAGATTATAAAAGTAAGTAATTACAGACTCTGTATTATTTTTCTATTTAACAAAATAAAGATTTCTAATCTGAGATATTTTAAAACCTTGTAGAAACTAACCTAGCATAATTTATTATTTTAGTGCCACTTTTATTTGTTTTACCACATATTACTATATTGCTTAAAAATATGTGTTCACCTCAAACTTACTTGGATCTTCATTGTTATGATTCTTGATAAATTTAAGATTAATTTTCTTCATTTTTTCCGATAGATAAAATGCCAATAGTTTTCTATTGAATTAATTTACTGTTTATTAGATATAGGATTCTTCTTTGTTCATTTATAGTATTTTTTCTATGAAATTAACCTTAATTTGTGCAGTACACTTTAAATATATCTTACCTTTAGTTTTTTATTATACTATTTAATTTTTAATAAAATTTGTAGCAGTTCCGTACTTTAAACTCTAGCCGCTTGTAGTATCAACAAACAATAACTCTCCGATAGGAAATCTCTTATGTTAATGGTTGCTGCTCTATATCCATCAGATCACTAAGTTATTATAGTTGCTCTATCTTAGAGTTTCTTAAGCTTTAAATTTCCTTTTCTATTTATTCTGCCTATGAGATTCTTCTCTAAATTTACTTCAGAGATGGATGCAAAACTATTGCCTATCTTACTAATGAAATTTCAGACTTTATAATTTCCATAGTGCTGGTTAATTCTTAAGTTCGTTGATAAAGATCATTAATAGCCTTTTTTAAATTTTGATTCTCCATTTAAATAAGGTAGCAATAATTGGCTACATCCTACTAGCGTTATTAGCTTTTGTTAGAGAGGTTTGTTATTTCTTAGCTGCTATTATATTTATATATCCCTATATTTTTAAATAGATGTATAGAGTAATAAAAGCTGTAGAAAATGCTTGAATAAAGAAAAAGTTAAAATCAAAGAAAAGTTCTTTTAAGATACTACAAAAAGGATGAGATATGAGCAGTAAACGAAGTAAGACTGATAAATGTAAGGCAAATAACAGTTTATTATAATAAGAAAATATAATAAAAGTCTATTAATAGATACTATTACTTTACTTACCTGACAGATGTCTAGATATATTAAATTATTTAATTCTAAGGATATTAAAATATTAAAAATGCTGTAAACTTATAAAAATTATAAGGTTTTAAAGTTATAATCAAATTTTCTTCAAAATAGCCTATAAAAAACTTAGCTTAATCGTGAATTTATGAAAATATTAAGTCTGCTAAAATCTCAGGATTTTGGATTTCTAGAAGTCAGCAAATATAAGTGAAAGTATCCTCACTAAAACCGCACTTGAAGATTGATCTTCTTCGCTTACTCCGTAGGCAGATTCAAACATTACAACCTAATGTTATCGGAATATATAAATAGAAATGCCACCTTGCAAAATAATCCAAAGAATGAAAATAACCAAGATAATAGCTTTAATTTTTACTTCTTATACAATTTCCTTTGGTGCCTAATTAAATTATTAACTTAAATACAAATGATAAAATATAAAAAAATTTCTTAAGTTTTCTCTAAAAGAAATGAGAGTTCATATAGTTTTAAAAACATTTTAAATAAAATTTATTTTTTAAACTGAAAAATATTTATATAGATAAAGGATAAAAATACAAGCATTTCTAAGTAATTATATTATGTATAATATAAAATAGATATCGGCCGGTCAGAAAAGATAGTAGGCAATCTGGTGCAGTGAATACTGCATTGCGGGTAATCTCGCCTAGATGCCACCAAGAAAAAGGGCGGAAAAGCTTAGAAGTGACAGGCCTAACTTGCCCGAGGGTTCTCTCTAGCAGTATGAAAATTTGACTGACGGGTCTGCTAATGACTAATGATTAATTCTTATTTGGACTTTATTCAAGAAGACTGAAGCTTTTGATCGAAAATTTAAGAATAATTTTTAATAAGAAGATTCCCCATTTGGAGAAGTTTAAGTGATTCATTGGACGAATTGAATGAAATAAAGAAGCATTAGAGCACTTTTTTTAATATTAAATATTAATACTGAAAGATCTACGCTCCAATGAGGTGCTACGCTCTCTATAATCATTTTTATTTATATTTATTATTTGAACTCACTTAATAAAAGTATTCAAAATTTTATCCTCAATCTCTGTTGATTGAGTTACTATAATAAGTAAAAATACATTAATACTTTAAGCTTTTTTTTACATTTTATATTAAATTTTGAGTTTAAATAACAATCTTTAGTTTGTACTTTATTTTCAGTAGATTGAGCATCCACATGTATTAGGCTTTTCTTCTGCTTATTTTTTTTCTTAATCTACCCATCTTCTATCCTACGCTCTAAAATCATATGAATATAATTTATTTTAAAAGTTCGAATCTGCATTCGGATTCCATATTCAAAGTCTTCCACAAGAATTCAACCCATTAAATCAAAATCAACTATGGTTCGTTTACTCCGGATAGCTTTTTCCATTTTCACATATACTTTTTTAATCATATAAGCACGTTTGCTTCATACAGTTGAAATTATCAAATATATATATGGATTCATTTTCCTCTGCATATATAGATGCCACGTAATATGCCTAATTAGGTAATTTTGTATATTCAATACTATTTCAAGCATCCTTTCAAGAGTCATATTCAAATATTTTATCTAAAGATGGCCAGATCTTCTATTCCTTATTTTCTTAAAATAATCCTCCAAACGTAAATATTTTACCTTATACCCAGGAGGTTCCATTTCATACGATTTATTGTTAATGATCTGCTATCTACTTCGATAAAAGTTTTGTACTGTCATAAACTTCACATTTATTAGTCTATAAGCTTAACTTAGCTTGTTGATCTTATAAAAATCCTCCTATTATAAATACTAATTTGGCGTTATCAAAGGCTAATGATGATTAAAATCTTGGAGTTAATGTTTATACCTAACTCATTACCTTTCTATTCTCAACTTCCGTAATACCAATATACCTTTTTTTTTAATCCTGCCCACCTATCAATACAATCTTGCTATCACTCATCTATTACGAAGTGGTATACTGTCATTATAAAGGATGCAAGTTACTTATTACATAAGTTATAAATATATCTGGATTTTATAAAACATCTGAGATTTAAAGAATATTGGATCCATTATTTAGTCTGCAGTATTTTGTAACAGTCATAGGTGATTAATTTTAAGCTATTTCTAGAGGTAAATCATAAGAATATTGGTAATTTGTTTTTACCTCTTCTTATAAGATTTAACTTTACTATATCGGCTTTATTTAATGATCTATATGCGATTATCTACATTCAGCACATATTGGCTAATCTTCTTAAAGGCATATTTAATAGCAAGGAAGTTTGTGAATAGAGCAATCTTAAGGTAACTGATCGAAGCTAGATGTTTTCTAACTTCCTTAATTTTAAATTACTTCTTATTTCATTAATTCATTTTAATCTACTACTTATAGCCTGTCAACTTTGCATGTAGTGGTCATTTAATGCTACTCACATACCAATCTTCTATAACGTTTGACTATTTTTTAAAGACAGTCCTAGCAACTTACGCATCCACAAATTTGCTTTCTTGGTTTCTTTTTAGTTCCATTAAAAGCTTTTCCGCAATCTTTACACAAAGCTTCTTACATTTTTTCTATAACTTTTGGTAAAAATGCGTTTAAATAGCCAATTTAATAAATAGATAGACTTTAACCCTTTCTATATACAAGCATGCTTATCCAATCTTATACTTTACTTTATATCCTTTACTATTTGAGCTGAAGGTAAACTATTTAACAGCGTTACTTTGGTAGCTTAGCTAATGTTAAATTTAAATATTAATCCTCTTAGTATGCTACTCATTAATTATCTTAGTGCTATATAAGTGGTTTTAAAGCTTATTTTAAATATGATAAAATTTAGACAAAAGAGTAGAAATCTGAAGAATGCTAAACGAGAAAGTTTAAACCTCAAATTCCCTCCCTTGAAAACCATGGGTAGGATAATTATAAATTTGATCTTAGCAACTTAACCAACTTAGTAGCATTAGCAAGATACCCAAGCTTCATTTGCGTATTAAAAGAGTATAATAGCAAGATTAATTATAGAATGCATTCAATATATTTCCTTTAGCTTTGAAATTTAACTTATTAATTAAGCAGCTTATAGGAATAAGCTAAGTATATATAACTAATGTATGCATTTTATACTAAATAGGCATTTAAAATTAATACTTATCTACTTTAGTTATTAGACTGCTTATATGCTATATTATTAATGCTTTGACGCTTTTTATTTTAAACCTAGCATAATAATAAATCAGGCTATTTAACTAGATATCGTAACTGGAAGTCTGAATGGCTGTTTAATTAAGTATCATCAATAGTTAGAGTATAATAAGAAATAGCTAAAGCATTTCTTAATAGCTTAGCAAGAGAATTGGCTACTTAGATGAAGTAAGTAAATAAAGCTATTTAAATAAACGAATGAAAGAGTATCTTTAATTGACTTTAATCAATCTAACTAAGTTTTAAGTGTTTAGATTAATTACTCCTCCTAGTTTGCTAAAGCTTAGAATATTTTATAAACGCTTTGATTTATTTAAATTATCAGATAGAGAGTTTTTATTAGAAACTGTACCCTTGGATTTATTAATAAGATTATTATCTATAATAGGAACTTTTCATAGCTCATAAAATACCTAAAGTTACTTAGATTTATGTAGAATATGCTAGGAATTTCTCTCCTTGAGTTTTTGAAATTACCACATTTTGAACTTAAAATAGAGATAATATCTAGTATTAGATTTCTTAGTTAATTTTAGTTTAGCAATTTAATTTATAGACTAGACAGAAGCTTTACATGTTGGATTTATAGAAAGTACTTATACTACAAATATCTCTAGGTAGAATACAAGCTAAGCCAGATTATCTAACTCTCAAATATATAAAATTTCATATTTACGAAATAAAGAACTGTAAATAAAAGAGATTATATTTAATAAATAGTAATAAAACCCATTTAGTTATTATCAAAGGCATCTTTAAATTGAATACCAAAACTAATAGTAATTTCTTTTAAATTTTTGTAGTATAAAACTACCAAAGAATCAAAATCAATGAAAGATAAATAAATAAAATTACGCAGAAAGATTACTATTACTGTTTAGTATGGTAAAAGAAAAAAAATATGGAATATATTAAAAAAATGGTAGAAGGGCTCAAGAAAGGCTTTTATACCACCTCCTAAAAAGGGGAGAGAAAGTAAGAACCCTCATCTTTAACTCACACATCTTCTTCCTAGAAATAATCTTCTTATCAAAACCTTCAAGAATAATAGACTCAACTAGGAACTTCCAGACCAATCTAAAAGATGGGATAAAAGCGCCAAAAGGCTACCCCGATGACACCAACTGAAGAGGAATGACCTAGAAAGATGCTGGAGACGCAAAAAGCAGCAGCCGTGCGAGAGTTTGCGATGCCACAGTTCCAGGAAGACAGGCATAAATTTTAGTCGCATTCTCTGACCTGAAGGAGGAAGTAAAGAGACTACGATTAGAGAATAGAGCTCTAAAAAATCAAGTTACTGAGCTCAAGGAATGGAAAGAAAGCTTCTGGGAAGTCTACGATCGAGAGAAAAACACTTTCTTCAGGGAAATGGGATTGCTGCAGCAGAGAACAACTGTGCTTGAAGAGAACAGCAAGTAGCAAAAGTAGTAGGAATTCAAAGTTAGGACAATTCAAGATTCAATGGACATAGAAGGAACTACTAATTTACCGAGGAGTCCAGACAAGAAATGAATTAGGAATAAACCAAGATGCTTTGTATGCAAACAAACTGGACATAAATATAGACAATGCTAGAAATTGAAATTAATTAAATAATAGTACTGGAATAGAAAATAATAAGAAAAATAATAGTACTAATATTAGGATAAGATTAGACGAGAATTCTGTAACTAATTTTATCTGTCAGGAGGTCAAATCTACAAACCGAAGTGGTACACAATCCAAGGCGACTGAAGAAAGAGTTCTGAAGGGAGCTGGCTCCAGCCAGATTATCAAACTGGTCCTGTGAACACGAGGTTGAAAGTCCTCCAAGTTCACTAAACTCCAATTTAAACTTTTTAATTTAGTAATATATATATGGAATATATTTGATTTCTTTAATGTTAATCGCTCTTAAGAAAAAACCTATATAGTTAAAGCTAATTTTAAACAAATAGCAAAACATAGGAAATGTTAATTTAAAATATTAATAGAATAATATTATAATTAAATGTGGCGCTGAAGGGGAATAACATAAGTTGTCAAACTTCAAGTTATTTTCTTGGCTAATTATTTCCTTTGGATTATTTCATAAAGTGACATGCCTATTTAATTAATCCGAGAAAATTAAACTTGTGATAAAGAAGATTGAAGTCTAATCCTTCAAAATTTCAGCATTGGATAGCAAAGCGATGGTGGTTTGGAACTGTCGAAGGATTGAGTGAAGAAGATCAATTTTCAAATATAGCTTCTCGTGAGAATATTATGGTTTGTATTTACTGATTTCTGGAAGTTCAAAATCCTGAGATTTTTAGCAGATTTAAAATTTTTTTTTTATAATTAATTTAATTAATCTATCATTAGAATAGTATAAAAAATGGCTATTAGGAGATAGGAATAATTCTCTCTTTGCTACACTTAAGAACTTATGATTTTTTGATTATGTAATATAAATAATACATTATTTATTATTGTTGTGTCACCTTTGTTTGGTTTATCACATAATAATTTATTGTTTAAAAGTGGACGACATCTCAAAATTACTTGGATCTTCATTTCTTGAGTCTTAATGTGTTAAATATTACTTTTCTTTATTTATTCCTTTATGTAAAATCCTAATCATTTTCTATTTAACTAATTAAAGCTTATTAGATATAAGGAGTTCTTTGTTTACTTGAAGTATTTATGCCTTTAAAAGAAAACCTTCTTATTTGCAATAAATCCTGAATAAATTTTCCATTAATTTTCTATTATCATCTTCTTTTTTTCTAAATTGGTATCAACTTCGTATTTTATGTTGAAGCCGCTTGAAATATCACATAGTTACTATTTATTAGATATATTTTCATGTTCTCTTTCTCTAGATTGCTTTTTCTAGCTTATTAAAATGTATTTTCTTTGAATTATCTTCCCAATAGATTACAGAATTATAGTTAAAATTGATAGTGATATGAATACGATAGGAAAACAATCTATTATTATATTAATAAAATGCACCTAAGAAACAATATATCTAAAATCAAATCCTAAATAACAATAAAATACCTTGATAATCCTTATAGGTTGAAAGCAAAAAATAATAGGAAGCAGTTTATCAATTAATTCAGCAGAATAAAAAATATAATAAATTAGTAATCTAAATTTAAGCTACTAAAAAGTTATGATTTAAGCTATACAAGATACAATGGTGATTGAGCAATCAAATTTAATTATTAATCAAGCATAAAAGTATTAGACAATTAAGAGATGATTCTGTAGAAAGACTAGAATTAAAAAATATTTTAAGAGATATCAAAAATTGCAATAAAGTGAAAGTAAAAAATTCTGAAAATACCTAGCCAAGATTTATTGTATGTCCGAAGGAGAACCTATATAGAAAAAATTATTGATGTAGATTATTTACTCTAGCAAATAGTAGTTACTCAAAAAAAAGAATTAAGCAAATGTTAGAAAAGTAATGATATTGGAATAAAATATAAACAGACATAGATATGTAATTCAAGAATATGAATCTGGAGAAGAAATGAACAATTTTAATGAGTTTTAGGATAAATCTTGAGACCTTTACAAAATAATACATGAAAAGCCAAATAAAGGTGATATAAAAAAAATAAGCTAACCATATTATGTTGAAGAGAGAAATAATTTGCAAAAAAAAATTTTTTAAAAGGAAAACTCAAAAAAATTAAAGATATATGAAATAAAGTGATAAAAGGAGAGACAAGGAAAGGTTTAGATTTTATAATATTTAAATAAAATGAGTGAAGATTAGTTAAAAAAATGGCTTTTGCTATGATTAAAATAAAAAAATTATAGCTTAAAAATTAACAGAGAATAAAAATGTTTATAGATATATAAAAAGATAAAAATATATAATATAAAAAATTGTAAAAAAGTGAGGTTTTCTTTTTCTACATTTAGAATATAAATATTAAGAGGAAAAAAAAATTTTTAATAATAAACATAAAAGTTTCAATATTTTGAGTATTGGAATATAGCTGCATAATTACATTGAATATAATATGCAAATTATGCTTAAATAAAATTTTATTCTCAATCAAGCCACTTGCTCATGATATTTTTGAAGAGGTACTTAAATATATTCTTCTTAAACTTATTCTTTTCCATTCGAGGAATTTATTGAACATCATTTTTAATTTGAAAATTTCTAATCTTCTCTTCAATAAATCCTTATTAAAATTTTGGCAAATTTATCTACTTTAGGAAATTAAATTCTTGAGAAATTCTAACTGATATAAGTCTAATCATACAAAATTAATTTAGTCTAATATTTTCCAAAATAGATAATTATTCAAAATTCTTAAAATAAATCTCTATAGTAAAGACAATTAAAAATATGTTCGAGTTTGTTAAAATTTTAGTCACATATATATTGTAATTTATTAGATATCAATGTAATGTAAATTGAGTGTATATTAGAAAGCATAAAAAGTAAATTTTCATTTTATAAATAGAAATAATCTCTAAATAAGTTGCTTTTTCAAAATCATGTATCATACATAAGGATACACACTTGAGTTATTTTATAATTGATCTATTTTTTTGCTGTAGGCATAAGTATGCTCCTTAGGAAACATTAAAAAAAGAACTTACTTTTGATTCTATAAGTAAGATGTTTATTAAACTCTTGAAAAATGGAAGTTTTATAAACATAAAGTTTATACATTTAGATGTTTTTACTTAAATATTTCTGATATGGTAAAATTTATTAAAAAGAGTTGCGCACCAACGAGATGCTATGCGCTCTATAATCAAATTTATTTAAGAACATTTTGACAGTGAAATTGAAATATCAGAATCTAAATTTTGTTTACTAATTTCGATTAAATTAAAGTAAATTTGCATGAACTTAATTGCTTCTATGTTGACAAAGGAAGTCAGTTTAAATTAATAAAAGAAGATAAACATTAAAAAAATTATTTAATGCTTTACAAAGCTTTCATTTAAAGCTAAATTAAAAATGAAAAGAACCTTGAAAAATTCTCAGATATTATATTGTAATTTTTTTTCATTATAAATTTCCTATACACTATTTTATCTCTTTTATATGCGATTAAAAAAGATAATTTTTTTTATAATTATCGCTATTTTTATAAAAAAAGACATTCTTAAAGCATTTGACTAAGAGAAAATTCATAGATATTAAAAAAGTAAATATATAAATAAAATTAAATAAAAAGGTTTATAAGGAAGATTTAAATTAATTTTTTCTTTTATTATATTTAAAGTAAAAGTAAACTTTTTTTTTCAAAATAAATCTTGATCAGAGTACGATAGTTAGCTTATCTATTTCAACTTTAACTCTTATTTTTAAATTTTTAAGCAAGCTTATCGATTAATTTTTGATTAAAAGATATTGATTATTTTATTTTTATTTTCTTTAAGTTTTAATAAATTGGATATAGATTGCCTTATTAATTATAAATAGGGAAGGCTATTTCTTAAAGATTTTAGGCTTATTTCATTTCTAAATATTTTAGCTTATAGCACTTTTGAAATATCTGCTCTAAAATATTTTATTCCTTTTAAAAAGAATCAAATTTCAATCTTTTTAATACTTTAAAGGGAATTTCTTATATTAAATTTCTTTTTTGACAGATTTGTATACCTCCTAGTTCTATTCACTCCAATTGCTTACAATATTAATTGATTATGCGGTAAGTTTCTTAATTCACACTTGATATATAATAAAGTTCAATTTATTTGAGTTTTCTACAATTTAAAAAAATAGAATTTAGAGTTTGGTTGGTTATTTAGTTTAATGAGGATAATTTTAGAACTTCTAAGTTCTATCCATAATTTCCTATCTCTCTCAATAAGTAATTTTCTGGCTATTTCGGATTTTTATTGCCAACTTCTCAGAAAGGTTGTTATGAAAAAATCTTCTTATCCTTTATTGATAGTTCCTTCAAATTAGGAGCGCTTTACAATAGAAGCCCAAGATTCTTATCATTTATACCTTTGTATTAAGATATTTCTAATTTTTAAAACTTATTAAGATTTAAAGAAACTTAATTGCTAAAGATCTCATTCAGCCAATTCTCTCTTATTTTTAAACTCTGAATGCTAATTAAATTTATCTAGGCAAGTATTCTCTAACCGCTATTATTTAAATGCAAGTCTATCCTTTTTAAATTAGGGCAAAAGTCTAAGAATTAGTGAATTTATTAGTTACTATTTATTTTAAACTATTAAAGTAGATAACCTTTATCTCTTAAAAATAGCTTTAAAGAGTCTAAATTAATATCAGTAATATCTATTTATAAAACTTATAAGCTTTTGTTAGAAGTTATAATGCTTAAAATACTTTCTCAGGTTTTGTTTATATTTTTCTAAAAATAAGAGAAATTTTCTAATTTCTGTAGTTTAAGTAAATTTTTATACTTTAAGTTTACATATCTCAGATTGCTGCAATGCTATAAAAATTATAAATCGTCAATATAATAATTTCCATTAAGTTTAAGCTTTCTTAAATTACTTAAAGATAATCAATTAGGAACTTTAAGTTTGTTTTCGTTGCTTTTATCATTAGTTATTATAAGATCTTCCAACTAAACATTTTTAGGATTTTTTAGATTATTCTTTCATGTGGTTAAAAAGGCTTTTTATAACAAATAATTAAGTTAGTCAAGTAAACTTTGTTAAAAATATGATAAATCAACTTATAGTTATTTCACTCTATTAAACTCAACTTACTTTAAAATTCATTTTAATTTATTGGATAATTCTCCTTTATCTTCCATAATTGATTTTATTTTCAAAGTTTAAACTTAAATTTTAACGTATAGAAATAGGAGTTCACTGATTATAACTAAGAAATGCTTTTTTTGTCTAGAAATTACTAAATATATTATAAGATATTACTGTTACTTCAAATTTGAAATTTATTTAGTTACATCTTTAACTTTTTGTAATGTTAGTCAGAGATTCATGTCTCTGTTTGCTGATCATTTTCTATTTGCAAGTAAAAATTATTATTCTTAGTTAAATTTTGTCCATCAAAAGTATATCCATCAATAAACTTAAAGGTTCCATTAAAGTTTGGAATATTATTAATATACTGTCCCTCGTATGTATCTCCATTTCTATATTTTAAAATCCCTTTTTCACATTTTTGATCTTTGTTTCATTATCCTTCATACACATCTCCATTTGCATAATAAAGAATACCTTTTCCTTGTTTTTATTCATTACATAATCATCCATCATATTTATCTCCATTACTATATAAAACATTTTTCTTTTCACATTTTTAATCTTCAAATCATTTACCTTCAACTATACTACCATCTGCATAGTAAAGAATACACTTCCCTTATTTCTTTAATGCTATTATTTTTCCTTTATACTTATCACCGTTTTAGTACTTAACCAACCCTCTTCCTTCATATGGTTAGTCGTTTCTTCATATTCCTTAAAATTATTCTCCTTCGGCATAATTAATTATACCATTTCCTTCTCTCTTCCCCTTTACAAGCTATCCTTCATACCAATCATTATTATTATATTAAAACTTGTATTTTCCATTATAGGGTAAATCATTTTATCATTCTCCTTCAAACGAAACTCCATTATATTATAAAAGTTCTCCATAATATTATCTTTTACCATTATTAAAGTTACCAAAAAATTCACACACACCTTTACAGTATAAAAACCCATTGCCGCAATACTAATCTTAATCTCAATATCCTTTATAAGTATTTCCATTATTATAATTCTATATTCCATATCCATGCCTTTTATCTTTAGCGAAACTTCCTTCATATATATCTCCATTTGCAAAATAAAATTTTCCTTTTCCTTGCTTTTGGCTTAAGCAAATTTATCCTTCATATTTATCTCCATTCTAATATTAAATTACTTTACTTTCCATTAAGAAATCTTCATATCATCTTCCATAATTCTTCCATCTGCACAATAAAGAATTCCTTTACCATTCTTTTTATATCTAAGAAATTAGCCTTTATATATATCACCATTGCTGTATTTAAAAACACCTTTTCCAATATTTGGTTAATCATTATATCATAAACCTTAAAATTCCTCTCCATCAACATATTATAAAACTCCTTTGCCACTTTTCTTACCTAAACAAATTTATCCTTCATAGGAATCACCATTTTCATATAAAATAAGTCCTTTTCCATCAAAAGGTTTGTCATTAAATCATTCTCCAGTAAAAGTTTTTCCGTTAGTGTAATAATAAATTCCTTTTCCTTCTTTTTTTCCTTGGATAAAATTTCCTTTATATTTGTCATTATTAGAGTATTTAATAAATCCTATTCCATGATAGTTATCCATATTTCATTCTCCATCATAAAATTATCCGTTTACTTATCCTAGTATTCCTTTTCCGTGTCTTTTATCTTTTTAAAAATATCCTTAATAGAAATCTCCATTTTTGTAATAAATTATTCCAGTTCCATGCTAATTATTATTTAATCACTCTCCTCTATATACTCTTCCATCAGAATAATAGAGAGTTCCAAAGCCTTACTTCCTATTATTTGTAAGTTACCCTTCATATTAACTTCCGTTTGAATACCAAATTTATACAGAATAAAGTGTATTTGGATTACTTTAAATTAATTTTATTTATCTGCCTTTCAGTCACATATCTTTGTGCTACTCGCTTTCTAAGGAAGCTTTTCGCATTTATTATTATTTTTGAGAAAAGTCAGTTAAATAGTAAGTTTATAAATAATATTTAGAAATTATGTTGTAACTTAAAATAAATAATGATATTGTATGGAAAAGTATTTACATTATTTAAATTATAACTAGTCTAAAATTATTTCTAGTCTCTGATATTATAATTTTAGTTAAAATGATTGAAATAAACTAAGCAAACTAAGACTTGCTATAATAATGTTTATCTTATAACTTTAATTTATCTTAGTTTAATTAAAAAATTCTAATTATTTATATTTTAATAATATTATTTTTGGTATAATTAAATCTAATGAATACTAGCATAACTTTTATAAAATAAATTATATTATTTTTTATGATTTTATTATATTTTAAAAGTTATTGGCGTTTCATAGCAAGTTAATATTTATTTATTTAGCTGATTATTTACAATCTGATCTATTTTTTCTATGTATTCTTATTTTTTAGTAAGCTATTTATAGGAAAATTTCTTATTAACTAGCATAATTTTTTGTTAACCAGTTTTAGATTATTCTAGAAGCTAAGAAAGAAAGATATTAAAATTATGTTCGATGGTATAGTATATAAGAGTTTTATATTTAATTAAAAATTATATCTCTTCATATCTAAATAAGATGATAATAGAGTATCATATTAACTTTAATCTTACAAACTGAATTTACTTTAATAATCTTGTTCTTTTTTAATTTACTTTATTCAAGTTATAATCTAAAATAATTCCAGTAACTCATTTTCAATCCGAATTTTAGAAAAATACCAAAAGAAACTTTATTAAATATTTCTTATAGATTATCTTATTGAACACGTTCGAAAAGCTATTATGAAAGCATTCCCTTCTAAAATTGTTAATAACTATTTCTCTTATTTTTATAAATAAATTACTTTATAAGTTCTATAAAATAGCTATGAAATTTAAATAATTAATTTATAAATTATTATTATAGTTCTATCTTTGATAGGTTAATCACAACTTAAGTGATGCTTATATTTATTTCGCAATCTGTGAAGTAAGTATATTTAAATATATTATTGTTTTATGATGGAATATATAAGTACTTTATTAATTAAAACTTTTGCTTTTTTTTATTTCTCTTTGATATAGAAAAAGTTTATACATTTATAGCTAAATTTTATAAGCGCTCTTATGCATTTTAACAAAAGTTACTCTGTTATAATTTGTTTAGTTTTAAATCTTGTTGCTATTTAATAGTTTTTTAAAGCATTTTATTTTTATGATGCAATAATTATCAAAAATAGAGAGATGCTAGTATCTATTAATTATCAAAAATAGAGATGCTAGTATCTATTAATTTTTTATAATACTTATTTGAGTTCAATATTTATACTATAACCCAATTTTAAATGTGGTGTAATTTTTCCTTCACGAAATTCTCATTAAAATGGAGATCCAATATATAATTTACCTTTACTTCTCCATTTTAAAATTTATTCTATTTTATTTTGTAAAATATTATAACTATATTCTATTTATTTGTAAATCATTTCCATTGCTCCATTCTAAATAAAATTATATGCTGTTCTTTAAGATAAGCTTTTTTGCTATTTTATGTCAACTTCAAAGTATTTTTTTTCAATACTACAGTCAATTTATATGTAACTTCTCATTAATATCAATAAATTAATAGCTTTATTTTTTTATATTAGATTCTTATTTAAATTATTGCCTTTCTAAAAATAATTTAAAAGGTTATTTCCAATCCTTTAATCTTTAACTCTATTGAATAACTCTGCTTCAAAATACATAATACAATCCAACCAAATCAAACTAAAAGTTTTCCTAAGAAAATAAAATGATTCTTTAAAAAATTATTACTCTTTAATTAGCGAGGAAATCCCCAGATTTCATAATTTAAAACCAATTCAATTCTAGGCTTCTATTGATTTATTTTCTCGAGTACAAGGTAGTGACTTTTCAAATCTCTTTGCGGATATATTATTTACTTACATTTTCTCCAGAGATATCATTTGCTACTACGAATGTAACATTTCTTTTTTAAATTTTTCTCTTGTTTAAACACTTTCTATTTCCTTTAGGATTGATTAATTGATCATTTAGGATTGCTATTATTCCATATGATATAAGACTGTTTATTATTTTTTCGCTCTTTTTCATCTAGGTTTATCTTTTCTTGATCCATAAAGTCTTTTTACTTTGTTACTGTATTCTCATAGACTTCGAACTAGTTTTTCCATCTTATCTTCTTACTATTCCTTGGAGATAATGCAAGGTGTATGCAAATTTAAATCCATAGTATGAAAATATAAGTCATTTTGAATTTATTCCAAATCTTTTTCCAATTTTATGACAGTTCGAATTAGTCAAAAATCATTTTTATGTCTTTTTTGTTAATTTCAAGGACTTTTTCTTTGGTTAAGTTACTCCATTAACATTTTTAGAAACTTTTCTTACACCGATCCCTTGTTCCGTTATTTTTTATTTTCTCGGAAATACTTCATTTTAAGTAGTTGAGACGTTTTAATGTTTTCCTGTCTACCTTGAGAGGAATGGATGAAATATTTGCTTGGTTAATTTTTCTATCTTCTATTATTAATTAAGAAGGTTGGCATAATCTAGTTAAGATATTATTTGAAGAATAGATACCTCTAGTTTTTTCTTCTGTTATGAGGAGGTGGTGTTAAAACCATTCTTGAAATCAGCTATTTTATATTATATAATGCAATCAATTTAATAATGAATTAAGCGATTCCATCTTCATTAGTATATCACTTTTTAAAGTTTATAAATTGTGTTAAATATTATACTTTCGAATCTTCTTTGCGTTAACCATTTTTAGTTAAAGCTATCTTGCTTCAGTTGAGTTCGATTTCAATCATATTTAAGTTTCTTCTTTGTTGAGCTAACGAAGTTCCAAGAAAATTTACTCCCTTTATAATCTTTTTTCTTTATAAAAAACCTTCTGGATTACATGTAGATTAGATTACTTATTTATTTCCATATTCTAAAACTTTCTAATTCTTGTTTTTGTTGGAATCTTCAGCATTACCCTAAAATATGTCTATATGTAATTCAAAACCTGAACTACTTATTTTTCTTAAGTAGAAAAATTTATGCTGGTTGAATAACTAACCGCATCCTTGGGGTTGTTTGTTGATATATTTACTTCAATTTAATCAATTCCGAGCCTATCAGATTGTGAATTTTTATCTTTAAGATGCTAGGAATAAATAACTGGGTTTTCTTATAAGTTCCTATCCTTATGCTTGGCATTAAAACTATCATTTTCATTTTACATTCTTTAAAGTTTTGAAGGAAGTTCTATTGATAACTACTTAAGAGAGCAATCCCTTTTCTAAGAAATAATTTGCAAGAAATTGTTCAATTTATTGTAATAACTAAGTCATATGTTTACTCCAGAAATCTAGATATACGAATATTTAGAATTACATACACTTAAAGCAATCGATTATAACTATTTAATTATTTCAATTAAAGCTTTGCTAAATCACCAAGATCAAATAAGGCATTTTTAATTTATTACTAATATAGGAATTAATAGAATGATAGATAGAGAAATGATATCAATAGTAGGCTTTTTAAGGGATCTACTACAATAAATAATTTACCTAATTAAATTATAACCAAAAGAATCTAGGGAAAGATGGATTTATCATCTAGATTATGAAAATAGATTAAATGGCAATTTTAAGAAATTTTAGCTAATTATTACTATTTTTGTGTTTTTCCATTTTTGATTAAATCATTATTATTATTAATCTGATTTTTATTCATCTCCATTTAAGATTTAAAGGAAAGGAAAATTAATTAAAAATTAGAGTATAGAAAATCACCTCAATAATGCGCGCTTTTTCAATTTAAATTTTATTTCTTTGTTTGAAATACTCAAACTTATGCAAAGCAGTAATTCTTTAATCTATGAGGTTAAATTAAATCTCATAAATAAAGGGAAATTTAGTGATAATAGAAGTTAATAAAGAGAAAACAATAAAATGCAGACAATATCAATTAAATTATTAAATAGAGTACAATAATTAAGGCATGATATAACTTTTATAACTCCTAACTTTGATTTTTAATTAACTAGGAATCTAAAACACTAAAATAGTATTTTTAAAGGAAAATGTCAACAAAGTTTAAAGAAATATTTGTAAATTTAAAATACTATATTTAAAAATTAAATCTCAGGATTGCTAGAAATTTCCTATTAATTGAAGGTTTAATTATATTTCGGGGGTTAAATAATAAATAAATTCTATTATTTAGAAAAAGAAACTTCAGAAATATATACTATAAGAATCAGTTAGTTTGATTATAGAACTCTCTAACGATTTAGATTGACATGTTAAGTTCTCATTTGATATGACTGAAAGATATATTGACATTGTAGTAAAAATAATTTAAATTAAATTATTTTTTAGTCTCATTAATAAATTACTATTATAGATCTTTGATAGAAATAAGTAAATTGGGAATTATTATTGAATTACGATCATATTTTGACATTAGTATGTATAAGATTAAAATATTGAGTAATCTGCCGAAGACTAATCTTTGAATGGTAAAGTTATTATTAACTGAAGATTTTATATTTTTATACTAGGAATATACAAAACAATATATAGATGAATTAAATGATTTGCTGATAGAAACATTACTTGACTAATTAATTAAGTAATTTGCTTCATCAAGACATTTTTCTATTAATCTATTTTTTACTCCATATTACAGTATTTAGAAAAAAAAAAATGGACATGTACAAAAATTCGCAAGATTTCTTTCTTAGCGACTCTTCTTTATCTAAAAATAAAGAAGCTGCTTTCTAAAACGATGAGCATAGGCAGATGCTCAACTACTTTTATGAAATAGACATGGAATCGCTGCAACTTAAATCCGTTGATAATATCATGAAATTACTAAGAAATTTGCTAAAGAGCTGCAGTTAATGCCAAATTAATAGATATCTTCGAATTCCACTAAGACAGCTTGGCAATTCTTTAAAACGTGGACATTAATTGAAGACTAATCTCAAATATAGGAAATATACTTATAGGTAAAAAGACTAGCTTGTTACTTCAACCTCTACGATGGTATCTAAAATATCCAATATACAGTAAGATACTTTAGATACTTAGGATATTTCAGATATTTCTTTAATTAAAAACTAAAATTAAATTTAAATACAAAATTAATAAGAGACTATAAAAATTCAACAATTCAATACACAAAATAACATTAAAATTCAATAGCAGATTTCAATAGACATTTAAACTGATTACTAAGAGAAGTTTGATATTACATACTTAACTGATCTTGAGATTTAAAATGCGTAACTTTAAGAAAAAATTGCAAAATTAAAATATAAAATTTAAAGCAAGATAGAAGAGGCAAATACTTTTGAAAATTAAAGGCTAAGTGAAAGCAAAAATCTTAAATTTCGAATTTAAAAACTCATAACTAAAAATAATTCTCTGTAAGAAAAGCTAATACATATATATGAGTAACACAATAAAGAAACTTTAAACATTAAATCACAATATAAAATACACTTAGAATAATACCAAAATTATTTATTTAAAGCTCAAAAGTAAATTAAGAAAATCTAGAATAAAAATTAAATCTTAAGGTTTGATAATTAGTAGAAATAGTTAATGCTTTAGTCCAAATAATTTGTAAATAATGCTACAAATAAATAATAATCAATATAAACGAATACTGATCTTTCCTTAACTTAAATATAAGAATTGGAAACTTAGAGTTAACTTCTCACTTAGACTTAATAGCAAAGTATAGTAAAACAAGCTATGCTTAGTGAGGAGCTAATGAACATGACACAATCATTTAAACTACAAGATGAGGCAATACTTGCTTCCAAGTAAGAAGCCCAAAATATTATAAACAACTTGGTTACTCAAATTTAATTCATTCAAGCTGAATTGAGTAAATGTAATTTGAGACATAATGAAGTATAATAACATCTTAGGGAGGTAGAAACTCTTAACTAAAATCTCAAAGGTGAAAATTTTCATTTATTAAGCAAAATAGATCAGATCGACTAAAAGGTACATTCACTCACAGTCAATTGCCAGTAACAACAGGCTTAATGTTAATTATTACAAAATGAGAATTATTAAATATCATAGGAACTGAGCTTTCAAAAAAATAAATATGCCAAATCAGTCAAAAGCCTTTTTACATAAACAATCACTCCTCAGGCATAGAATGAATAAACATAAATTGAAATTCAATTCAGCAACTAAATTTCTCAAGAAACTATATCGACTTTAGATTCAACTACTGGTACAGACTTATTATTCTTAGATCAATCTACCTAGTGCGACTTCGTTGAATTGAAGTATACAAAGTTGTAGAATTTATATGATAAATTAAACAAATAATTTATCAATTAAGATATATAGAGTGTCTACTAAAGGCTTGTCTCGTGTTAATAAAAATAGTTTTGAGAAAAGGAAACACAAACTTGTTTAAAAATTAATAGCAAAGATGCTTGAACATGAACAGAAAAAGGGAAATTAATAAGCAATTATAGTTAGACAAGAATCATGGAGTTAAAGAATTAGGTTATTTAAACTTAAAATTCTATCAAGGCTAAGGATGAAGGAACAATAACAGTAGTTACCAATCATTAGCTAGTTGCTTCTTAACAAGAACTATAAATCACAAAATAGAATAATGGAAAACTGTAAGAGTAATATAATGAATTAAACGGATTATATGTTTAACTCATGCAGGATTATGAGCATCAAGTAGAATTGAAGCTAAATGTTTATGCATAAATTTCAGAAATATAGAGAAAATAATAAGATGTTAAAACTCAATCTTACTTGAAAGAAATAAAATGAAACGCTTCAACATAAACACTTTTAATTGATTAAATTTAAGAAGATTAGCAGATTGAAATTTTAGAAAATTCAAATATCTAGACATCATATGTGATGAATTGGGATAGCCAAACAAAATTTGGAAAGAGAAGTTGAAGAGATGCCAAATTTAACCAAGACACTTTAAACTTAAAATAGTCAAAATTTGGGTTTAATGAAGTAAATATTGAAGAGATTTTAAATAAATACGAATTTAAAGACGCCTAACTAATTCAATTTATAAGGTCCAATAAATGATGAAATTAGAATCTTTTCACTTTAGTAGGCAATAGATTTATAACTTTATCTTGCAAACTAAACCATGCTACGTGTGATGGAAATGAAATAGATATAAAAATCGATAATAAATTGAGCGAAAAGTACGATTCATTAACATTATTCATTATAATAAGTTACAGGTAATATATCAAAAATTGCCCCAAATTGCTTAACATATAAATTCATCAAAATGAGAAGATTCTCTGTATTTATGAGCCAGGAATAAAAGGAGGAGTTTTGACTTCATCATAAGAAATTCATCGATTTATAAAAAACGGAAATTATATAGTTAAAACGCTGCTATAAACCGATTTTAGAATTAACTATATTGTCCTTTAAAAATAACTAAGACTCAAAGGAGGTGTAGAGAACAATGTAGAATAACCATATTAATGCAAACAAGAATTTGGGAATTAAGAAATAAAGATGCCAATCGATAAGCAAAGAGAGATAGGCATAATAAAGCTTGGACATATTAACATAAATGGAATTGGAAGCAAGCAATTAAACGTGGAAGAATTTATACGAAATAATGACTTAGACATTTTCTCAATTAATGAAACGTGATAAAAATAAGACTATCCTCCAATACTTATTAATGGATATAGGACCTATTTCAAGAACTCAGGAAAAGGAGGAGGAGTTTGCTTAATTGTTAGAGATTAACTTAATAGCACGGAATAGAATAGCATATAACAATTAGCTCAAGAGAGGTTCGTTACAATCAAACTAGATAATATATTCATAACATCTTGTTACATGCCAGATAACAGCAAGAGTGAAAATATAAAAGACGAAGCATATGAATATATAAATGTATTCCTTAATTCTTTTCCTGACAACTCACATATATTATTAGGAGATTTTAACGCTCTACTATAAGACTTTGGGGATAACCCTATTAACAACTATGACAATACAAATAGATTCTAAGAATTCATTCTCTAAAACGATTTAGAAATAATAAATGATGCAAATATGAACACATGCTTACATAAAGGGAATAAAAATATGTATTGCAACGATTATATTGTCATCAGTAATCACTTGAATATGAATTAATTTAAAAATTTTCAGGTTCATAATTATAGCTTATTTTCAGATCATATTCCATTCACAGTTGAATTTGTATACCATAATCATCTTCAAACTGAAAAAATAAAAGTGAGAAAGTACAGAATAAGTAGACTGTAGGATCCTATTGATAAATTTATCTATTAGAATTCATTCAAAGATTAAGTAGAAGTATTCTTCCTAATTGATAGAGATAACTTAGAAGATTAATACACTTATATTAGAGACTGCATTTAGAACAATGCAGATTAAGTTTTAGGCTCATTTATCCCAGACCCGAAGTATAATAGACTTCCTAAGGACCTCACATAAAAATATATCGAAGCAAAGAGAGCAAATTAATTGTACAAAGAAACTTTAGCATATATAGGGAGGAATAACTAAGAAATCATTGATCTTCACTAAAGAGCGAACACATTATGAAAAAGCTTTTAGCGTCATTTATGAAAATTTAAAAAACAAAAGGACAAAAACAGATTCCTACTCCTCAATGAAACCACAAAAGATATGTTTTCTTAAGCAAAGAAAATACTTAACCCTAGACAAAGAAATTTGATGAACTTTAATAAGGAATTGAAGGACTAATTTGTAGAAGCATGGGAAAATTAGGTATTTAGCAAGCATTCGAATTTAACTAACCAATAGATTGAACTAAGTAACTAGAAAATAGATGCAATTTATGAAAATAACATAGAAATTCAAAATTAACCCTTTTCTTACTTATAAAATTTCGATCCTTTTACAATAGAAGAGATTACCTAATTTATAAGTCTAATTCCTAATGGTAAAGCAGCAGGGCCAGATGGAATAAAAGGAGAACTGCTAAAATATGCAGGATATTATCTAGCGTTGATGCTTCATTCTTTAATAAATAACATGCTTAGAATTGGAAGGATTCCTGAAGAGCTTAATACTTCTATCATAATCCCCATTTTCAAAAAAGGAAGTAAAGACGATTGAAAAAACTGACGCCCTATTTCCCTTATCAATACTATTTTGAAATTATATGATAAGGCCCTTACGAAGAGACTCTACTCAATAATTTATGAAAGACAGTTAATCCACTCAAGCTAAATGGGGTTTATGAAGAACAAATAAACCACCTAATAAATATGAGTGATCCAATAAATCATAGATCTTTATCGAAAACAAGCGAAAGGAAAAACTAAACCGATTGCAACTTTAATTGACGTAGAGAAAATGTTTGATTCTATTGAAAGAAGAATTCTTTTTAAATAACTAAGAAGAGTCAAATTACCACTAGGTCTCATCTTGGCTTTAGAATCTTTTTATAATAACTTAACTACTTCCTTTATTATAGACGGAACAAATTCTAAGAAATTGAAATTTAGCAATGGAGTGATGTAAGGAAGTTCGCATGGACCTGTGCTTGCATTATTATACTATGACATTGTCATTAGACATATAGAAAACAAAGGAGAAATATTAGGATTCAGATGTGCTAATTTTAAGAATAGGTTCACTTGTAGAGGTTGAGCTGACGATTTAATCCTATTATCGAACTCATAAAAAAATATGTAGTCACTTATTAATGAAGCAAACTCCATTTTCAATTAGACATTTCTTAAAATAAATGTCTCCAAATGCGAAACGTTATAGTTTTTAAAAAAGAAAAGCAAAGAAACAAAACTAGACTTAAAAATAGGAGACCAAGCAATAATTTAGAAACAGCAAGTCACATATTTAGGGGTGATCCTTCACCAAAAGAAGAATCTAATTAACCATTGCAAATACGTTGCTGCAAACTATCTTTCAGCAATTAAAAAGGCAGTATTTGCATTATCAAGATATAGAAACGTAACACCTTGAAATTTCAAAATGCTTTGTAGACTGTTCACGCTTCCTAAAGCAGAATACGGTGGGGACTTAATACCTTGGACTGTGCAATATGGAATAAATGGAATCTTGAACAGAATTGAAAAGAGCATGAGATTAATAGCCAGAAAAGCCTTTTAATCGGCAGGAAATACGTTTAATGAATCATGCTTGTAGACCTTAACTGGATGCCATTCAAACACATGATGGCTCTTAAGTATTTCAGGTTTTTCTTTAAGATTAGAAATGAAAGCTAAAATCAACCTTAATTGTCTATTGGAATATTGTTTGAGAATAATTATAAAGAGGGATATCAATATTATGATGAAGTTTAGAAATTGGCCTCATTTTATAAAATAGAAATTGATAATAAAGAGCACAATAACAACTTAATTTAATTCAGTAAATATGTATAGGCATAAATATAAAAGACATATTTTGAATTAGCTCTTTCAAGATTCAGCAGAATGCCTACTGCATAAATATATACAGAACAATTTTAAAACCTAAGATAATTCCCCAAAATAACATACACGAAATTAAACAAAAAATATTTGAAAGAAATAATTTGCATCTATAAGATTAGAAGTTAGTCTTACGCATTTCGAAAGACTCTGAAAGATCGAAATTATATTATTGAAAACCCTTTTTGTATATGCGGAGAATATGACACTCTCCAACATGTAATGGAATGTATATATTACATTGATATAAGAGAATGATTGATCTCCAAAATTGGTTAATGTGATATTTTGAAACTAATAAGTTACGATTAACTATATATAAACTCTTTTCCTAAGAAAAAAATAGAAATGGTGGATGAATAAATAAAAATATTCATTCAAATGTTTATTAAAAGGAGGCGAGAAATTCTATAACAAGAGAAAGAAGAAGAGAAATACGAGAAATAATAAAAAGAAGCAAATCTAAGAATAGAAAATGTTAATGAAGAGAATGAAGAATAATAAAAACAAGAAAACAAAGAATAAGATGTCCAACAAAATTAGATGTAAAATGATGAGGAAGAAGAAGATTGGAACGAAGAGGAAAACGATAGCGAAGATGAAGAAGAAGAAGATTGACAACAGAAAATAGAAAAAAATGAAAATTAGCTTGAAAATGAACAAGAAAGGAAATACTTAGAAGAAAAAAAAAACCTAAACTAGAAAATTAGTTCTGAAGAGCAATAAACTTGATATATAATAACATTTAAAAACAATATAATACCTTCAATTGGAAGAACATATTCTGAAAATTGAAGGTACCACAAATTTTTTTAGTTAAATTTAATTTAATTACAGTATTTAGAATGACACTTTGTTGCTTTATATTGGTCCTAATAAAAATAGATTTTGATAGTGAATGAGAATTATGTAATAAAACCTTTCAATATTATAAAAATAATCCAGATGTTGAAAATTCAAGACGGAAGATTAAAAGTAATAGCTATTATTATAAATAAATTCTTAAACCAAAAAAACTTTTTAATTGAATCACAAATATCTTAACTCATCTCTTTCTGCCTCTATCGTTATAAATCTAAAATGGGATTTTATTGAAAGTTTTATAAGAATTAATTTAACATGCTAATTAAGAAAATAATCAGTAATGTTCATTTATTTTTAATTTTTATATAATTGGAAATTAAATAAGGAGGGAAAAAATGATTAAATTTATAATGCCTTTGATACTTTTCTTATGTATTTTTAATAAAATTTATAGTATAAACCTTTTATTTTCTTAATAATAATCCATATGTTTGGTATTCTTATCTTGAGTTTTATATTTGGTTTAAAGAGAAATAATGTTAATTTCTTATATTAATTTTGATGGTTATATCATAATAATAATAATGAATTAACATACTCAACCATTATTAGGATTGTCACATATTAGTTTGCTAGATTAGGCGAAAAAATACGGGAACTAATGAGTAATATAGAAGATTAGAACAACGAATTACTAATACTTAGAAGATAACTTATTTGTAGCAAATTAATAACGGAAGAATAACTCTGAACTTAATCATAATAAAATTTTAAATACGACACAAAAATGGAAATAGAAAAAATACCAATAGAATTAAAAACAGAATTGAATCCAGAAAAAGAAATGATTGATACAAGTTTCATTAAAAGATTAGAAAATATAGAAAATAAATTATCATAAAAAAGTCTACAAATAAAAGCTTTTTGCAAGACCACTTGAACGGTTACAGTGGTAACCTTCCACTTAATAAAAAGGTCGTGGATCACGCCCACGTTAAAAAAGCTGTCCGCAGGAACTGGTTGCAATTCCAGAGAATGCAAAACTCTACTAACTTTAAGTATATTATTATTATTATTATTAGTTTGCTAGATTATTTTTTTTAAATAAGTACTTACTTCAAATTTGCTTGGCTTTTCGTTGTCTTGCTTCTTGATAATTTTAAGATTATTTTCTTTGATTTTTTCCTATATGTAGAATCTCAATCATTTTCTATTGAAGAATAGTTTAATCAGAGAAATTCTCAACTATAAAAAATTCAAAATTAAAGATAATAGATCGAAAACCAATTATAGAACCAGAAACAGGAAAATTTAAATAAAAGAAATCTCTGGGATAATAAAATGGAAATAAAGTAAGTTGGAATAAACTAATCTTAAATAAAAAAATATCTTAGCAAAACAGAAATAAATAAGAAGTAAGAAGAATGCTACTTTTGCAAAATTTTAGAGCATCTATACAAGAATTGCTGAAAATTTTGGAATTTTAAAAAATAATAGGCGTTCAGGAAAAAAAGAGAGAGAAAACTTTATTGTAACCCTTAAGGAGATGTATACAAGAGAAAAGGAACTCGAGAACTAATAGAATTGATTTTAACAAGACCTGGAGGCAAAAGAAGACAAGAATTTAAGAAAGTGGAAGGGAAAAAGGACTTAAAAAATTATTTTATGCAGCGAATATAAGCTACTATACATTTTTATTAAATATTTAATTTTTAAATACTTTTTACCTTTCTTATTTATTATAAAATTATATAAATAAATAGGGAGCAATCCTCCAACTGACATTTATTTAAGACCTGGTACCAGGAAGCATCCATGGAATAAGAACTAAGAATCTTGGTAGGAGCCAAGAGAGAAGACAAAGACAAAAGAGGCATCGAATAACATTATTTATGAAAAAATCAGATACTCAGGTCTCTTAGGGAACATTCTGAAAACGCCCTATAGAAGACAAGACTTACAAAGGCTGCTAGCACTGTGCAATACTTCAGAAAATAATTTTTTTAAGTTTGAAAATCTTTATTAAATAGCTGTGTCCCATTGAGGTGCTATGCTCTCTCTAATCTTATTTATTTATAAAATGATTAAAATTAAATTTTTAAATAACATTATGATTTTTTTCTTGTACAACATATTAAATTAGTTTGTATAAACTTAGAAATACAATCCAGGTTGTTCTTCGATCATATTCAAAGTTTCATTTTTCACTAGTTTTATGCATTTTATTTATTATTTGTCTATTTGAAAAGCTCATATTTGAATAAATATTTCAGTTTAAGTTAGGATATAAAAATTAAAAGATTGATTTTCATGTATATGATTAATATCTTGACTATTCTGCCCGAGTTGTCAAGCATAGTAGGAGGTAAAGTTTTAGTTAAAGGGAGTAATACTAAAACATTTTGATATAATAAGATTAAAACTAACCTTGATTAAATATCATTATCTATATTAAATTAAAATTCTAAATCTTTAAACTTAGTCTTCATATATAAATATAACCATATCTAATGGAAAAGCTCTTTTATATTTGAATCTAGAATTTAAATTTTAGAAAATATTACTTTACTAAGTTTAACTTTTAATAAAATTATCAAACTCTATCTTAAGAGACCTTTTAATCTTAGCATTTTTCGACTTATTTTTGTTCAATATTTTGAGTCCTGAATTCTATTTGGATTACTGCCAAGATTCTTTCTTTATTTTTGGTATATTTCCTGTTATCAAAATTTAATCGTTCTCAAGCATAGGATTTACCTCTCTTTTTAAGATCAACTATATATTTAAATTAAATTCAAGTATAGCATGACTTTCGACTAGAAGTTTGAAAAATTTTAATATCTTGAAGAATATTTCTTTCTCTAAGAATTTATTCTTCCCCGACCAGTGTTTTTTCTTCTGTTAGGCTTTCTTGTCGCTCAATGGAAATATATCTGTTACCTTTTATCACGATGTACTTCAAATCATTCTTCTTATTCTCTTTTCCTGTTAGTATTTTCATCATAAATGCCACTGACTATTGCATATGAAGTACTTTTTTCTGAATTTTTGCTTTTTGCTCTGATTTTTCTTCTCTTTTTTAAATTTCCATTAGAATATGCTATACTATTAGGATACTTATTGAAATTGTGTATATTTTCTTAAATCTCTGTTTTGAATGCTTCTTCACCCAGCTATTTTTATCTTGATCCTGGAGAATTAAAATATCGATTTTCATAGTCTGAACTCTTTTTCTAACCATTTTTTTACCTGTTTTATTTTGAAATAGTCCAATGAAATGAGGTTTTTATTCTTCGAGTGAATTTCAACTTCTTTTCTTTGTTGAATTGTGTCCTCTTCTAATGTTCGAATTCTTTCAACCAATGTTCAGATTAGATCTAGCATCTAAGTTGGATATAAACCTTTAAAATCTGTTTATCCAATTCGTTCCATTCTATTCCGGCGAAAAAATGGCTTGCTCCTAGTTATTAAATCAATTATTTTTTTCATGTTTTGGCGAAATTTTATTGTCCCCTGTCATGTATCTTTTCTTTTTTGGAGAGTCACACTTATGAAGGTTTTAAAAGTCTGATCTCTCTACTTCAGTCCTTAGCCTTTCTGTATTCCTCTTTACCCAATATAAATTTACCTTTAAGAGCTTCCATTTTTCTTTTTGGCTAAATTATATAATAAATTTAAACTTATATTAAAATCGCTGCAAGCTTAAATTACTTTATTTGGAAGTAAAAAAAAGAAAATATTAAAAGCGAATAAAGCGTTAATACAAAGTAGAAGTTAAAAAAGCTTTTATTGGCATTTTAAATAGTGACATAGACTAGTATCATACTATTAAATAAGTAACTTTCTTAGTTTTAATATAAATAAAGACTAATGATTAGTTATATTTAATATCTATAATTATAAATGTAATAAATATAGTACCTTTAATAGTTATATGTTACTAGCTTCGCTTTTTAATATTGATACTTAAGATTAAGTTTTGTTTTTAGTAATTTTTTTTAATTAAATAAGGTTTTATTATTCACGTAGAATAAAATCATATCGAAAGTAAAAATGGTATCAGTGTTTCAATAGAACTTTAAAATCTAAATTAGAAAGCAGAATCTTTCTATAAGTTACAGTTAAAAATAAGTTTATTATTTAAAGGAATTTAAACTTTAGCTATTTAGTAACAAACTTCCATATATTCTCTATCTACATTTTTATAAAGTTAAATCTTATAATTTTTATTAAATTTTCATATCAAATAATTTTACTTCTTTCATAAGCTTCAAAGCAATCATCCCTTTACTAGTGATCTAAAATAAGCAATACTTTATTTCAAAAAGATTTACCTTCATAACCGAGTAATATTAGAGAATAAATATATATTTATTAAATATAATGCTTAATCATTTTATATATATGCTTAGTTAATTCTATCTGTTCAATATATTTTCTTTAAAATATTAGGATATAAGTTATTTAATGATACTATTGATAATAATTTATTACTTTGATAACTATACATTAGATTCAGTTTTGTAATTATAGAATTTTCAATAGAGTTTAAACTTAAGATGTTGTCAATTTCTCTGAACATTTTAATAAGGAAAATAATTATTTAGCTAATTATTTTAATATTGAAAAATTAAGCATATTTATTGATAGGAAAGAAGGATTAAATATGAATTGACAGTAATAATGGTTTAAGTAACTTTTTTGATTCAAATTAGCAAATTAAAAAGCAAAAATGTTTTTTAATAAAAGAAATATAATTTAATTTTATAATTATTACAATGGAAACTATTAATAATAAAGTAGTTATATATTCATAAAATATAAAAATGGAAAAATGGAAAAATGGAAAAAATATATTAAATATTGGATTTTCATTGCAATTTGAATATTATAAAGAAAAAAATTGCAATATATTTATATTAAGGTATATGCATAAAATAATAGAAAAATAAAGTAATCTGTTCGTCTCCAAATGAATTTAATAAGTTACTTAAGAAGAAAAGCATAGAATAGAAACAAGATGAATCAAGTCTTCATCTTTAGGTAAATTTACGATCGGACTGTTAAGTTATAAGAACCTAAAAATAAAGCTAATCAAAAAATCATAAGCTAGCTAAATAAAATGAAAACAAATCTAAAAGTATGAAAAAAAAATTATAATTAAGGATAAAAAATCAGAGAATTTATGATTAACATTGAAGAAAAAAAATTAATAATTAATATTTCGTCGTTAGCTAATCTAAAATAATTAAGTGGTAATATAGTACTATTCTAACAATATTAAATTATTTAATCAAGAACACCTGGTTGGCAGCCAAGTGGAAGCTAAACCTTAAAATTTAAATAAATTAATATAACAAATATTACAATAACAAATGGAAAATTTCTTGAAAAAGTCTCTTCTTAAAAGGATTCGTCTCAGCCAAACTACGATCAGTAAACAATACTTGAAGACCTCAAAATTATGCAATAAGAAAATTTAAAATTTTTAAGACAAGTATGAGACCTTGAAAGAAAAATTGAATGCCTGGCGATTGATGCAAATGTACAACAACTGAAAATAAGTAGGTAATAAACACCAGAATCGATTAATTAGAAACAAAATTCAACCAATTCACAAAGCTAACGGAAAGCATATTCCTCTAAAAGATATCGATGAATGATCTGATGGATGTTGAACAACAGCATGCGATAAATTATATTTCCCATCGAAAAATAATTAGTTACCGATATATTTCTAATACACAGTTAATTAATTCAATAAGAAATGAATGAAAATCGACCTATCGAAAACTATTAGAAAGAAAAAATTAAAACCATCAAGACTTATGATAGAAATGATCCAAGTAATCTTGAAGTTAATGCTTTTATTCAACATTAAACTTTTAATTCATGATGAAATAAATATAGATGGAATCACATTAATTAATTATTATTATAATTTATTTTAAATAGGGAGGAGAATCCTTCCACTGTAATTGATAGAAACTCTGGTACCAGGAAGTACCAAGTGTGAAAATTTGAACAAGAATCTTGGCAGGAGCCAAGGATGTCAAGAATGAGGCATCAAGTAATGATATTTTGAACGATGCCTGAGATTAAGGTCTCTTTAGGGAAGCACTCCGACACTGGCCCTATATGAGACAAGAGTTTCCAAGGGATGCTAGCATAGGGAAGAAATTAATGTAATACATTTTTTAATTTTAAAGAACTTTAATTAAAGAGCTGCGCGCTATCTTAGTGCTACGCGCTCTATAATCTTAGTTTTTTTTATTAGTATAAAATAATTAAACCAAAGAAAAAATTCTAAAAAATTAATAAGAATTGAATAACTCTCTATCGACATGATAATATCATATATATTTAATTAAAAGGATTTATTTTAAACAATAGTCACTAAATTTGAGATTAAATAACTTACCAAACAAAAAAAAACTACGATTAAATTAGAAGTTTCTAAGTTAGAATATTTATACAAAATAAAAAAGAAATAAAGGTAATAAATTAACTAATAAAGTTCTAAAATATTCTATATATTAGCTTCACGTACTACGTAAGATATTTTATCAAATATTTCAAACTTCTATATTTGAAGAATGAGAAATGGCATAAAGAAAAATTAGTAACTATAAAATGAGATAAATGTAAGTTTTACAAATAAAATGTATGAAAGCTGAATAGTAGTTGTAATAATTATTTAAAAGAAAAAGATATTTAAAATTAATTAAAAATTAAGAGCTTTCAAATTCTTTAATTATAATGAATAGTAAGTTTAATAATAGTAAATAATTATTAAAACTAAATTAAGATTGTGCTTAACCTATCAAAGATAGAATTATGGTCTATATTTTAAATATTTAAGGGTTTATCCTTTTTAATTAAAAAATAAATAAAATTTAAATTTTGTAGATAATTCTTAAAGATTCTGCATAGATTATTTCTATTTTTTGGATGCATAGATAAATTACAAAAATAAATTATAAAGTAAACTATTTATTTAAAATAAGAGAAGTAATTAAAAATTTAATATAGAACAAAATTCTTCATTATAAAGGTGTTCTAAATAAAAATATGTTAAGGAAATATTTTATGGCTTTTGGGCTTTAGATAATAATTTAGTAACACCTTTATTTTAAAAGTTTTGAAGTGAATGAAAAGAAAAAATAGCTTTATAAGTTATAATAAATTTAATATTTTTAAGTATAAAATTTTATTAGGCAATTATTTTAAAATCTTAGATTTAGTAAAATTAGTAGCTAAACATACTTAAATGAATACCTGTAATAAATTAAATAGTAATTCATATAAACAAAATATTTACTTTATAAAAAATAATGTTAGTATTTATTAGATTCATTAGATTTAATTATACCAAAACTAATATTATTAAAATATAAATAATTAGAATTTTTTAATTAAACTAAGATAAATTAAAGTTATAAGATAAACATTATTATAGCAAGTCTTAGTTTGCTTAGTTTATTTCAATCATTTTAACTAAAATTATAGTATCAGAGACTAGAAATAATTTTAGACTAGTTATAATTTAAATAATGTAAATACTTTTCCATACAATATCATTATTTATTTTAAGTTACAACATAATTTCTAAATATTATTTATAAACTTACTATTTAACTGACTTTTCTCAAAAATAATAATAAATGCGAAAAGCTTCCTTAGAAAGCGAGTAGCACAAAGATATGTGACTGAAAGGCAGATAAATAAAATTAATTTAAAGTAATCCAAATACACTTTATTCTGTATAAATTTGGTATTCAAACGGAAGTTAATATGAAGGGTAACTTACAAATAATAGGAAGTAAGGCTTTGGAACTCTCTATTATTCTGATGGAAGAGTATATAGAGGAGAGTGATTAAATAATAATTAGCATGGAACTGGAATAATTTATTACAAAAATGGAGATTTCTATTAAGGATATTTTTAAAAAGATAAAAGACACGGAAAAGGAATACTAGGATAAGTAAATGGAGAATGAAATATGGATTAGTATCATGGAATAGGATTTATTAAATACTCTAATAATGACAAATTCAAAGGAAATTTTATCCAAGGAAAAAAAGAAGGAAAAGGAATTTATTATTACACTAACGGAAAAACTTTTACTGGAGAATGATTTAATGACAAACCTTTTGATGGAAAAGGACTTATTTTATATGAAAATGGTGATTCCTATGAAGGATAAATTTGTTTAGGTAAGAAAAGTGGCAAAGGAGTTTTATAATATGTTGATGGAGAGGAATTTTAAGGTTTATGATATAATGATTAACCAAATATTGGAAAAGGTGTTTTTAAATACAGCAATGGTGATATATATAAAGGCTAAATTCTTAGATATAAAAAGAATGGTAAAGGAATTCTTTATTGTGCAGATGGAAGAATTATGGAAGATGATATGAAGATTTCTTAATGGAAAGTGAAATAATTTAATATTAGAATGGAGACAAATATGAAGGATAAATTTGCTTAAGCCAAAAGCAAGGAAAAGGAAAATTTTATTTTGCAAATGGAGATATATATGAAGGAAGTTTCGCTAAAGATAAAAGGTATGGATATGGAATATAGAATTATAATAATGGAAATACTTATAAAGGATATTGAGATTAAGATTAGTATTGCGGCAATGGGTTTTTATACTGTAAAGGTGTGTGTGAATTTTTTGGCAACTTTAATAATGGCAAAAGATAATATTATGGAGAACTTTTATAAGGTAATGGAGTTTCCTTTGAAGGAGAATGATAAAATGATTTACCCTATAATGGAAAATACAAGTTTTAATATAATAATAATGATTGGTATGAAGGATAGTTTCTAAAGGGGAAGAGAGAAGGAAATGGTATAATTAATTATGCTGAAGGAGAATAATTTTAAGGAATATGAAGAAACGACTAACCATATGAAGGAAGAGGGTTGATTAAGTACTAAAACGGTGATAAGTATAAAGGAAAAATAATAGCATTAAAGAAATAAGGGAAGGGTATTCTTTATTATGCAGATGGTAGTATAGTTGAAGGTAAATGATTTGAAGATTAAAAATGTGAAAAGAAAAATGTTTTATATAGTAATGGAGATAAATATGATGGATGATTATGTAATGAATAAAAACAAGGAAAAGGTATTCTTTATTATGCAAATGGAGATGTGTATGAAGGATAATGAAACAAAGATCAAAGATGTGAAAAAGGGATTTTAAAATATAGAAATGGAGATACATACGAGGGACAGATATTAATAATATTCCAAACTTTAATGGAACCTTTAAGTTTATTGATGGATATACTTTTGATGGACAAAATTTAACTAAGAATAATAATTTTTACTTGCAAATAGAAAATGATCAGCAAACAGAGACATGAATCTCTGACTAACATTACAAAAAGTAAAAGATGTAACTAAATAAATTTTAAATTTTAAGTAACAGTTATATTTAGTAATTTATTTATTAATTTCTAGACAAAAAAAACATTTCTTAGTTATAATCAGTGAACTCCTATTTCTATGCGTTAAAATTTAAGTTTAAAACATTGAAAATAAAATCAATTATGGAAGATAAAGAAGAATTATCCAATAAAGTAAAATGAATTTTAAAGTAAGTTGAGTTTAATAGAGTGAAATAACTATAAGTTGATTTATCATATCTTTAACAAAGTTTACTTGACTAACTTAATTATTTGTTATAAAAAGCCTTTTTAACCACATGAAAGAATAATCTAAAAAATCCTAAAGATGTTTAGTTGGAAGATCTTATAATAACTAATGATAAAAGCAACTAAAACAAACTTATAGTTCCTAATTGGTTATCTTAAAGTAACTTAAGAAAGCTTAAACTTAATGGAAATTATTATATTGACGATTTATAATTTTTACAGCATTGCAATAAATTGCGAAAATTAGATTTAAATATTAATTTAATATTTGAACAATAAGATAGATTTAATTTAGAAAACATAATGAACATTTAAAGGAAAAACTTAGTAAGCATTTTATAAGAAGCATTTTAAAATAATAGCTTATAAGTATTAAAAATAAATGATGCTTATCTTAATATAGACTCTTTAAAGTAATTTATAAGAGATAAAGGATATCTTATATAAGAACTAAAAATAAATGATAATCGTAAAATTTATTAATTCATAGACTTTTGCCCTAATTTAAAAAAGATAGATTTGCGTTTAAATACTGACAGTTAATAAATATTTGCTAAGCTAAATATAAATAATATACAGAGTTTAAAAATAAAAGGGAATTAGCTTAATCAAATCTTTAGCAAATAAGTTTCTTTTAATCTAAATAAACTATAAAAACTAGAAATATGGAAATATAATAGTATAAATGATAAGGATTTCAAATTTCTATTACAAAGCTCCTAATTTGAGGTAACTATTAATAAAGTATATAAAGTTTTTTCTAACAAATCCGAAATAACTGGAAAACTAAGTATTAAGAGAAATAGGAAATTATGGCTAGAATTTAGAAATTCTAAAGTTAGTCGAACTAAATCAAATAAGCAATTAAACTCTAAATTTTATATTTTAAAATTGTAGAAAACTCAAATAAATTGAACTTTACTCCATACCAAGTGTAAATCAAGAAACTTACCGTATTATCAATTAGAATTGTAATTAATTAGAGTGATTAGAACTAAGAGATGTAGAGATTATTTAAAAAAATACTTTAATAGAAGAAATTCCCTTTAATACATTAAAAAGATTAAGAATTAATTGGACATAGAGTGAATAAAGTATTTTAGAATAAATATTTCAAAAGTGCCATAAACTAAAATATTTAGAAATGCCAGAGTCTTTATCATTTTATAAAATAGATTTTCCTACTTATAACTAGTAAGGCTATCCTTATCCAATTTATAAAAGCTTAAAATAAATTAAACTAAAATAATGCTAGCCTTAAGATAAAAAAATAATAAACAAACTTTAGTAAAAGTTCTAACATTTTAAAGTAAGAATTGACAATAGTGAAAAAAAGCTAATTATAGTATTCTGATTGAGAGTTATTTGGAATAATTTTAACTTTTACTTAAATATAATAAAATAAAATGTATTTAAAGTTTCCTTTTAATTCCTTTTTATAATAAGTATATCTAGTATTTTATACTTTTTTATATTTTATTATTTATAACCTTCAATTTTTACTCTTCATCCTTTTTTCATAAGAAAAATATCATTTAAAAATGATGGAATAATTTATTTGCATTTCCAAAAACTAAGCCAGAAACGCAAAAGGGAAAACGGCAAAATAATAGTAGAGATGCAATATCTAGAAGAGAAATCAATTTGCCTCATCAGAATGTAAAATTAAGATCGGGCATAGTTGAAAAGAATCCAGGTAAGATTGAAAAGATATTTGAACTCTTTTTATAGCTATTAAATGAAACTAAAATCTAAGAATATCAAGAAAAAATTTACAAACAAGGAGAAAAAATAAGAGAATTAATAAATTTCAAAGAAAATAAAATTATAAATTGCTAATAACTATACGTCAGTTAATCTAGAATAATTTAGTCACGGAATAGCTACTATACTAACAGTCTTTAGCGAATCTTAAACAGAATTAAGACATAATTATTTAAAAAGATGGTATTTTAACAAATTTCCAAGAAAAAAATGATGAAAAGATTGTCCAGAATTGAATAAAAAGAATTATTTAGCTTGAAAAAAGTATTTCAGAAACAACCAAGAAAAGTTAAGTCAAACAATGTTGGTTTTGCAAGTCAAGTTCACATTTACTAAGATATGTGCTGGTTGAAAATAAATCTAAATAAAAGAACGAAAAAGAACATGAAAGACTCTTAATAAACTATGAATCAACGAATCCAGAATCTGCAAGAAAAAAATATTTGTAGGAACTAAGATTTTTAATGGGAATCCAACTTAAAAAAATCGGTTGTGGTATTCATCCAAGTTAAAAAAGGGCAGTAATAAACTTGTTGAGATCCCAAGTATTGCAAGACTTCTTAACTTTTAATTCATTATTATTATTCTTAAAATACCATTAATTTTTTATAAAATTTTAGCAATTAATTTAAAGCTTTTTACTTCTCTATCAAAAATTAATTAAATAATAAATCTAATGCAAAATTAATATAGGTATAGTTCCTCTTGGATATAGTAATTTTCTTGTGAACTTTCTTCTATCAAAATTCCTCCAAAATAGTATAATCTTATCATCTTTAATCATAGTTCTACTGACTGCTTTTTCTAGATCTTTTGAAATCTATGTTCTGCCTTAGTTTTTTTTGAATCGCAGCAGTAACGCCTTTTGACACGCGTCTTGATATTGACACATATTATTTGGCTTTTTTTTTGCACCAAGTAAATAATGCTTATGTTTGGGAAGTCATTTACACTTTACGTATTTTAAGTTCAAGTTCCATGCTATCCCAAAAAAGTTGATTTCTGAGCCTATCAGTTTGGTTAGTACTTCTTTCAAGTAATAAATTGAACGTTACATGTCTTAAAAATCTGTTGGTCCTTGTGAGATTTTGTCTACTCGTTTTCGTAGTAAAGCATTTTCATATCGTAGAGCTCCCACGATTTTGCGTAATTCTTCAACTTCAAAGGAACTTTTCCAATCTTCTTCATAATCGGAAAGGTATATTCTTCGTCATAGCTTTATATAATCTTATTGGTTGATTTTCTTAGATTTTTTCTTCTTAATGGGATTTCAGTTTATCCAGAGCTGTTTACATTCTTCTCTGGCTTGTGAGGAGAAGTTATTTCATGGGTAGTATCATTCTTATCGACTTATCTTTCGATTCACAAAATCCTTTTCGAAGTTCTGTCATTTTTTATTTATAAAAATCTTAATTTAAATTTAAATTTTACAAAAGAGTTTTGTGACATCTTTTCATTGTTGGAATTGCTTCCTTCAATTAAAAGATGTCATAATGTTATTTTAAAAGTTTTTCAGCTCAAATACTTTCATCTTCATCCTCTTCTTCAGCTAGATCAACTTCTTTATCAGTTTATTCCTTCTAATCTTCCACTTTCTTATTTTGTTCTTCGTGCTTTTCTTTTCCTTCTTCATTTTCATCATTTTCTTCATCCTTTTCTTGTTCTTTTCCTTCTTTACCCTTAGTATCAGAACTTTCTTATTATTCATCTATTTCCAATTCCAACGATTCTAATCTTCTTTTAAAGGAAGTCCTAAAAAACGTTAATTTGTATACCAATATATTCTAATTTGTTTTTGGAAATTAATTGATATAATTTAGGTAATAGGCTATTAATTTTCTAATGTCGCATTATCAAATCTTTGCTATTATCCATTCTCGCATATCTATATGACAATCGCAATCCAGAATATGTTCAAATTAATCAAATTTTCCACAGATACAATGAAAATCCTTAATTAAATAATGTCTGTCTTAAAGGTTCTTGTGAAAATTGTAGCTTTAGGTCTGAATTTGTATATACTAATTATTTCTTTTCGATACTATTTATTTAATTATGGATAAGCAATTTACAGGAATTAATATAATTATTCTATAAATAACTTTGCAGTGGGCATCCTTTTTTGTCTTTAAGTAGTTACTTCGTAAAATTTTATTGAATCTTACTTTTCACTTCTTTCTTAAAAGTATTTATGCTACTATTATATTCTTAATTATTCATATCTTCTTCGTAATATTCAGATAGTCTTAATACTTAATCTTTATATGTATATCCTTCTTACCAGTTGCTCTTAAAAGGAATTATATTGTTGATTAGGGAAATTTATGCTTTCTTATCTTATTTTGTAAAAAAAATAAAAAATCTCAGAGTCTTAATATGCTTAAATGGCATTATCTAAGATCTAAAAGCAAGACTCATCAAAAGTAATTTTAGGTAATTAAAAGGCTTTTCTTGCTTTCAATCTCATACTGTTAACAATTTTATTTAATATTACAGTAATTCCATTTTAGATAGATCAAGGCACTAGTTCACCACTATATTCTACTTTAGGGAGCATGTAGATTCTGTACAAAATCAAGATGTCACATCCTTTTACCTTGATAATGCAAATATTGCCTTTTTATAACAAATTGATGATTAATTGAAGCCTGTTTGAGAGATTAATTAAGTCTTTTTAAATAAAGAATCCCCTAAATATAAAATTTGGTATTTATATGTAATTTCATAATTTCCATTTTTCAATTTTATATTTTCCTCTTTTCTTTTATGCTTTTTTAGAAACTGAATTGCTTCAAACTTGGAAGAATTTATTTTAAGGTAAGTTCAATCAAAATTTTTTTTGTTTCATCTAATAATGCTTACATACTCTTTTTAGATTTTGGAAAGAGTATTAAATAGTCTGCTCATCCTCTGTAAGTGAAACTTTTATTGAAGTTATAACATTAGAACCCAATACTATTTCCTTTACTTTCTAAATGTCTGATAAAAAATATCTTAATATAACAATGCCAACACTAGCCTATGCAAATTTCCTTACATTACTCCATTATTATATTTAAGCTTTTTAGAATAGCTTCCATCTATAAGGGATTAAGAATGTAGATTTTATAGAAAGGTTAAATGACAATATCAATCCTAAAGGTAATTTAACACGTCTCAGCTGATCAAAAAGCAAACTTCATTCTATCGATTCAGCATTTTCTCCACGTAAAAAAAGTCTCTATTATTTTAGTTTTTCCTTCTTTTGTAAGCTTACTTTCGAAATAGGTTTATAATTTATTGTATTACCAGTTCTACTAAGTTGTTTGTCAATTTTTCATAAATCCTATTTGACTTGGTTGAATCAAGTTTCTCTAGTAAATTATATATTATAATCTTTTCGTTAGAGATTTATCAAATAACTTCAGTATAGAATCGATTAGTGAAATTGGAATCCAATTTTTTTATTCATTTTTATTACCTATTAAAAAATTGGAATAATGACTGAAGTGTTAAGCCATCAGATTTTCTCCCAAATATATACATATTATTTAGAAAAGAATTAGGTATCATAGTAAGATAATTTCCTGCATACTTCAACAATTCTCCATTGATTCCATCTGGGCCTTCCACTTTATCATTTGGGATTTCTTTAAGAATTCCTTAATCCCTTTTTAAGTTAAAAGTTCGAAACCTTAACAGCTTGATAATGGTTAGCTAATAAATCTTAATTATTTTTATATATTTTATTTATTCTTTGGTTGCTAAAATCAATCTATTGCTTTGCCAAGTTTAAATGCTTATTACACGCTAAATTTTCTCATGAATCAGCAAAATTTTCTTATTTCTCTAAGTTAAAATCGATTTATTTCTTTGTCTAGGGTTCTGAATTTTTTTAGCTTTTGAAAACATATCTTTATTATTTTCTTTGAGAATGAGGAATTTTTCCATACTTTATTTTTCTTAAATTATCACAGCTGGCATTTAAAATTTTTCATCTTACTGGATGCATTATGAAGGTCAACAATTTATTAATTAATTCTCCAAATTACGCGTGAGTTTCTTTCTATACACTTAATTAGTTCTTATAGCTAAGATTTACTTTTTTTGTGAGGCCTTTTAAGTTTATTATATTTAAAGTATGGAATAAATTAACCTAATGTTTCATCTACGTTATCTTATATATTGTGCTTAATACATGAGTAATCCTCTATATCTCTATCAATTTGAAAAATTATTATAGCTTAAAAAAGATTCCTAATATTTCTTTCTTTCAATTGGGGCGTTATAACCTGTTAACTTTATACTTTCTTTAGATAATTATGTCCTAATAGGGATTTTGTTGAAGAGAAAGTTTATCATAATTGGTATACGATTAGTGAATAGTTAGTTATAATGAGCCTAGAATTTTCAAATTGATTAATATTCAGGTGATTGTTAATTACAATATAATCATTGCAATAAATAAATCCTTTCCTTTATGTATGCAATGTTGCTTTTCATATAATTAACTATTTCAAGATCATTCTGAATAAGAAATTCCTAGAATCTGTTTGTATTATCATAGTCATTATTGGGGATTATTTCTATAATCTTATAAGAGAACATTGAAATTTCGCATTAGAAAATGTGGGTTATTTTGGGATTGATTAAGAAGTAAATTGATATAGTTATATGCTTTATTTTTTATGTTCTCATTTTCGCTATTATCTGGAACGCATCAGGGTTAATAAATATATTGTCCAATTTGGCAGTGATAAATCGATTCTAGGATGCATCAATTATATTAGTTTCTTCAGTACTATTGAGCTCTTCTTTTAAGATTTACACCCTCCTCCTTTACCTGAATTTTTGTAAAAAGTCCTGAATTATTATATCAAGATTGCAGGAAAATTTTGTTTTTACCAAATTTCGTTAATTGAAAAAATATCAATACTATTTTCTCTTATAAATTGCTCTATTGCATATAGTTCGCTTGTTATTCCATTTATATTAGCATGTCCAATCTTATTCTAATTTAAACTATTTCATTTTAGTAATTATCTTGACCTAAAATAATTTGTTAACCTTGTTGATTTAATTAAGAGCCTCCTTTCAGCCCAATTTTATAAATTAAAATTTCTTTTTTGTTCAGCTAATTTCAAGATGAATGTATTTCTAATGTTATTTATTCTAGCCAACAAATTATATTATAATGTAGAGATATCTTCAATAATCTCTTATCAATGCTAATAAGATTATTGGTATACTTATCTACTACATTAAGATTAGAAACTTTATTCATCCTATTAATTTAGCTTACATTTATACGTAAATTAGAGATTTTCTATTTAATTTTGCTTACAGATCTTTGTAATTTGTGAAGTATAAACACTGATACTGATGAAATAATATTTATAATAATAAATTAATTAATTAACGTGGCGCTACCTTAATTGGTTAACCACGAGTCACTATATCAGTTATAGTAAATGTTTATGTTTCCTTCCTACTTCACTATGTTTGCTTCATTTTCTTCCTTTAGTCTAGTTCTTCTTCCATGAGTTCCATTATTTCTTAGCTTGATCAGTTTGGGTCTATTTCCATTATTAGATCCTCCTAAAGCAATATTATTCTTTACTAAATTTATTTTCTTATTGTCTTTCTTTACTATTTTTCTCGTTCTATGCTATCTGTAAGTCTTCTCTTGGCGCATTCTAGGTTTGCTTCTATGTTATTTTAGAATTATATTAGCATTTCTTGACTTATCTTTTGCTTTTTCACTCTTGTTAATTCGTTATATATTCATGTATGCTCATTTGAGCCAGGTCTATAATATTTTCCTATTATTTTTTATTGTGGGAGAATTTTTTCTAAATATAATTTTCTTCTCTTAACCAGTATTTTTTTTATAAAATCTTTGGCTCTTGCGTCTATTTGTTTCCTAAAACTTTCTTTTACAGAACGTATTCATTGTTCAAATTTATAATTTCCTTAGATTATTTCATTTAACTAGAATTATGGAAGGTATTATAGATCTTAGCTGTTTTCTACATATAGCTGATTCATTTGTTCCTGAAATAAGCTTCTTGCTTCTTAGTATTGTCCACATGCCTCTATTATATGTATTTCGTTTTCTTCCTCCGTTTAGCAGTATCTGCATATGGCATTTTCAATAAATGTTTTTCATTAAGTGTTTTAGCTGTCCCATCATATTTTGTACGTATTCTGAATAGGTAACATATTTCTTATTTTCTATGCTTATTATATTTGAGATAATTCGGTGGTCCTCAGATATAGCTTTCCATTCATTTATTACAGTAGCTGAAGCAAGTACTCATATTATTCGTTCCTTCTAATGCTTATACTCATTTTTGGAATTCTATTTATTCTTGAATAATAATTTCTATCTTTTTGCCTCCTCAGCTTTCTTATGCGAAGATTTAATCACTTAGTTATATAGTCTCCATTACTTTTCTTGAATATATTTCGAATATGAATGTTGTTCTTTTTAGCTAATTGACACATCCATCCATCTAAAGTATCGTTTTAGTTTAGTAGCAATTTTCTCCTGAATAATAACATACGCTTCCAGAAGTAATATTATAACTTTGTATACTTTAATTCACACTAATATTTCATTCTATACACAAAAAGGTGCGTTTACTAAAGCTCTTAATGTTCTGCGCTGAACGATTTCTAATTTATTTAGTACTTCATATCCTATTATTTCTTCTATAAAAGGAATGCATTCACTTCCATAGCCAAATATTTAATTTACAAATGCTTTTTGTACTACCGATGCGTTATAGGGAGTGATTTCTTTTTATATTGTCAGTTTATTTAGAATTCAGGCTTGAGATTTTTAACCCTCCATCAACCTTGATTTTAGGTATGTTTGATACGATATATTCTCCTATATTCAATGTCCTAGATATTTATATTATTTTACTCTCTCTATTGACATTCCATTTATTCTTATTATTTATTGATTCTACTTTATCTTCCATTTCATAACATTCATTTCGTTTTATCTGCTATTTACATGCTGTATTATTCAGATCATTACTATAGGATTTCATTCATTTCTTATTGCTAGTTTGTGCTGACCATCATTACTATATCGTCTGCATATGCTAACGCTCCTATATATCTTTCATCATTTCAAGAATCGTTTTCCATGTTTACGAATATTCCTACTCTCTTTTGTCTTAGTTCACATAGGAGTATGTTTATTATAATGTTAAACAATCTTGGAGAGCAAGAGCTTCCTTATTTAACCCTTTTTTCTGTTGCAAATCTCTCTGATAGTAAGTCATTTATTTTTAATTTTATGTCTTCTTCTCTGTAAATATCAGCCATAAATTTGATTAGCTGTTCTGGTACTCTAACATCATTAAGCAATTTTCATATGTCTGTTCTAATTACAGAGTCAAAGGCTTTCTTGATGTCAACGAATATTACTATAGTTTCTTGATTATTCAAACGAAGTCACTCTTATGCAGTTCTCAGATTAAAGATCTATTACGAGCAAGATTTGCTTTATTTGAACCCATATTGTAATTCATTGTCACATCTTAATAGGTATGGATTTATTTGTTCAAATAATCATATATCATATATCATAGTCTCTTCTATTTTTCCTTTTTTATGAATAAGTGTGATATAGCTTTCTTTTATTTTTCTAGGTATGACTCCAGCCTATATTATTCTTTAGATTAGTGTTGCTGTTATTTTTACTAATTACTTCCCTTCTGCTTTTATCGCTCCTATCTAGATTCTATCTGGTCCTGCCGACTTTCTTTAAAGTAGTTTTTCTATGTATCTTACTAACTCTTCTTCCTTCACCTATATCTTATTTTTATTTTTAAATACTTTCGGAATCTATTGTTTCCATTATTGTAAAGTTCTTATCAGCTTTCTTTGAATATTTCCATATCCTATTTATCTATTAAAGTTCATGTGTATTGTTTCTTCATTTTAATCATCTTTGTATACCTTTTCATGTTTCATTTGCATTCTTTTAGTTGATTTTATCTAAATAAATATTAAATTAGTTTCGTCTATCTATTTTTTCTTACCTTCTGATTTTTTTTTGCTTCCTACCTCAGTTTAATTTCGTGACTAAGCTCTTAATGTCCTTATCTGATTAGTGCTTAACATTTTTTGCCTGTTTTTGTAATTATTTCTTTATTTTTTTTGTTTCCTCTGCGTATTAATATATTCTTCTTTAATTGGTTATAAAGCCACATATTTCTTGAACTCCCTCCTTGATATACTCTTATCATTGTCATAGTATGCGTCATTATTCAATTTTTTCACTTCCTAAAAATCTATTTTATCTATTCATTTCCTGAATTTTTCTTAATTTTTTTCTTATTTTAGCTTTTAAAAAATAATTTTTTGTTTAGGAGTCTTCCCTACATTAATCTCTAATCTTTATTGAGATTTTGCCTAGTTAGTGGTCTCCTATTGATCATTTTTAATAAAATTTTGTGCTAATAATATTCGGTGTAGTGTATAATCTGTTAGAAAGTAATCTATTTTAAATTTTCCTTATCCCTTTGCAAAGATGTAAGTTGGATCTCGCGGTGGATCTCTATATTCTAATTAGTGCTCTCTCATTAGGTTTAACAAATTTTTACCTGAATTATTCAGTTCACCAGGCAGAAATTGAGGAATATGTGTATTAAAATCTCCTACTATTATAACTTACATTCCTTTACTGTTTGCTGTCAAAATAAATTATTTTAAGCACTCGTAAAATGAGTCTAATTGATTCGAGTCTGAGGAAGTTGGCGCATATACGTCTATTATTGCTATTCTTTTATCTTTTGTCAGTCCTGTTAGTCTCCCTCCCTAGAACAGTACATTTTGATCAATGCCTGGTACATCCATCTCCTTGGTACTATTTAATATCCTCTCTTTCAAATAAAAAGCTACTCCTTTGCTGTGTTTTGTTCCTGGTTTTATGATGGCTCTATATCAAAAAATAATAAACTGAGCTTGATTATAATATATTAAGATATTAATTAAGAAATTTTTGCTTTGAATAGGTTAAGATATGATTGCTCATCTATATATATAAATTGAAATGCAAGTTTGGAAATGTTATGACTAATTCTTTAAAAAATACTTTTTTTCTATTATTTTTATTTGCATTTGAGGATACTCAAGCTTGAAGTAGTTTCTAAAATTAAACTAGATAGCCATATATTCCTTGATCATTTCTTTAATGTATTATTAAATTTCTATTATGTATGCTTGTATAAAATAAAGATAAAACAGAATCAATATCCTAAACAATAATAAACTTAGGGTGAATTGTTAGTCTTTAGCAAGTTAATTAGGAATATTGTTTTTTCTTTACTCTTAGGTGATTAATGTTCTTAAGATAAGAACCTAGCTCTCTTTCTTAAACTATTAAAATAGCCATTTAGATTATTTATTTACAATCCTTTGCTTTTCCCTTTACTGAGCTTTCAATTTGCTTCTTTATGATGCTTTTTATCATTTATATTTAAAGTTTACTAGAATAAATTTTTAATTTCCTAAGACAAAAATAGGTTTAGAGCATCTTTTTCTCTATTTAAAATAAATATAGTACTTAAACTAATTTAATAATAAAGTAAGCATGCAGTCTAAACACTTAACTAGATAAAGTTAATCCTGCACTATTAATTATGCTTAAAAGATATAAGTACTAGTATTAGTATATAGTATTACTCCTTACTTAATTATTATGTAAGTCTCATGCAGAGTTTAATAATAAATCAAATTAAATTAAGATATTAAATATCATTGCTAAATAGATCTAGAAGATAAGAAATTATAATTAGATATCTTAATATAAAGCTATTTAAGAAAACTAAAAAAAACTAGTAACTAACTTTTCCTTCTCCTTTTAGATACTTAATTAACCTAGTTCAAAACTAATGCTACGCTTAAAATTAAATCAATAAACTACTCTATTACAATTTTTCCTTTTCAAGCTTAATAAATACCTTACTTAACTAGAAAATAAACTAAAATCTCTAGATAAAGCTAGTAGTTATAACTTTATATATAAAGAAAGAAAAATAGCAATTTCATATTACTAGTTGTTTGTATTTAACATGAGCTATAATAGTCCTAGTTGTTATATAATAGTTTGATATTGAAATTAAATAAGAAAGCTATTTATGTAAAATGTAAAGCTAAGATAGTTAAACTAAACACACTTGCAAACTAAATAAAACTTATTATTATTTGATTTATAATATTGGGGTATTAATTCTTTTATCATCATTTGCTTTAATAAAATGTAAGAAATATTATGTAAAGGATGTGGATATGCCTTTAATGACTCCAATAAGAAACCAAGAAGGTAAGATTGTGGATGTATAAAATGTGAAAATTGCCTTAGAGAATATTTCAAGCGTTATAGACACTAAGAATGTTCAGAACATAAAATGACCACCACGAAAAATATTGATTTGCTACCAATAGTTGATAAAAGTGAATTGATTGAATAAGAAGTTATAAAAAATAATATAAACTAAGAAGATTAAAATTGAGAAGCATCTAATAATGAGTATCAGCTTCAAGAATGCTCTATTCATAAACTTCCTTGCTATTTAATGTGCATTCAAGACAATTAGCCCATATGTGCTGAATGCAGATAATCGCATATAGAGCATTAAGTAAACCCGATATAGTAAAGCTAAGTCATATAAGAAGAGGTAAAAGCAAATTATCAATATTCTTATGATTTACCTCCAGAAATAGCTTATATTACTAAAGACTAACCACTTAAACCTATTACAAAATATTGCAGAATCTAATACTATTCTAATATTCTTTAAATCTCAGACATTTCTTAAGGTCCAGTTATAATATCAACTTATGCAATTAAAGGCCTATTTCCTTTATATGAAGATTTAACAACTTCATAATAGATGAATGACAATAAAATAGTATTAGTAGGTGGCTAAGATAAAAATCAAAAACATATTGGCATTACTGAAATTTAGAACAAAATGGTAGTGAGCTAGATATAATCATTAATTCCAATACTTTAACCTTCGTTAGCTTATGATAACATAAGCTCAATTTTTATAATAGGGGGAAATATAGTAGATGATTAAGAAAAATTTTATGTTGAGACAAATAAGTGTGAAGTATATGATAGCGGTAAATATTCAACGAAGTAGATAGCAGACCATATACAATACATTAAATCAAATGGAGTTTGCTATTCAAAAGCTAAAATATAAACATTCGGAGGATGAATTATGCAAAATAAGTAATCCTGAACTCATTCTAGTTCAGATTAAATATTTGAATATGATCCTTAGGAAAATTCTTGAAGAAATATAGAATCTGCTAATCTACCGAGATAGGCAGTTTAAGTAGGAGCTATATTCGCAGAAGAATGTGAATGCATCTTTATATTTGACAGTAATAATTGCATGAAGTAAACTTGTTCGTATGATTGAAAATGCTTGTGTAAAAGTGGAGAAAGTTATCCTTTTATTAGCTATAATAAGTATTTTTGGTTTAATGGCTTGAATCTGAGTGGAAGACTATGAATGTGAAGTTCGAACATTAACCCTACCGAAAAAAATAAATTATATAGTTATGATTTTAGAGCCTAAAATAGAAGCTGGAAAGAGTTCGAAGAAAAAGAGATATGTGGATGCACGATTTACTGAGATTAAAGTATTAAATAAAATAAAGCTTATTTTATAAATAAGTAATTAATTTTTAAAATAATAGTTCAAGGAAAAATTATTAATGCTTTCTTGAATATTCTCTAAATATTCATTAAATAGAAAAAGAAAAAAGCTATAGCATTTTACTAAAATTCTAGCAATCCAAATATTTGGAAGATAACAAATACTTTTTATTTTTATTTCAACAATAATTTAAAAATAAATATGAAAAGTTAACTTATAGCAAAGTTTTTAGATTAACTCTAATACTTATCATTTTATTTTAAGAAATAATTGAAAGTTTTTCCTGTTTTTAAATAAATTAATATCTTTATATTTATATTACTTGCATATATTTTATTACCTTTAATGTTTCTTATTTGGATCTAGTCATTTTCCTCACTAACTCATTAATATTCTTCTCGATTTTTGTTTTTCCACTTCTTTTTAATATATATTTTTTGTTAAATCTATGAAAAATAATCTTTATCACTGTAAGAAATTTATATACTTCTCTCTTTTTCTAGTTAATATTATAGATATTTTCTAATTAAATTCATTAGTGCTTTATTAGCTTTAGTATCAGGAATATATTTAAAAGCTATTATTAAGAATGACCAAATAATAATTTTTATTTTTGTTTATTTATATATAAGCAACAGCTGCTATTTAAGGTAAATTGAATAAACTCTCCTCTATAGATGGTAAACTAGCAATTTTGTAGAAGTATAAATGTATTAATGCTTTTAATCTTAAAAATATTTTAAGACCACATTGTGATTTTAAATCTTTAATTTAGAATTTTTTCTAGCAACTTCCGTTTTCCGTTTTTATGTTTAATAAAAAGTTAACTATTCTTTTACTTCTTAGCAGGTTGTATTTCTCTAACTTAAATGAAATAGCATTCTAATGGATGTAATAAAGTATATTAATTTTACTTTACAATTATAACTTTTACTTCTCTCTTAACCTTCCTTGTTTTTTAAGAGTGGATTTAGTTCATTAGTTAAGAATTACTCCATTGTTTGCATTAATTGTTCCAAGTAAAAAAATAGTAATTCTAATACCTTTTAGCTTCACTAACTTTTTATTTCCTGTTTGTAAAATTTGATATTGCTGGTAAATATAGAATATGAAAGCAAAAAATAGAAAAAATAGTAAGAATTAGTGGCAATTTAATGAGTCTTAATCTAAGATATCTTCTTTAACTAAATAATTAATTAACTAATAGACTACTTAATATCCCAATTTTAATATAGCTCTATAATTTATTTATTGAGTATGTCTAATTAAAATAAGATATAGAAGTATTTTTAGTTTTTCAATTTTATTTCATTTAAATCAGCTATTCTGCAAATAATAAATTAGATCTATCTTACTTTATTCTTAGTAATTAGCTAAGTTTTAAATATAAAAATCTAATTATTGAAAACACTAAACTCTCTTGGTCTGCCTTTCAATTGAAAATTAATTTTATTACATTTATATTACATTTTACTTAATTTTAAATTATAATGCTCAAAGTAAACTATTCTGATATATCTTCTCAATAAGTTTCACTTTTACAACTCAGTTAAATTTTAATTATTAAGCCTATCCTTTAAAACTAGTTTAAATCATAAAATAAGCTTAAAGTTTTTTTATTACTACAAATATATCTCTATTTAAAATTTAATGTTTATCAAACAAATAAATTTATTAATTAAAAGAATCTTTTATTATTATCTTCTAGCAGGTATTTATTTAGTATAACTCACAGTAAATCTCTTTATTTGTGTCTATAAGATAATTTTACTTTTCATTACAAATATAACTATTTCTTAGTATGCAAGTAAGTTTAATCTATTTTTATTATTACTAGAAAGCTTGGATTGTAACTATATTAATAAATAATTCTTAATTTTTGAACAGAATAATTGAAAAGATGGTAGGAGCTGAGAATGACCTTCGTGACAACACTTTCTGGTTTTATGGCTAGTAATAAATTCCTTTCCTGTCGCTGAGAAAGTCCCTGGTCAGAGTCCTTTTCTGAAGGGAACGCTGTCTTTTAGATTATCCATTCTTGGTAGGGGCTTGAAGCCTGGCTGCTCATAGTGATGGAGCTCCCTAGCAGCTGTGCCTGGAGCACAACAGGATATCCCCGTTATTCCATAAAAAGAGAGCGTCGGGTCATGCAATCGGAAAAGAGTTCCCGGTCCAAAAACCTTTTTAGTTGAAATTAATAAATTAATTTTTGAACAGATTTTTGATTTGTTTGTTTAATTTCTGTATTTAGCTTTATTTATTCAGCTTTATTATATTCAAGTTTTTTAATACATTTTATAAGCGAAAATCCTCATTTCAATTCCTTTTTATCTAGCATTTGACTTCCTTTTAATAGTATTTATCTTCAAAATTACCAAGAAGATAATATGAAAGAGTAGCTAGTTGTATATGAAAATAAGTTTAGGCAATCTCATGTTAGATTAATCTCTATGAAGAAGGCTAATTACTCTTTATTCTAATTTTTTATATTAAAATAATATTTTCTTTACCTTTTTTTCTATCCAAATTCACATTATTTGAAAGATGAATAATTTCTTTAATTTAATTAAGATTCATAGATAAAATTTGTAAATAAGCACATTATTTTAATGAGTTTCAAAATAAGCTATATAATCTGCTCCTAAAGAATTTTCTTTATTATTTGAATTTTTGTTCTAAATAAACAGCAAAATGTATAATTCTGAACCTCTAAAGTACCTAACTGTCACGCAACTCTATTAAAAGTTTTTATTTACGATGTCACTAAATCTTGATCACTAAAAGCTCGGTTTTGCAGCTTAAATCTTCCAAAGCATATAGTACATTCTGCGATTTCAAGTACACATTTCCCCAACATATGATTAAGTAGATTTTCTGTCTGCATTTAGTTTTCTTGAGTTTGGCCAGTCTTTCATTAGAAAGTCTCTTGTGACATTGGATTCTTCTTAAGTTTTTTCTCCAGCAGCACTCACTTCTAATTATCTTAATGGGACACCAAGTAGTTTCCAAAAGAAATTCTTCATTACCCTATTTAAATTAGAAATATAATATTTAAAATAAAATTTAATTGTCTGATGGAAATATTTTAGATTTGCTACCAATTAATTTTGATTACATTAGTATATTTACCAAATGATTAGGATATATATCAAAATTGCACCTAAGAACTAATAGACTTCCCCAACAAAACCCAAAAAATTTAGCAGATATAGCCAATGATATCTACCTTCTTTAGATAGAGAATTAAGAAAAGCTATTAAAAATCTTTATCAATGAACTAATGAACTATTAAACTCTATGGAAATTCTAAAATAGAAAAATTCAACACTAGGATAGAAATTGACTCTAGCCCACACTTGCAGTAAATTTAAGGTAGAGTTTTCAGGCAGAATAAATAGTAAGAAAATAAAAAAAAAATGTAATCCAGAACAATCCTAAATAAAAAAGAACCTATGAAAATAGAATAAAATCCTGCAGCAAAACATATTCCCTATAGGAAAATAACAATATGCTGGTATTGTAAGCGATCAGGAAATAAGGTAAGAAATTACTATCATTTTAATTAAAATAAAGGACTATTATAAAATAAATGATAAGATTTATTTAGAATATACTGCACAAGTGAAGGTTTACTCTTTCGGCAAAAAATACTCCAACTAAACAAAGAAGCTTCTTATATCTAAGGTAGTAAATGACTTACAGTAGTTCCATAAGGCGTCAATTTCTCTCTCCTAGTTGGCCATTCTTAAATCCGTCGTATCTTAGAGGCCGCTTTTTATCAGCTCCGACAGCTTAAAATTTTCCCTGCTGAGTTTGTTACTCTTCCTATAGGTTTAGTACTACTTGATGAGCTGCTCCTTGCTCATTTGTCTGGAAGGATTAATTCCCAGACCTCCTAATGTAGGACAGCCTTCGTCTATTTCCTCGGTTTCTCCCCCGAGGTTGGTGCTTTAGCATCTTGATTTTTTTTCTGTTGCTTTTCAGCCTCCTCACGCTGCTGCTAAGTTCTAAAGCCCTACTTCTATAGAACAGCGAAAAATCCCTTCCTGAAGTCCGACATCTTAAATATATTTTGTATTTTAAAAATTATTATATTTTTATTCTAGCTTTCCTACTTTAGAATAGAGCATTTAATGATTTAATTTCCTTTAACTATCTTAAAGTTTATCTTATAGATAAAAATAATGTTATTTCTGAAGCTATTTTTACTTTTAAATTAATTTAACATTTAATCTCATAGCTAAGGTTTTAGAGTATAAGCAATAATCTAAAGTAAATAATAATTAAATGAATATGAAGTTAACAGTATAACTATAAGCAACTCTAATCCATATGTTTGTATATAGACTATATTGTTAATTAAAAGGAATTGATTTAACTAAATTTCCTATTTTAGTCTTTATTATAGTTTATAAAAATTTACTTGCTCCTTCCAAAATTATTTATAGTTTTTTTCCTATTCTTTTTCTTCAGCTCAGTCTTCATCTTGCTCTGTTAATAATCTCTCTTCTTGCTCTTTTAGTATCATCTGTACCATAGTATCTTTTAGCACTTTTCTAATTATTATATTATTCACTTCCGTTATTGGTTCATGTAGTTCTATTTCTTGATAATGCTTTCTATTACAAATCTTGACTTTTGTGTGTAATATCTTTAACTCAAATTACTCGAAGGAAATTTTTCCTAAATTTTTACGTAATTTTAAATTATTAGCATTTTCTTACTTATTAGCTTTTCAGTATCAACATCTTAATAATTTTTTCGATTATAAGTGAAAACTCTATAGTTTTTTTCATTTTTTGTTTTATAACTTTATGTTATATTTGAATGGGGTTTTCTTATAAATAATAAGATCAATTACTAATAAACTATTCAATTTTGAAATATGGAGCTTCCCACTTTTAGCTTGCTTTATTGGGTGAAATCTTGGAACTAAGACCACTAATCAAAAGTGAAGAACAGGATAGTTTCATCAGAGATTGAAAATGAAATATCCATAATCGAATATATCTTCCTCTGCTTTGGCTGACTATATGGACCTGGAATGAAATGATCTTCGATACTGACCGATATTCATCTGGAAATATGAGTTGGGGTGACAAGTTAGAACTGCTTTTTTAGTTCTAAGAGATTTAACCTGCCATAACTCCATTTTCCAGATTTATTTTATATAACTTTTATGAACAGTTAAAATTGTGATTTGCCTAATAATGGTAGAGCCATATTAATCAATTATTATTATTATAAAGTGATTTCCCTCTGTTTTACTTATCTCGAATTAAAATTTTACTGTTCATCTGTTTCTCTCAGTTTTTTAAAACGAAACAGATTATATACTTCTCAGTTCTTAATTTTAATTTTGGAGGCTGGAGAGTGAATATCATAGAGAAACTTTTATTCTTATGAAAAAAACTTGGCAAGAGTTCTAAGTTCTTCAAAAATTAAATTAAAAAATTTAAATTGTCCTCAGTCTTATCTTTTCCAATCCGTCCATTTGAAGTTAAGATATCTCTGAGACACTGATTTCATAACCTAATTAATCAAGTTCTGATATTAAGTAGTTAGCCAGACTTTCATTCTGCTAGAGAAAACCCTCGAATAAGTTAGTTTTTCTCTAGGAGTTTGTTTTCCCTTATCCGTGGTACGAGATTTCTCGTATGGTATTATACACTGCGAAAGATTACCTACTAACCTGGTTAACGACTAATTTTTAATATTTTTTATTATATAATAAGCAATTACCATTCTCAAATATACTTTTTTTAATCTTTTTCAGTGTTAATCTCTTACTGTCAACGTAATCGTATTTTTTGCTATTAATAAAGATATTTTTAATTTTTATAAACCATTTCCACTTTATAATCAAGTATACGTTTACAAAAATTTAGAAAAAGCGTAAAAGATGGCGTGAGTTGAGTTTTGATCGTCTGATCAAACTTTCAAGTATATTGGTTAAGAACAAATTCCTATCCTTTTGCTATGAAGGACCCTAGTTAGAGTAAGATTTTGCAAGTGACTAATGTCTTTAAACTATTACAATCCTAGTAGAGTCTTGTCACTTTGATTTCCATAGCGACTGAGTTCCCTTGCATCAGTTTTTTAATAAACAAAAGGTTATCCTCGCAATATCCAAAAAGGAAATTTTTGAAGTCTTAAACTGTAAAGGAGTTTGTAGCCTTTGACTATTAGTAAAAAACTATTATAGTATAATTAATAAATAAAAAATAAGGATGAAGAGTAAAAATTGAATGTTATAAATAATAAAATATAAAAAAGTATAAAATACTAGATATACTTATTATAAAAAGGAATTAAAAGGAAACTTTAAATACATTTTATTTTATTATATTTAAGTAAAAGTTAAAATTATTCCAAATAACTCTCAATCAGAATACTATAATTAGCTTTTTTTCACTATTGTAAATTCTTACTTTAAAATGTTAGAACTTTTACTAAAGTTTGTTTATTATTTTTTTATCTTAAGGCTAGCATTATTTTAGTTTAATTTATTTTAAGCTTTTATAAATTGGATAAGGATAGCCTTACTAGTTATAAGTAGGAAAATCTATTTTATAAAATGTTAAAGCCTCTGGCATTTCTAAATATTTTAGGTTATGGCACTTTTGAAATATTTATTCTAAAATACTTTATTCACTCTATGTCCAATTAATTCTTAATCTTTTTAATGTATTAAAGGGAATTTCTTCTATTAAAGTATTTTTTTAAATAATCTCTACATCTCTTAATTCTAATCACTTTAATTAATTACAATTCTAATTGATAATACGGTAAGTTTCTTGATTTACACTTGGTATGGAGTAAAGTTCAATTTATTTGAGTTTTCTACAATTTTAAAATATAAAATTTAGAGTTTAATTGCTTATTTGATTTAGTTCGACTAACTTTAGAATTTCTAAATTCTAGCCATAATTTCCTATTTCTCTTAATACTTAGTTTTCTGGTTATTTCGGATTTATTAGAAAAAACTTTATATAATTTATTAATAGTTACCTCAAATTAGGAGAGCTTTGTAATAGAGATTTGAAATCCTTATCATTTATACTATTATATTTCCATATTTCTAGTTTTTATAGTTTATTTAGATTAAAAGAAACTTATTTGCTAAAGATTTGATTAAGCTAATTCCCTTTTATTTTTAAACTCTGAATATTATTTATATTTAGCTTAGCAAATATTTATTAACTGTCAGTATTTAAACGCAAATCTATCTTTTTTAAATTAGGGCAAAAGTCTATGAATTAATAAATTTTACGATTATCATTTATTTTTAGTTCTTATATAAGATATCCTTTATCTCTTATAAATTACCTTAAAGAGTCTATATTAAGATAAGCATCATTTATTTTTAATACTTATAAGCTATTATTTTAAAATGCTTACTAAGTTTCTCCTTTAAATTTTCATTATGTTTTCTAAATTAAATCTATCTTATTGTTCAAATTTTAAATTACCATTTAAATCTAATTTTCGCAATTTATTGCAATGCTGTAAAAATTATAAATCGTCAATATAATAATTTCCATTAAGTTTAAGCTTTCTTAAATTACTTAAAGATAATCAATTAGGAACTATAAGTTTGTTTTCGTTGCTTTTATCATTAGTTATTATAAGATCTTCCAACTAAGCATCTTTAGGATTTTTTAGATTATTCTTTCATGTGGTTAAAAAGGCTTTTTATAACAAATAATTAAGTTAGTCAAGTAAACTTTGTTAAAAATATGATAAATCAACTTATAGTTATTTCACTCTATTAAACTCAACTTACTTTAAAATTCATTTTACTTTATTGGATAATTCTTCTTTATCTTCCATAATTGATTTTATTTTCAAAGTTTTAAACTTAAATTTTAACGCATAGAAATAGGAGTTCACTGATTATAACTAAGAAATGCTTTTTTTGTCTAGAAATTAATAAATAAATTATAAGATATTACTGTTACTTCAAATTTAAAATTTATTTAGTTACATCTTTAACTTTTTGTAATGTTAGTCAGAGATTCATGTCTCTGTTTGCTGATCCTTTTCTATTTGCAAGTAAAAATTATTATTCTTAGTTAAATTTTGTCCATCAAAAGTATATCCATCAATAAACTTAAAGGTTCCATTAAAGTTTGGAATATTATTAATATACTGTCCCTCGTATGTATCTCCATTTCTATATTTTAAAATCCCTTTTTCACATTTTTGATCTTTGTTTCATTATCCTTCATACACATCTCCATTTGCATAATAAAGAATACCTTTTCCTTGTTTTTATTCATTACATAATCATCCATCATATTTATCTCCATTACTATATAAAACATTTTTCTTTTCACATTTTTAATCTTCAAATCATTTACCTTCAACTATACTACCATCTGCATAATAAAGAATACCCTTCCCTTATTTCTTTAATGCTATTATTTTTCCTTTATACTTATCACCGTTTTAGTACTTAACCAACCCTCTTCCTTCATATGGTTAGTCGTTTCTTCATATTCCTTAAAATTATTCTCCTTCGGCATAATTAATTATACCATTTCCTTCTCTCTTCCCCTTTACAAGCTATCCTTCATACCAATCATTATTATTATATTAAAACTTGTATTTTCCATTATAGGGTAAATCATTTTATCATTCTCCTTCAAACGAAACTCCATTATCTTATAAAAGTTCTCCATAATATTATCTTTTTCCATTATTAAAGTTACCAAAAAATTCACACACACCTTTACAGTATAAAAACCCATTGCCGCAATACTAATCTTAATCTCAATATCCTTTATAAGTATTTCCATTATTATAATTCTATATTCCATATCCATGCCTTTTATCTTTAGCGAAACTTCCTTCATATATATCTCCATTTGCAAAATAAAATTTTCCTTTTCCTTGCTTTTGGCTTAAGCAAATTTATCCTTCATATTTATCTCCATTCTAATATTAAATTATTTCACTTTCCATTAAGAAATCTTCATATCATGCTCCTTCCATAATTCTTCCATCTGCACAATAAAGAATTCCTTTACCATTCTTTTTATATCTAAGAAATTAGCCTTTATATATATCACCATTGCTGTATTTAAAAACACCTTTTCCAATATTTGGTTAATCATTATATCATAAACCTTAAAATTCCTCTCCATCAACATATTATAAAACTCCTTTGCCACTTTTCTTACCTAAACAAATTTATCCTTCATAGGAATCACCATTTTCATATAAAATAAGTCCTTTTCCATCAAAAGGTTTGTCATTAAATCATTCTCCAGTAAAAGTTTTTCCGTTAGTGTAATAATAAATTCCTTTTCCTTCTTTTTTTCCTTGGATAAAATTTCCTTTGAATTTGTCATTATTAGAGTATTTAATAAATCCTATTCCATGATACTAATCCATATTTCATTCTCCATCATAAAATTCTCCGTTTACTTATCCTAGTATTCCTTTTCCGTGTCTTTTATCTTTTTGAAAATATCCTTAATAGAAATCTCCATTTTTGTAATAAATTATTCCAGTTCCATGTTAATTATTATTTAATCACTCTCCTCTATATACTCTTCCATCAGAATAATAGAGAGTTCCAAAGCCTTACTTCCTATTATTTGTAAGTTACCCTTCATATTAACTTCCGTTTGAATACCAAATTTATACAGAATAAAGTGTATTTGGATTACTTTAAATTAATTTTATTTATCTGCCTTTCAGTCACATATCTTTGTGCTACTCGCTTTCTAAGGAAGCTTTTCGCATTTATTATTATTTTTGAGAAAAGTCAGTTAAATAGTAAGTTTATAAAATAATATTTAGAAATTATGTTGTAACTTAAAATAAATAATTATATTGTATGGAAAAGTATTTACATTATTTAAATTATAATTAGTCTAAAATTATTTCTAGTCTCTGATATTATAATTTTAGTTAAAATTATTATTTATTTAATTAAGCTAATTATGACTATTTATAAAGTAATGCATTAACCTTTTTTGTTTAGTTTAATGAATTCTTATGATTTATACTGTAATCATTTATAGTTATGCTTATAAATTCTAATGAATAGGAACATAAAATGTTTATATAGTATTTATTTACTTTATATTTATCAAATTATTTTTATTTTATAACTTATTAATATTCTATTGTAATGCTCATAATTATTTAAATCCAAAGCTAAACGCAAACTAAATTTAAAAAATAAGATATTATTTATATTTTATATAACTAGCAAATGATGCTTGTTTAAATTTAAACAAAAAGAGAAATGTTTTCTAGATTTTAAATATTTGATAAGATAATAAGTATTTTACTTTCAAAAGCAAAAAGGAGAAAATATACAAATTTCTTATAGATTGGCTGAATTTTAAATACCTTTCAGTAATAGTCTACTTTTGAACTGTAACTTACAATGAGATTCTATTTTCTACCTTAAGTCTTGCAATTCTATTTAAATACACTAGAACTATTCTTTCATTTAGAAATATATTAACTATACTTGAATATAGTTAATCTTCATCTTATTTAAATATGTATTCAAAATAAAAAAGAAAATACCTAGCACGCAATAATAAGAATCAAAAGTAGTAGCATTAACTATTAAAAGTATAATATTAATTATTTTCTATTTAAACTAATATCTCAGCTTCTTAATCTTAGATATTTAACACAAATTATAATTAAATCTGTTTAAATAGTAAAAATCAGAAAGTTAATGATTAAGCATATGCTTTACTATTCTTATCATTATTTTAATCTGACAACAAAATAACTTTTTAGATTCCTACTTGATAATTTTGCTTTATTTACTTTTATAATTTTTTTCTTATTAAGCTTTTAATTTAAAATAGTTATACTTTTCCTTTTCCGTTTGGTATGCTTTTAATATGTGTTTAAAGGTTTTTTTAACAATTTTGAGTGAAATAATTTAACTCTTAAATAATTTTTATAAATTTGCATTCTAATTATGTTAATTAGCATTAAATCGATTTTAGTTTTAGTTAAAACTTAATTAAGCCAATCTTCAACCACTTGAATTGAATAATAAAAAGATTTTCATTAGAAATGATTAATGTAACAATGAAGACTAGCTATAAAGTTTCATTTTGTAGTATCTCTGCTATATAACGAGTTAAAAGTTATAAATTCTTAAAGTATTAGTTTTATATATTATTATAAATCATGGCTAGCTTAATATTTATTATATCAAAGCTTTTATTGCTGCTCTCTCTAAATAAAACTTTATCTTCACCTAGTGGGCTTATCAACTCAGAGTAAAACAGTCAAGCTGCTAAGCGAATGATTTAAGAATTAATTTTTAAGATTTTATATCCTAACTTAAGTCGAAATTCTTTACTAGATAGCTTTTTTAAATGAAAGATAATAAGCAAAAGACATAAAAATAAAAAAATGGTTGAAGGGTTCAAGTCAGGCTTCTATGCCAACTCTTCCTAAGCCAAAAAAGAAGGAAGGAAGGAAGCAAGAAACCAAGTCTTAATAATCTTAACAATCTTCTCTATCACAACCTTAATCAACACGGAACTAACAACTTGGATCTAACAAAACGAACGAAAGCCAACCTTGAAGAATATACACACGGAAACTCCAACCTCAAGCGAGAAACCGAGGAAACAGATGAAGTCTGTTCTCCACAAGGAGGTATCAGAGTTCAACCCTTCTAGCCAGATGAACATGGAGTAGCTCATCAAAGTGATACTGAACCTCCAGGAAGAGGTCAAGAGAATGAAGAAGGACAATGATATGCTGATGGCAAAGCTAGACCTAGCAGAAGGAATTGAGTCAAGACTTATGTCCTAGGAAAGAGATCTTAACGCCTTTTGGAATATCTCCACAAAGTCAGACTAACGAATCCTAAAATTAGCTTTAGAAACAGACTGAACTGGATAACAGACTCGGAAAAGTAGAAGAGAAATTGTAAACTTTTAAGAAAGAGTAAAGCGAAACTGGAGCTATACAAATGGAAATCGAAGCCTAGAAAGAGAAAACAAATCAAGGAAAATAATTAAAAATAAAAAAGAAATGTTTCTGCTGTGGAAGCGTATGACATTTTTGTCGGAAGTGTTAGAAATTCGAATAGAAATAAAGAAACTATTGGATAAAAGAGCAAAAAAAGAAGAAAAAAGAAGAAGCAAGAATGAAAAGAATGAAAAGAATGAAAAGAATGTATTGAAACCCGGATGGTTCAATATACAAGATTAAGATGGAACCAAGGCAAGTTAAAGGAGGGAAAACCTGGAAAATCCGAGTTCCCAATTTCACTAAAATTGGGCGACCCGAACTTTTATATTTAACAGCAGGGAGCATGAACTGCTGTATTCCTGACAGGGTTGGAAATCCCTAAAACGGAAAATTTAAAATTAATATTATTATTAATAAGCAAAAGACATATAATAGGTGAAAAAAGAAATCTTGAAAATCCTCCTAGGCCAACTTGAATGCATTAATTTTGGAAAAATTGAGAATCTGAATACAAATAAAAAATTATTTTAGTGAGAATTATTTTAATGCTATCGTAATGAAAAATAACTAGAAAGAAATGCAAATTAATAGTTGGATTAAAATAATGCTATTTTAAGGATCCTTTTACTTTATAAAAAGCAACAGAGTAACTGCTAAGATGGTGCAAAAACATTTATAATTATCATATATAAAATGGAAATTTTTTGTTTTATACTCCAGATTCAAAATGATGATATATGAATTCAGTGCCTTATTCTATAATGCAATAAAAATTCTACTAACTTAATTTTAAACTTTATCAAGAAAGTACTTAAATACACATATATCTTAGAAGCTTAATTAAAAGAACTATAAATAATGTCTTTATATATAAAATAATATATCTTTATCTCATTGCTTTTAATTAGAGTTCTACATAGAACAAGGATTTGCATAATATTGATCTCAAATTTTTGTATTAGTCAACTTACCCCATTTAATTAAAGAACAGTATAATAACATCAAAACTAAGCAATAATATAGAAAATAAAGAAAAAGGAGTTAAATAAATAAATAAATTTGATTATAGAGCGCGTAGCACTCTTGTTGGTGCGCAGCTCTTTAAAAAAAATGTTTCATACTGACAAGAATGTTTGTTACTGATAAAATTATCAGATACTGATAAACCTTGTTCAATACTGATATAATTTTAGAATACTCGTAATCTTTAATACTTGCTGGAGGTCCAAGGACATGGCAGGATTGTGTCTCATTGCATCACCAAAGCAGAGGACGACATGTGTCAATTATGGGTACTTAAATTCCCCACCTCTGATGAAGCTCGCAATATTATTTCTTTTTAGTTCCAGAATTAAAAATAAACGAAGCCAAGCCAAGCCAAGCCAGTGTCGAAGGTCTAAGAATCTTATGTCTTGAGGTCAAACCAAAGCAGAGGAAGACATAAAGTCGATTATGGGTACTTAACTTCCCCAACCTCTGATGAAGATGACCTTGTTGTTCACCTTCGAACAACTATGGCTGTTTTAAAAAATATATATAATAAAAGAAAATAATGTGATAAAAAGAAATAGGAAAATATTAAAGAGTGGATTGAGGATAATTTTTATGGGTACATAAAAATTTGCTATAAAAAATAAGATGTAGGTAAGAAAATATAGAACAAATGAAAGAAAATGCTTAAATGCTTGATAATAAGAAATTTTAAAAAGAAAGAAAAACAGAAAACAAGATTTCAAAAAATAAAAAGAAAAAAGGAGCAAAAATTCTAAAAAATATGAGAAGAATATCTTTTATCTTAAGGTTTATGGAGGAAAAGGAATTTTATTAGCATTCTAAAAAGAGTTGCGCGCCATTGAGGTATTACGAGTTTTGTAATATAATTTTTTTCTAAATAAACGTATTAAAAATATGATAAATAATAAATAAATAATAAACTCAATTAAAGAGCTCGTAGCTCATTCGATGGTGTACATCTCTTTAAATTAATTTTATTTAAAGTTAATAAAATTTCTCCTAGAAAATCTCCAGTACTTTACTCCTTTGGAAATTCTATATTCCAATAAGGCATGGTTGGAGTGATGCCCAAGAGATTTAATCGTCTGGCATCTTTCAGCAACCGTTACTCAATACCTCCAGTTTTTTCTTGCTGTGTCCTGCTAAGATTCTTGATCAGTTTGTTTCTCCTGAAGTACTTCCTGGTACTATGAGTTAAGTTAATCTTAGTTTGAGGATTGTTCCTCCCTATTTAAATATTTAATATATATAATAAAATAATCATAGTTATTGTTTAAAACTCTGCTTAATAAATTAATAGAGAGTAAATAGCAATTCACTAATACTTTTAAGGTTTATATTAATATTAATATTTTATTTTAATTTAAATAATAATCTTTAGTTTTAATTTGTTCTCACTAGATTGAGCATCCACATGTTGTGTCTTTTTCTTCTTCTTCTCCCATAATAATTCATCTTCTATCCTATGCTCTAAGATCATAAGAATATAATTTATCTTATAGGCTTACTGTTTAACTCGAGCTTCACATCCAAAGTTTTCCGTAAGAGAATAAACCATTATACCAAAATTAATAATTACGATATTTCAATGGATAACTTTCTCCATTTTTATATATGCACTTTTAATCGTATAAACACGTCTGATTCAAACATTTGCAACCGTCAAATATAAAAATGCCTTAATTTTCCTCTGCATATATAGATGCAACTAAAAATGTCTAGTTAGGTAATTTTGTATCCTCAAAACTATTTCAAGAATTCTACTAAGAATCATATTCGAATATTTTATCCGATCTTTAACAAACTATCTTATTCTAATTTTCAAAAATTTGTCCTCCAAACGTTAATAATTTGCCTTCTGCGCAGCCAGATCCATTAGCTTTAATTTATTATTTGTGATCTGCTATCTATTTCGATAAGTGTCTAGTGCTGTCATATACTTCGCATTTATTCGTCTAAAAATAATGATTATAATTTTTATTTAATATAAGCCCTCCTATTATATATACGAAATTAGCATTATCATAGGCTAATGAAGTCTCAAATATTGGAGTTTGTGTTTATATCTGACTTATTACCTTTCTGTTCTCAACATCCGTAATTCCAATATACCTATCTTTTAAATCATATCCCCCTACCAACACTATTTTATTATCACTCATCTATTGAGAAGTTGTAAGGTTTAATTTTAAACGGTGTAAGTTACTTATTACATAAGTTGAAGAAACATCTGGACTTTATGAAACGTCTGAGATTTAAAGAATGTTGTATTTTCTACTTAGTCTGTAATATTTTGTAATAGTCTTAGGTGGTTAATCTTTAGCCATTTAAGCTATTTCTTAAGGTAAGCTATAAGAATATTGATAATTTGTTTTTACCTCTTCTTAAATGAATTAGCTCTATACCATCGATTTTATTTAATGCTCTATATGTGATTATCTACACTCAGCACATATGGGTATATCGTCTTGAATGCATATTAAATAGCAAGGAAGTTAGTGAATAGAACAATCTTAAGGTCCTTGGTCATTAGATTCTAGCTATTCTTAATTTGAAATTACTTCTTACTAAATTATTACATTTATATCGACTATTTGTAGCCTGTCAATACTTTATGTGGTAGTCATTTAATGCTAATCACATACCAATTTTCCTTGACGCTTGACAATATTTACAAGACAGGTTTCACAACTTATGCATCCACAAACTTGCCTTCTTGGTATCTTTTCGGTGTCATTAAAAGCTATTCCACAATCTTTGCACAAAAACTCTTACATTTTATATAATAACTTTTGGTATAAATACAAATAGTTAGATATTAAAAAATAATAATTAAATATAATCCTTTCTATTTATAAAGCATACTTATGCTGGTATTTTATATCTTAAACTATACTTAATTCATTTTATTTAATAAGTAACAAAATAATATAATAATTGTTATATTCATCATAGTTTCAGTGATGGCTTTTAATGATTAGATATAATTAAATTTTTATTGAGTTATTAAATTTTTACTTATTTCAAAATATTATTATAAATATATATTTTTCTAATTCAAACACTCAGACTAATCAAACAAAAAATGTATCAGTAAGTCATTATGTAAAGATATCATTAAATACAATGTTAATATAATAATATATATACTAAATTAAAGTGCTCGTATCTCCGGGGATTTTAAACCCCTTTAATACATACATCCAAAGTTCATTTCTTGAAGTTTAAAAAAAAGTTCGGGACTAATATTTTTTTTGAGTTCTGGTATTCTCTTGAAAAAACTTCCTTCTAAATATACTTACATCCTTGTCTACATAATTACTTGACATTTCTCTCCAAATCTCTTAACTGTTTCTTCTCTGCTTATCCAAATATATCTTGCATCTCTTGTAAGTGTGGAATCTTGATTTGCACAGGTATAGCTTGACGATTCTTCTGGGAGGAGTTATTTCTATTTGTTTTAGGTATTCTAGTTCCATTTTGTTTTCAGCTAAGTTTTAAGTTTAAATTATTTTTTCTCCCAAAATTTTACTTCAATTTCCTGTTTCATCAATCTTTCTTCATTTTTTTAACTTTTCTATAATAATTTTTGGTTTTCTTTCTTTAATATTTGAACTTATTCATATAAGTTACTTATAGATTTCATAAGTTATTCTATTATGAGCTATTCATCATTTTTCTATTTCTACATTATTTTTTAGTTATCACTTTTCATGTAATTTCTTGCCATGACTAAGTGAGTGAAAAGTCAAGCTTGTTTTAGTCAGTTTCTGTTGATTTAATTTCTTATTCAATTTAAGATTATCTTTAGTTTTCAAAATTTGAGGGTTAAAGAGCCAAAGAAAATTATTAAGTTATTAAAGAAGACATCTTTGAAGAAGAATTAAGATTCTCTAGTTTTCTTTCCTTTTATGGAGCTGGAAAAAACCCCTTCTTGAGACCTTCTGCCATTTTATATTAAATAAAATGTTATTTTAACTTCTTGATATAGCAATATATCTGTAAGATTTGAAGAAATAAGGATATATATTAAAAGTTATTAAGTATTAAATTCTACTATATATTGCAATAAGATTTTATTTTATCTTAAATATTGCTTATATTCTAATGTTATACTTTTAAAAATGCATTATATATTATATATTTTTTTACCTTTTATCTATCTGTGAAATATATAATAACCTTTAAGATATTTTTTAAATAATATTAATTTAAATTAAAATATTTTATAGTATTTCAAATATAGTTATTCAGTTTATATAAGATAAGTATTAAATGTTTATATTCTTGAGTTATAACTCATAAACATTCTTAAAGATGTTTTTTACTATTATAGAATGACGATTTACATTTTATACTTGAGTTTATTGTGAATAATGGAATTCTCATAATTCTTCATTCACTCTTATATGAAATTTTTATCTCTTTAATATTAATTAATTACTAATCATTAAAATAACTATTTACCTTTCGGTTTATTGGAGTTTTAAATGTATAAATCTCCTTTCCTTATGTTCTATCCTTGCATCATATTTTTCCTTGACTTCCTTCCTTTTTATATTATGAGTAAAATTTTTTTTTAATTTTCTCATTTTCCAATGAAAATAATTTTGCCACTCTTTACTTCAGTAAGTGGCTATTAACATTTCTTCAGATATAAAATCTTATTTATTTTTATTAAGAGTATTTCTGTCACAAACTCTTTTCCTAAGAAAAAAATAGAAATGGTGGATGAATAAATAAAAATATTCATTCAAATGTTTATTAAAAGGAGGCGAGAAATTCTATAACAAGAGAAAGAAGAAGAGAAATACGAGAAATAATAAAAAGAAGCAAATCTAAGAATAGAAAATGTTAATGAAGAGAATGAAGAATAATAAAAACAAGAAAACAAAGAATAAGATGTCCAACAAAATTAGATGTAAAATGATGAGGAAGAAGAAGATTGGAACGAAGAGGAAAACGATAGCGAAGATGAAGAAGAAGAAGACTGACAATAGAAAATAGAAAAAATGAAAATTAGCTTGAAAATGAACAAGAAAGGAAATACTTAGAAGAAAAAAAAAACCTAAACTAGAAAATTAGTTCTGAAGAGCAATAAACTTGATATATAATAACATTTAAAAACAATATAATACCTTCAATTGGAAGAACATATTCTGAAAATTGAAGGTACCACAAATTTTTTTAGTTAAATAATATCAAGTACTCTTGCAAATGTAGCAATTTTTCTTGTTCAAGGAAATGTCTTTTCTTATTTCTCTTTTTTATGGGATTTCCTTATGAAGGCTTCTTCAAACTTTTTTTTATTAATTAGAGCTTAAATCTAATTCTACTCAATTTTTTTCGTCTTGCACTTTCACTATTCAAGTATCATTCTCTAATCCTGTCATTCGTTCATTGATTCCGGTTTTATCTATTCTATCTACCATATAACTTCATCATCATTTTCATGCTATATCAGGTCCTGACTTATTTCGAATAATTCTTCCTTCCATGAATTTATTTCCTTTTCAAGCTTTTTTATTTTTTATTTTTTAATTTAGATAGTATATTAGCTGTATAATCTATTAAGAGTCCATTTTTTCTATTTCAATATTATTCAAATAAAAATTATCAGGATCTATATTGAATTTTCATGCTTTACCTATTTCTTTTATTTTTTATTTCTTTATTATTTTTCTGGATATTTTTTTTGTGGTCTTTTTCTTCATTTTTTAGTGGCGGCGTTAATATCTACGTTAACTTCTCTGTTTGGAATTTTTTATTCAACGTCTATTTGTCAGTTGAAAAAGAATGCCACTTTACATTTTTTATTATTGAGAATCCTGTTCTTAAATTTATAACTTTACTTCCTAAGACCAATTGTTGGTCTTAAGCAAAGTAGATTATTTAACCAAAAAACGTGGTAACAAAAGATGCTTCTAGTTGTATCTCCTACTCTGAAAGGTGGTAAAAATCCTTCCTGAAGCCAGCCATTTTATATCATAACTCTAAAATAAGTAAAATATTGAATAAGCTTCCAAGTATTAATATAGAACTAACTAATCTAAATCTATTTAATCAAATAAATCTCAATTAATTTAAGCTAATTTAGTAATACTTCCAATTAACTCTTCCATTATTTAAAGCATTTTTTACATTTCTTCTACTTTATTTTATTCTAAATTAGGAATTACTTTATATAATATAAGATATTAAGTATAAAACTATATTTATATAAAGGTATTTTAGCATATAATAGCTAGATTAAAACAATTAATTGTAGAAGCTTTAGATATAAATTAAACCTTTTTATTAGATAAATTAATATTTAAAATATAAGGAGTTTACTCATTATCTAAAATGGCTGATATTTTAGAAGAGTTCTAAAATATTTGTTTAATAAGAGGTTACTTATTATTAATAATAATATTAATTTTAAATTTTCCGTTTTAGAGATTTCCAACCCTGTCAGGAATACAGCAGTTCATGCTCCCTGCTGTTAAATATAAAAGTTCGGGTCGCCCAATTTTAGTGAGATTGGGAACTCGGATTTTCCAGGTTTTCCCTCCTTTAACTTGCCTTGGTTCCATCTTAATCTTGTATATTGAACCATCCGGGTTGCAATACATTCTTTTCATTCTTGCTTCTTCTTTTTTCTTCTTTTTTTGCTCTTTTATCCAATAGTTTCTTTATTTCTATTCGAATTTCTAACACTTCCGACAAAAATGTCATACGCTTCCACAGCAGAAACATTTCTTTTTTATTTTTAATTATTTTCCTTGATTTGTTTTCTCTTTCTAGGCTTCGATTTCCATTTGTATAGCTCCAGTTTCGCTTTACTCTTTCTTAAAAGTTTACAATTTCTCTTCTACTTTTCCGAGTCTGTTATCCAGTTCAGTCTGTTTCTAAAGCTAATTTTAGGATTCGTTAGTCTGACTTTGTGGAGATATTCCAAAAGGCGTTAAGATCTCTTTCCTAGGACATAAGTCTTGACTCAATTCCTTCTGCTAGGTCTAGCTTTGCCATCAGCATATCATTGTCCTTCTTCATTCTCTTGACCTCTTCCTGGAGGTTCAGTATCACTTTGATGAGCTACTCCATGTTCATCTGGCTAGAAGGGTTGAACTCTGATACCTCCTTGTGGAGAACAGACTTCATCTGTTTCCTCGGTTTCTCGCTTGAGGTTGGAGTTTCCGTGTGTATATTCTTCAAGGTTGGCTTTCGTTCGTTTTGTTAGATCCAAGTTGTTAGTTCCGTGTTGGTTAAGGTTGTGATAGAGAAGATTGTTAAGATTATTAAGACTTGGTTTCTTGCTTCCTTCTTTTTTGGCTTAGGAAGAGTTGGTATAGAAGCCTGACTTGAAATCTTCAACCATTTTTTTTAAACTGTTTATTGGTTACTTATTAATTGATTATATGTTTAATAAGCAAAAAAATTAAATATGTGATACCTAGAAATAATCTATTAATTAAAACCTTTTATAATAAAAGTAATATTTGAGATTGTGTTTTATTAGAATGTGGGCTTATGGTATAATTTTGACTTGGCATATTAAATTTTGTGATTATTTATGAACTTAAGAATTAGAAAATGAATAAAAATTTATCTGGAAACTAAAGAATTTATTAGGCATATTATAGAGCTAAGAAAAAAGGATATAAAGAAAAGAAAATACTATGAAGGAAGGAAATAAGTAAGGATACTAGAGCTGGCATAGGATAGTTTCTATGAGTATATAAAAATTTAATATAGAAGAAAAGATACAAAGGCGAATTTTAGAATGAAGTAAAAGAGTAAGATATTTAAGCTTATTAAAAAGAACTAATCAAAAGAAGATAAAATCTGGAATAGACAAGGTAATGAAAAAAAGAAAGACGTAAAAGAGAAGGAAGAAGATATGAATGAAATTGAAAAAAAATTTTATCTCAAAAAATATTCTTGAAGAATTCGAGGTGTATTGACATTTAAGAGCTGCACTAATGAGGTACTACGCGCTTTATAATCTAAGTAAAGAAATTAAAAAATTAAATAATGTTCTTAACTGATGAACGATTATTTTATAGAAAAGTTACTATAAAGTGAAATATAAAGATTTCTTATACCATTGTTTATAAATACTAATATTTCACTAACCAACTTAATATATTCATTTAGAAATTTTGGAAATTTTAAACAAGAAAGGTTTAAAAGGACTAAAATAGAATATTCTCTCTTAATTTAATTATAGAGCATATTTATTAGCATATAGTGATGATAATTCCTTTTATTTTTTAAATCTTATATGCAATCAAATTTATTTCTAAATTATATTGTTCCTTTAAAGATTTTTAATCATTTAAGATTAATAGTCATAAGTAGTTCTAATAAAAAAATGGAAATGGAATAGAATATTCGACTATCTAAAAATTAGGCAAGGAACGCAAGAAGAAGAGCTAACAAAGAACTAGAGGAGAAGTAGAAATAAATGGAACACTTATCAAACTCCTCTTCAGAAGGCAAAGTAATGGTTGGACAAGTTAATGAGAGCACTTCGCTTTCAATTGAAATGGAAAAGATGAAAAAATTAATTTCTAAATATGAAGAAGAAACATATAATCAAGGAGAAAGAATTAGAGAGCTTATGAATAACATTGAGAATCAAAATAACGAACTATTAATTCTTAGGAAGTAGCTTATATAAGACAATATTGTGACAGAACAATAGCTCTATACTCAGTCTTAAAATAATTTCAAACAAGGGGTAAACATGAGTATTGAAGTCCTCCCTTCTTAAGCAAAAGATTAAGAAATAAATATAGAATAGAATGTTGATAAAAGTTTAATTAAAAGAATAGAACAAATAGAAAAATTAGTTTTGCCTTAGTTGAATAAAAAAAATAGACAAAAAATTGTTGATGTTGTAGGTTGAAATATCACTTATTAAAAAATTGTTAAAAATGATAAAAATTGAAAAAAAGAGAAGAAATAAAAACATGAAGGATGTTAAACAAACTTTGAATAACCGACTCATGAATTTATAAATATAAATTATTTAGTGGTAACATGGAAAATTCATTGTGGTAGCCACCCACATTCAAAAAAAGGTCGTGGTATATATCCACGTTAAAAAAAAGGCGGAGTGAAATCGGTTGGAATCCCGAAGAACTCCAAAACTCTTAACATTTAGTTTACATTATTATTATAAGTAGTTCTAATAATTTCTTATTTTTTAATTTAAATAAAGATAAATGAATACTAATATAAAACTAAGACTAATTATGCCAAACTCTTTTCCATATATTTGATATTTTATATTATAAACTATGCTTAACATAAAAATAAAATAAACTGTCACCTTCTTTTTTTCTAGTAGCTTTAGTATAAACAATATAATGTAATGTATCTTTTATATTTCTAATTTTTTCTAAATTGCTAGTAAAAGTTTTACTTTATATCTATTTTTCTTTTTTCTTCATATTATTGGTTTTCCTTTGAGATTTTCTAAACTTCATATATTTAAAAATAGGTTTTTATACTTATTTCTTCAGTAATTTTAGATATATACATTTTATAAAAATTAGATGAGTATTAAATAAAAAGGAATTGAAATAAAGAGTTTTAGCTTCGTAGAATGCGATGAATAAAATGAATTAATTAGAGATTTTAAAAGTTAGGTAGATAGTACAATGCACGATAGTTAGATGAATATCATAAATATCTATCTTATAAATTATAACTCATATACTATTAGAGTCACAAATCTAATTTTCTTAAAAATATCTAATCAATTAGGTTAAATTTATTATATACTTAGAAGTAAAAAGATTAGATTAATTTAATTAAAAAATAATTAAAAGAATAAATCATGATACACTAGGAGTTATCTTCAATAAGTATCAATTTTAAATTAATAATAATTGAGAATTTGTTCTTAGAAACTTTATTTGCTTGGTAAAATTAAATTATATTCATGTCAGATACTTTATAAGCATTATATAAAACAATTATGAATACCTTCAAAGATAAAAGTTATCTTACATATTTAATATAAAAAAAATGAAAATATTAATAATAATAATCTAATAAATTAAAGTGTTTACATTCTTGAAATTCTCAACCTGATACCTGCAGATATTTTGTTTATGTGGATGAATACTTCGTCCTTTTCTTTATGTGGTAGGTTACCACTAATAATTTTCAACATTTATTGCAGACATTTTATATTTTTTATTCCAGTTTTAGTTATTGGCAATTAATTTAACATCCTTCATTTTTTTAATGTTCTTTTATCTAGAGTTTTTTCAAGCACAGCATTTTCGCAATACATAGTTGTTGACCTTGCATTATCAGCAATTTTTTTTCTTTTTTTATTCTAAAAAAATTTTCCCAATTTCTCTATTCTCTTTTATAAATTTTAATCGATTTTTTTTATTGTTTAATTTCTTAATAAATTAATTAGCTTAGTCTTTTTTATAATCATGTTTTGTTATTGACTAACTGTCGATTGTGATTGTTCATAAAGTTACTAATTTATTACTATTTTTTTTAGATTAGTTGTCAACTTAGTCGTCAATAGTGTTCGTAAGTTCTCTAATTTCACCTTACCTTAAAATTGTTTCTTCATAATTTTAGATTAATTTTAAAATTTTGCCTAATTAATTTTAGAATTTTTGATAAATTTCATTTTTAAGTTCTTTTATCTCTAAAAATTTAATCATAGACTTAACTTCTGATTAGTAACTAGATTTCTCATGTTTCTATCGCTATTTCTCCATTTCTTTTACTGCTTTTCTCCTAAAATTTTTAAAGTTAATTTTTGAGAGGCATGTAAATTATTCTATTTTTAAAAAGGAAAATTATAATGATAAATGAAAAAAGACTTTAAGCAAATATTAAGATTTAAATTATTCTTTTTGCTAAAAATAAAATAAATAATAATAAAAAATAGCTAGTATCATATGTTTACTCTTATATAGCAAATTAAGGAAATATGCTATTAAGTAAAAATAAATTTTTCACTTTATTTGGAAAGTCAAGAAAGCATCGTTTATAATATTAAAGACTAAATTACATTACTTTATAATCTCCTAGATAAGAGAAAAATAAATCTTCTATGTGCATAATTGCTAATTTTTATGATGAATATAATAATAAAAATACCAAAAATATTTATTTTAATGATTGTGTCCTATATATAAACTATTATAATTTGCTTAACATTGGATTTAAAAGAATCTAGGATAAAATAGCTTAACCATCGTGATAAATTAGTTTAAAACGCAATTTTTTAGAATTTGTAACTATCTCTTGCTATCTTTGATTTTCTTCACTTTCACTTAAATAGTTATTATCCATCTAGTTTTTATTATATTATATATTCATTTTTAAAATGGATTCTGATTTCTAGTCGACCGAGTAGATAATCTGGTGCAGTTATGTCTGCATTGCAAGTACTCTTGCAATAGATGCCACCATAAACAAGTAAAGACGGACCCATTGTGTGATAAGCCTTACTTGTTTGAGGGTTCTCTCTAACGTTACGAGAGATCGACTAGAGGAGGAAACCGAAATCCAGATCTCAGAGTTATCCTGATTCTACATATCGCTATTCTGATCAGAAAATAAAAAACAACAAAGACATGACTGAGATTAAAATAATTATTACTTAGAAAAATTAACCTAATTGAGTCATTTGACACTAATATTGGAATGTTCTCTAACTCCAGCCTTTGGGAGAATTACAAGAATTTGAAGAGTGAAGTCAATCAATTTTGATTATAAAAACGGAGAGAAGAAGACAAGAAGCAAAGAGACCAGATGAAGCTAGAAACATTTCTAGCCTATTATTAATAATTAAATTTGGTTTATTTATTTTTTTGTGGTGAACCAAGCAATGGTGGTACCACGCTAATTTAATTAATTAATTTATTTATATATAATTTAATTAAAAAAGGAAGAATAATCCTTCAACTGATAACTGAAAGTGATAAAAACTTCGGTACAAAGAAGTATCTGTATGTGAAAGTTCATTCAAGAGTCTTGACAGAAACTAAGAAGGATGGAACTGAAGTCTTCAAGTAATTTCAAACTAATAGATGCCAAACGTTAAAGTCTTTAGAATAACCCTTCTATCACGATCTATAGAAGACAGGTTTTTCAAGAGAATGCTAAAATTGAGGAAGACTTTCAATAAAAAGCATTTAAAGACTTAAAAAATTTATTAAAAGGGTTGCGCATCGTTAAGGTATTACGTGCTTTATAATCTAAATTTTTTAGGCCGTTTAATATTTATTTGAGCAAATAAACTACTAGAATTTCTATTCTTTTTTTTTGAAAAAATCAAACTTACATAATATAGTTAATCTTAATAAATAAATTTAAGATTCCTCTTATATAAAATGAAGTTTAATAATAAGAAAGGAGTTAGTATGGAGAAGCTGATGGAAATATAAATATAATATATTATTTTAATAATAAGGTGCTATAACTAAGTTAGGTATATAAATTTTATTATCCCTTAGCTTTAATAAATAATCATAAGTAACTTCACTTTTAAATAAGCATAAAATGCTATAAGCACTTAAATAATATTTTAGGTAAAGGCAAATTAACAACATAATTAGATATTATTTCAAAATTTTAAGATAATTAGTAAATCTCAGTAATTCTAGTAAGTTCTTATTAAAAAAGAGTTCAATTAGCTTATTTAAATATAAATAAGTTTATCTATTTAATTTGTAGAAATTTAGAAATATAGCCTTTAAGATTCTAATAGTTTAATATCTAGTTCCTTACTATCTCAAGTTGATATATTATTCTCTCTTTCAATCATCTTAAAAGTATCTAGATGTATAAAATTCTTAATTATAAGACTGACAAAATATTTTTAAATTAACCAATCAAAGAAGCAAGTTAATTGAAAATAATAATAAGATAGAAGTAATTAAATGTAAATAATTAAGGTTCTTAAGGGAATATTTTAATTAGGCATAAATAACATTAATAGAGTTCAGAGTTAGGGAATATATTTCAAGGTGAAAAAGGAGAATTTAACTTAAATGTACACGAAAAATTCAGAAAAATGAAGTTTTTTCTAAAAAGAAATGATCAATATATATAGTTTAAAAACATTTAATTTAACATACTTTAAGACTCATTAATAAGTTACTGCTATTGAACTTAAGATAAAAGGAAATTGATTAACTCCTAAATAATTTGATTATGTATTTTTCATTCTGTTTAATAAATTACCAAGGAGTAAATTATAATACACTAATGATTTTTCCTTTTTCTAAACTTTTTATTTAATTTATAATTTTAAGTTTAAATAATAGTCTTTAGTCTGTAATTCGTTCTCAATAGATTGAACATCCACATATTAAGTCTTTTTCATTTTCAACAAATTCATCTCATTTTCTATACTTTGCTCTAAAGTCATAGGTATATAATTTATCATAATAGTTTTGATTTGTACTCGAGCTTCACATTCAAAGTCTTCCACAAGAATTCAAGCCATTATACCAAAACCAATCATTCAAATATTTCATCGGATAACTTTTTCCATTTTTTTGTATGGATTTTCAATCATATAAGCACGTTTGATTCAAGCATTTGCAATTATCAAATATATACATGCATTAATTTTCCTCTGTAAATATGCAAGCCAATTAAATTGCCTAATTAGGTAATTTTATGGATTCTATATCAATCCATACATTCTACTAAGAGTCATACTCAAAAATTTTATCTGATCTTGAATAAACAAAATTATTCAAATCTTCTAAAATTTATCCTCCAAATGTTTATACTTTGCCCTTGGCTGATCAAGTTCCATTGAACTTAAGTTTTTTTTTGTGGTCTGCTATATGTTTCGATAATCGTTTACTATTGTCATATACTTCACATTTATTCGTCTCAAAACTAAATCCTCCTATTTCGTTCATTATATATCCTCCTATTATATATACATAGTTATCGTTATCATAAGCTAAGGATGTTTAAAATCTTGGAGTTTATGTTTATATCTAACTTACTGCCTTTCTATCCTCAACTTCAGTAATGCCAATATAATCTTTCTTTTTATCATATCCACCTACTAATACTATTTTATAATCATTTATCTATTACGAACTAGTAAAGCCTCATTATAAAGAATGCATGTCATTTATTACATAAGTTGTTATTACAGCTGGATTTTATTAAATATCAGAGATCTAAAGGATTCTGTATCCTTTACTTAATCTGCAATATTTTGTAATAGACTATAGCGAATTATTTTTAAACATTTAAGATATTTCTGGAAGTAAATCATAAGAATAATGATAGTCTGATTTAGTCTCTTCTTATATGAATTAGCTTCACTATATCGAATTTATTTAATGCTTTGAATGCGTCTCTTATCTACATTTAATACATATTGGTATATTGTCTTGAATACATATAAAATTGCAGGGAAGTTTGTGAATAGAACAATCTTAAGGTTATTAATCATTAGATATTGCTAAATTTCTAGTTTATTGATCTCCTTATTTTTATATTTCTTCTTATTTAATTATTTCTCTTTTATCAACTATTTGCAAACTATCAATTCTTTAAGTTGTGGTCATTTAATGCTATTCACAAACCAATTTTCCATAATTTTTTACCATTTCTTTAAGACAATTTTCACAATTTATACACCCACAAACTTATCTTCTTGGTTTCTTATCTTTTTCATTAAAATTTTTGGCACAATTTTTACAATTAGCCTCTTACATTTATATAGTAACTTTAGATGAAAAAAGTATTTGAATAGTTTAATATTAATAAAATAAATAAAGCATAGTCCTTTTTATTTATAAGGCATGCTTATACTGTTTATTTAACTGTATTTACTACCTAATTAACTTTGCTAACTGCACTTCATAGTAAAATATTTAATTAACATATTTTTTATATTTTAGCTTATTTCAAACGCTAAATAATATTCATTTGAACTAGATTTAAGTGCATAAGCAATAAAGATTGTATGAGAGCATTATTTAACTTACTTAGCTAATTTAAGTTTACTTTTAATGATTGTCCTGCTGCTACTCAAGAAATGCTACTATTTTATTTCGTTTATTCAATTTGGATAAAAATCAAGACAAACGCTTTAATTCTCGAGAAAAAAGATAAAATTTAAATAAAATTACATAGATATGCTGCTTTATCCATTGTGGCTTAGTAAAAGAGAAGGAAATAATGAAATGTCCTAGATTTTCTTATTTTTAATCATCCTTAAGAAATAAAGAGATAAATAAAGAATGTATTCATTAACAAATATTTATAGAACAATGTAATGAATGGCTTCCAGGATTTATAGAGCTCTAGTTCATTAATGATACACACTGTTTGTAGCTTTATAGGTTATATGTTAAAAGGAGACTAAAAGCTAAATAAGTTATGCAAAGAAACAAAGATTCAAATTTTAAATTTTGGAATCTAGCCTAAAGATTTTTATTAAGTCCAAAATGCAGTTTAAAGAAATATTCGGTCAAACTTCTATACTAAATTAAAGAAATATGAAAAGCTATTATTTTACTTTTAAAACAAAAGCTTAAAACATAAATTTAAAATTAAATGTATTTAATATCATTAACTAATTTCATAATTAAGGGAAAAAGATAAAATACTGATTAAAGCTTATTTAATAAATAAGTAACCTATTATTATTTTAGTTAAACGAAAATGATATACATAAAGAATGCAATAAGGTAAAATATGAAATCAAATAAGTTTTTAAAAAAGTACTATAAACTAATGTATTTACTGTTTATTATTTTATTTTAACTCTTCATTAGATAATTACTAAATAAATTTAAATAGTTTAATTAGTAATTCTAAAATCAGTATTTGAAGAAGTTGAAGTCTTAGATATTTTTCTATAAATTCTAACTCTTAAATGATCATTTTCTTTTAATGTGAACTCATTTACTATATTTAAGGATTCGTTTAAAAATTTATTAGATATAAGCTAAATATAAGATGATAAATTATAGGTTTGCAAGTGATATTATTCAGAAAGGATCTAGCAAGGATACAGTTATCCTAAAAAAAAAGAAACAAAAAGAATAAGAAAAATTAAGCAATTAAATCAAGTATTGAGTTGAGATTCCTCTGAAGAAAACTCACGGAAATAGGTCAAATCTTAGTACATAATCAATATCAGATTTTTCCGATACTGAATATTTTAAATGAAGCAAGTTATAAAAATAGAGTTGAACATATAAGAGCAAATCAACAATTGAAAAAGGAAAATGAAAAACTAATGCTGTTATTAAGCTAGTTAGAAGATCTTGACTCAAGACTTTTTTCTTAAAAGAGTAATTTAAATATTTTATGGAACTAATAATAAGATAAAAAAGCATTACTATCTCCGAAATATAGTATAAAAGAGCAAAATAAGCAGATAAAAAAATAAGTAATTTCAATTTTTATATCTTTAAGTTTTATCGTAGATTTTAAAGACTGACAGAGTTGAATTTTAAGTAACTAAATTCGAAAAGAATCTTTTAATAGAGATATAATCTTACTGGTATATTTTGCAGAAACATCTCAGTAAAAATATAGAACTTTATGAACTTACAATTTACAATTTGAAAAAAGAAATGAAGAAATAATAAAAGGAAAAAAATTATAATGCAATGGCATTTTAAATGAATGGAAAATGAAATTTTAGACACTTAAAATATTTATAGAACTTCCAGGTAATACATAAGTAGAGGATAAGTGGTTGAAGCAATCTTATAATCAGCAAATTTTATTAATATAATTGATAATGCAAACGATATTTACATAGATAATATTTAAATAACATTGAAATGATAAACTGAAAATTAGGAAAAATTCTAAATTTTTCAATTAAATAGGATTTAAGTTATTCTTTCTTATAACAAAATCAGAATTTCCAATCATCATTTCATAGAATTTATAAACTTATATACCGGAAACATTAAAATTTAAAACCATAATATAAAAAATTATCTGTTTATGATAAATTTAGTAATCCTAATTCTTGAAACTATAAACCTAGAGTTGTTCAAATACAATTGATTATTAATAATTAAAATATTTTTATATAGTTCTTATATTCTTCCCTGTTTTATGGTGATTTTTGTCAATAATAATTAGAAATTCTAATTAAAAAAATGGAAGGTTTAATATGAAAATTTTAGAAAAAAACGAAAATTAAGTTTATAGTTTTATAAGAGAGTCTTGAGAATCTTCAAATCTTGTATTTTATTTCCTAATTTAAAGAATTGCTTAGGAGTTCGTTAATAAGTTATCATTGCTTCTAAATATTATTTATTTAGTGTGGTCCAATCTCTTAATAAAATTATTTTAGGGGATGTTGATCTCTAATTATAGAACTTTTTCCTATAGATTAATTCATTTTTTTGTTGGTCAGATTTTAAATAAATTGTTCAAAATAACCTATTTATTTATGCTATAAATTTCTAATTTTTTCAATTTCTTTTATAATGATGTAGCTTTTAATATGAGACGCAATTTTTTTTCTTATGTCTTATTACATTTCGTTTTGCTCTATATCCTTGATATCCATAGATCCTTTAAATAATTTCCAATTCTAATGTCAACTTTTCCTATAGTTCTTTTATTTAATATTAGAATGTTGAAAACTAAAATTAAAATATTTGAGGAATATGCTTAGATTATTTAATAAATTCCTATAGTTTGTACCTCCTGATATGATCTTATAGATTACCATTTCAATAGATGAAAATTTAAGGTTTAGTTATTTGCCTATTTAATAAAGTACTTATTCTAATCTTTCATTTTTAATTTGTTTTAGCTTTTATTAAAAACTTATTCTTTGATTATCTTATTTGTAATTGACTCTTAAGATTAAAGTTATTCCTATCATTAAGGTTTGCTTTTTCTATAAGTATATTATTCTTATTTTAAAGATTCTCGAAAAAGGAATCGACTGTTTCTTAGGAGTTTTTTTATTTTATTATATAATAAAAATGATAATAAACTGATAGAGGATATTGGAGTTATATTGAAGATGTAGAGTAAGAGATGAGGGAAATTAAAAACTAAAGATATAAGCAAATTAAGTGATTACACAAGATTATAGAATTAAGAAGCATTAGACATAATATAATCTCAAGTAGGACTCTAGATCAATTAAAATGCAAGCACTCTTTCTTTTTATACAGTAAAGAGTTTCGAAGTCCTGAAATTAATAATTTTTATACGAAATAAGTATGAGTTTTCATAAGTAAATACTGTAGATTATTATAATTACATTAAAAAATAAATTAAGTCATAAGTTCATGAGTACAATTAAAACCTATTTAGTGAATATGATCTTACAGTATGTTTGAAAGATATAAAATAAAAAAATCAAATCTTCTAGTGAAGAACATCCTTTATCAGTAGAAAATTTAGTTTAAACTAAATTCTTTAAGTTTTACTTAAAGAAGGAGCTAAAATTTCTAATAGCTTGAGTGTTATAATAAATAATAAAAAGGTAGGAAGTAATGATAAATTGAAAATTAAGCTAGTGGAATGAAAATGAGATAGTTAATTATTAATTTTAAAAAGATTTGAGGTATTAATAACAATAAGCTTTTAAAAGAAATAATAGAAAAATATAATAAGATACATAGCTTTTATTTAAGTAAGTTAAACACTAGCTTTTTAAATAATACTCTTTAAAATAAGTCAAATAAATAGTAATATAATTAAAAAAAAGTAACTTATAAATAATTAATATAGCAAAGCTTAAATTTTAGCTTTTGTTCTAAAAGGAACAATCATTAATTTAAAAATAGCGTTCGATAATTTAATAGCAAAAAAGACTTATAGAATAAAATAACAGAATAAAAATTTTAAAAATATTCAGTTATTTTTATATGATGAAATGGTTTAGTTTTACTAATAAATTAAGTAGAATAAAATAAATAAAAAATAAGGCAAATTAAGAAAAATAATAACAATATCATTTTACATTTTTATCGACGGAACAAAAGAGAAAAAAATTTAATATCTTTGACTTAAATATATTACTAGTAACATTTTCAAATGAGTGAATTTTAGTAAGATTTAATATTATTGATTTTAGATTTTCTTAGGAATTAAAATAATAAAGGTAACTTTTTTTGAAGAATAATTATAAATTATATCGGGAAATTGCAAAATGGATATAGAGACTATAAAGAAAAAAATAAGATAGATAGATAGATAAATTAAATATAAAGAATCATATCTTATAAATATATAATTAAATCATATATAATTCTTAAATTTTAAACCATTTGCTTCTTTAATATCATAATTTCAGAAAGATGTAAAAAAATAATTTAAAGACCATGTATCTAAATAAAGAAAATCTAATGCAAAAAATATTGTGAACTGTCTAAAAATAAGTTTAAATATACAACCTTTTAAAGAAAAACTAATTGTCAAAGATAATTATAATTGAATGAATAATCTTGAATTTTTCAATTTAAAAGAGCTATTGGAATAGTTAAAAATTAGATTTTAGTATCTTTAATATTAAAATATAGTATTATTTATTTTTCTATTTAAAACTTAAAATTCTTATATGTTTTATTAGGAAATGATATCATGAGTCATCATTATAGCTGGATTTTTTCCTTAATTATAAGCAAAGTTATATCTATTATATATTTATATATTTTAAGTTATTATCACTTTTTATTTAATTGCAAATATTTAAATAAGATAGTTGTTTAATTGTTTAGATATAAAGATAAAAGTAACACACAACGCTATACAATGATTAAAGAAAATCTTATTTAAATAATGCTAATAATCATATTGAAAAGGCTTCTAAGAATGTAATCTCATATTATTTCTTTGTTTTGAAATAGAAATATATTTCTGTTTTAATAGTTCTCATTCCATTTATAAACTTAAACTTAGTTTCTATTCTTGATTTTTTCTTAAATATAAAATCTTTTTCTTTATTAAGCTATTTTATTTAAAACTCCTATGTAAGTTGTATAGACTAAATGATTTATATTCCGATCATTATTACATTAATTTTTTTTAATTTTGTTATTTTTCTTAAATTTCGCTGTTTTTATTTTCCGTTTATGTTTTGTGGATGTTCATTACAAATTTTGATATTCTGATATACACTAAAATGAATATATTACTTCTTTATAGTAGCAATATTTTAAGCAAACTTATTATATTCAGACTATCATTCTGCTTCAAAATATTCTTTTTTACAGCTTAAAAAAAGGGAAAAATTTAAAATACTATATTTTATGAGAATAGAAGCCAAAATGAATCTCTATAATAATTGACTTTAATATTTTTTGAGATTAAATGGATTCTATTGTTTTTCCAGTTCTTTTAAGTTTTAAACAAACTAATAATTAACCAGTTCATTTAATTTTCATTGATAACTCTATAATAGTAATCTCAAAGGGCAAAATAAAACTGAAAAGCAGTTATAAAGATGCTTTTTTGCATAAATTAAGTTACCCTTTCTAAAGATGGAATTATAATAATTTGCATTATTATAAGTTTTAATTTGGTCACTTACTTCTATTATAGATAAGCTAATAACTTTTTATTTTTATAAACTTTTTGAATCCAGGTTATGGAAACTGTAAATCAATATATCCAAGTAATTAAAAATAGATAACTAAAGGAATGTAGGAAAAAGTTAGACAATAAAAGGAAGAGAAAGTGGTAGGTGTTAATTAGATATAGTAAAATATGCTTTGAAATTTCATATAAAAGGACCTTGTCATAAGTATAAAATTATTCATCTTGCATAGTTTTCTTTTAGACTATGTAACTCTTTATATCAATTACTTAGCTAAAAAATTATAACTATATACCTTTGCTTCATTACTATTAATTAGAGAATCCAGCTATTTTTATTAGTTCTTAACTAATTTTTGTGAATATTCCACCATTTGTTCTTTAAACATTAACGTAATTTCTTAATTTAAACTTTAATAGAGAAATATTGTACTATAAGCGTTTTCTAGACCATTTAAAAAATAAAATTCGAAAATCAATTTTTATCTCTTTTCGATAATAATCAGGTAAGTGAGTTTAGTTAGATTTAAACTAAGCTAATAAAAGTAAGAGAAATGGTAAAAAATACCTTTTTCTGCTAATTTTAAATAGTAATTTAGTAGAAGTAAATATATATTTGATTACTATATAATGCTATTTATTCATTTAATAATTTAAATATAATATAGTTAATAAAATTTTGCTATTGATATTATCCATTGATTAAAGAAGCTTAAGGATGATATTTTTACACTCTTCTGAGTATTTTACACTATTCTTAAAATAAATTAGTTTCTGGCTAATAAGCAAATGTCTTTTATTAATTATTCTGGTAATTCATATCTGTTCAATTCAACAGATAACTAAGTATAATCGATATGATCTAAATTATTGATTTAGCTTCTTCTCTGTTTTGCCATTGAAGTGTAAAAATAGGTTTAGTAAATAACTTGAGACTAATATATATTAAAAGATAAAATGGAAAATTTTAGTTTTTTAATCTTTAAATTTAATTTAAGTAAAAATTTTAGAATCAAAAAATTGAGCAACCATTCTTCAGCTTCACTATTTTAGAGGCTTCCCATTTTGCCTATTGTCTTACTTCGTAGCAGTAAAGTAAATCCAACTATTTTTAGCTTTTATTTTAATTTCACATTCATATTCTGCTATTGTCATATATCCCATTATACCAAAATGGTTATATGTCTGAATACTTTGGATATTCTTATCCATCCGAAGTTATTTCTTTTTAGTCATATAAACAAGTTTGATTTAGGCAACCAAAACTATCAAAAATAAATACGCAATTTAAATTTCTTGCCTATACTGATGCCACTTTATTTGCCATTTACGGTAGTTTAATATCGCTTTCTTACCATTTATTCTGTGTTTAGTCATAGTAGAATATTTTATCAGTTTTTTATTCATTATTAATTTGTTCCTGTATACTTCCTCCAAATGTGCTTATCATATCAAAAGCATAGCATGATCCATGAGAAAATATTTTATAAATATGGTTTGGTATTGACATAGATTTTTTCTACTAAATCTTATAAACTTCACTATTATTTATTTAATAGAAATTCTAACTACTACCATTTTATCCTCCTATTATATATACCTCTTTCTCCCTATCATCATAAGCTAAAGACGTACGAAATCTGGGTGTTATCAAATTGTCTTTACTTACAACTTAGGTTTTCTAAATATTCGTTATATAATTCTTGTTCGTATCCATTCTACTTCCTCCCACTAATATAATATAATCATTTTCTATTTAGTATGAAGATGAAAAAGATTAATAAATCTAATTTAAGTTAGGAACTTTTTAACTAGTAAACAATACAGGATCAGAATCAATATCACTTATTTATATTTAATTAGATCAGGGTTCAATACGAAGGTATTACTTAGGTTATTTGTTTATTTGTTTATTTTTTTTATTTTGTAAATCTATTTTCTTTTTTTTAAAAATTTCTTTTTATTAATTTAAACCAACTTAAACTTCTGATTATTTAACACTTAATTATATATTTTTTTTTAATCTAATAAATTGACTGTTTCCCATTAAGAATTTGCTTTTTATTAATTGCCTTATCGGAAGCTTCCATCCAAATTTTACTTATTTTGATCTTTTAACTTCTATAATTCTTCTTTAGTTTTCTATTTTTATTCTTTTAACTATTTTATTTAATGCTATTAATGTTCAAATATGTTTTCTTATTCTTTTATCCAAATTTAAAAAGGCTTTCTTTCTTTTAGTTACTAAAAAAGCAGCTAATGATAGTTATCTTCTTTCTCTTGACATAAACTTTTATATATTGTCTCTAATCTCTATTAGTTGGCAGTTATATCCTTATTTATTCTATCGATTTCCTTTTATTTTAGTTAGCATTCTTAAAATGTTTATTCATTTAAAAGACTTACTGCTTCCATCTTTCGCTGTAAATTCTAAATGGTCATTATAACTTCGGATATTTATTATTATGCAAACTCATATTTTTCTTCTATCGTTTTTAGTTAAATTTAGTTTATTCTATCTGTCTCTTCACAAATAATGCTCTACACTTCAGTAACTCATTTCATTAAATCCATCCTTTTATTATTCATCATAGTATTAATGCTTCCATTGTCCTTTATGTATTTATACTTCTACTGAATCTTTAGTTGTAGCTCTTATAAACTACTCTTTATTTATTTTTTCATGATGATTACTTCTTCATTTTGTGATTCTGCTTAATACTCTACTTTTGTTGTTTCTATGCATTAAAGGCATTAGGGTTAATCGCACAAAGTACTAAAAAATTATAAAGGACTTCCATGGAGAGAACATAACTATGCTTGCTATTATAAAATAAGACTTTTGTCTTATTTTATTGCTTACGTGGATTTATTAGCAATAGGAATTTCAAGTTATTAAATGGATTTATTAGTGGTAACATTATGCTAGACACATAATGCCCTTTTGTCAACCTTTGAGACAGTTATAAGACATTTTTCACATCATATGCACCCACAATCTAACTTCCTTAGTTTTTCATTAGTTTCCTCATACAATTGCTTGCATTTCCCACATCTCAAAACTTACATTTTTAATATTTATTAAAACAGTATATTTAAATATAAGCATTTTATAAGTTAATTTTAGTTAGGATTATTTTATAAAAGCATCTAAATACTAAGTAACTTAGTAGCTAATATAATAAAAGCATCTCTAATTTAGCGGAATGTATTAATATATATGACTAGTTACTAGAACAAACTATAAAGTATTCTTTTTAAATCTTAGTTATCATGTCTATATACATTATGTTCCCCTTTTATTTTAGAACCTTTTTTAGAATTACAAGCCACATCTTTTAGTCTAAATAAAAGGCTTAAAAAATAAGTTAGAAATACTTAAAATAAAGTAGAAAGGGAAAAGAAGAACTAAGAGGTAAAGAAGTAAAGGCTTTCAAACTTATAATGATAGAGTTTTTCTCCTTAAGAATATATAAATCTAATGTATTAGACAGTTGCATGAGATTTACTAGTTCTAAATTAATATTTTCATAAATGTAAATAGATTCTTCTATTATTCTATACATTAGCTTAATTAATTACTAAGGCCTTTATTTCACTATTTTAATCTAATTTAATATAAAAAATCCAGTATTATTATATTTTTAAAATTAAGCTGTTTTCTAGCTGCATTGATTAGCTTTTTCATTTATAAACCTAAAATTGAGAATATAGTCAGTATAAGTTAATCATCACTAATTTATATATATCTTTGTAAAAAAATTATATTGACTACGAAAGATTAAAAATTGTTTGATGCAAGTATCTAATCTCTAAAGCCTTCAGATTTAGACTCTTATTATGATTTGATTTAATTAGTGTAGCTTAAGTTCTTTTTATATATAGATTATCTTATCAATACTCTTATTTTACTTTACAGCACTAGGTCTTATAAATAGCCAAGTCTAAATTAATGATATCATATCTCTATAGAAAGCTTTATAACTCTTCTCATATTTTAATTTTACTCATAGGAGATATTTAAGTATTTCAATTATAAAAACCTTCTTTCTCCTTAGTCTATAGAAGAAAGCAATAAATTTAGTTATATTTATAGGTTTAATTTTAAGAATATTTCATGTATTCCTGATTTGAACTTGATATAGTAAACTTTATAAATTTGATGTCGGCTTATATTATGCTTACCTAATTTAATCCCACTTTAATATACCAAATATAATAATAAAGGAATAATTAGTTATTTACACTTTAACTGCTTTATTAGTTTGACTTCACGAAAAATCAATATGTTAATCTTCACTTAGAAAAGCCCCATTTAACAATTTTAGTTTTTTGCTGCTGGAAAAACTACTCGGCCAATATTAACATGAGGAGACTCCTGAGTCAAGTAGTCCTAGCTTTTTATATAAGCAAGCGATAAGCTCTGAGCAAAAATAGCCTCTATCTTCTTACTATTAATGAGTTTGATTAATTAGGGATTTCTGACGAAATAACTTTTTGGCATTCCAACTGTACTTAGCTTTATAAACTGTCTGAATGTAAATTCATACCTCTACGAAAGATCTAATAGTATCATAAAAAAATTGATTTCTGTTTATATGAAGTTTTCTGTATGTTACATAGTGGTAGCAATCCTGTCATTTTTGATGCAAAAAGTACTCTCACGATATAAGATCAACTCCTAAATCTCCTGTTGCTTCGAATATAAACAATTTGTTGTTATTATCTATAAGCACCACTGCAACATGATCATATTAACTTACTCCCATTACCGTTCTTAATAATTTAGCATTGAGACTTTTTCCTCTAAAGAGCAAAATATCTCCAGAGTCAGCTTCTTCGCAGAATTACTAATTAGTGATTCTCTCAAACCGTCAAAAATTTTACTCGTGAATTACTTAAGTTAGCTCAACTTTATATCCTCTAGAGTCTATCTAGTTTTGGTATATAGCTATTAGTCATTCATGCAATTGCTTAGTATCCTTACACCTTATGGAAAAAGCCTTTTTGCTACCTTTTACCTGAATGACAAAATCTATTAATTATTTATCTTTAATTACATAGACATCAACTGATATGAAATCAAAATTGATAATTCCAATAGCTCTTTAGTTTACTTCCTCTTCTTTTCTATAATATCTAAGGCATTTGTTACGAAGAACGAAATATCGGTCTACTCAACTATGTATTATCTTAGTAGTTTTTTTCTTTAGCCACCCTTACAATTCTGGTAATTTTTGCGGCTCTTAAGATTTTAAAGACATGAAGGGTCCAAATATTGCTCCACATTTTATAGGAGTTTGACTAAAAAATTCATTTTAGTCTTATTTAGAAATCAAACTTCTTCTAACAGACTCATTTTAAATAGGGATTTCCTCGTCTACCTCAGCATTTTATATTCTTCAGATATGTTTTTTATGATTCTCAATTTAGCTTTAAATTTATTTTTCTTCTTACTCTGTTGCAAAATTATCTATTTTCCACTCGCTTTGAATTTAGCTACTATATAAAATCTAATCAAAGAAGGAAACAGCATCTGATTTCCTAATTTCAATTTCTTTTTTCGCTTCCTATTCTTCATTTTTTTCCTTAGTATCCTCAGTATCTGATTCATGCAATTCTATAATAATCTCACTTTTTCTTTTTACTTCCTGCTCGTCATTACATCTATTTTTTCTTTTTGGTACTTAAAGCAAATTTAACTATTCTTATTCTTAACCTAGCTAAAGTTCAAAGATGGGTTATTTATCCTCCTTTTCTCTTTTATTCTTAGAGTTTGTAATAAATTATCCTTATAACTATTCAGATTCAACCATTTTCTAGCAAATTTATCTTAATCACTAAGAAAAAACTTAAATACTAGTACTTTTTTAGCTTCTCCTTGACTTTCTTCCAATGTAATTTTAAAATATGCTACGCTTCTGTTTTATATTTAAAGTATCTTACTTTATATTAGCTTTTATGCACTAATCTATTAATATTTCTTTACTTTTTATATTTAGGAGGTTTAGTTGGCAATGCTTAGTCTAATTATTTAGAGATTTAAGTATAGCAAGTGAAAGATAAGAGAAAGATGAAAAATACCTTTATGATTGCTATAGAAATTAATCTACATGCTAAGGTTAAGACATTTCTAGCTGTTCAATTACTAATTAGCCAAATATTATTATAAGATATAAAGGTGAGATAAGCTTAAGGGATATTAAACAAGAGGCTTATGAATCAATAATTATATTTATATTAGGATGCTTTCTTGGATATAGTTTATATTTTTGAAAACAGAGAAATATTTCTAGCTTCTCTACTTGAAGTCAAAATAAATTAGTGCTGTGCTGTATTTAAAAATTAGCTTTATTTAACTTTTTATTATTTTAAAGTTTAAACTTAGCATAAATTTAGAATTAGCTTAAGCTTTTTAAAATTTCTTCTTCCTTTAGCTTCAAATTAAATACCATTGTTATTAGTATTTAATCTTACTACAAGTTCTTTAATCCTATGCTTATTAATCCTTTTTACTTAAAGCTAGAGTTGTCTAGATAAGTTTTTCTTCTTTAAATACCCTTTATATAAACTACCGTACTACAAAAGGTAAATTAAAATTAAGAGTGTATAAGTACTAAATCCTTGTTCTTTATTCTTACATTATGCTTAATATAGCCCAATATTACTTACTGAAGCAACTTAATCTAATAACCCTCTATCTATTTAATTCATTAGTTAAAAAGCATTCTAACAATAACCGACATATTAAATTTAAATAGTGGAGACTGAGTTGAATTTTTCATTTAAACTAATTTCATAATTTAAACAATCCTCCATTTTTTATCGTTTAAATAGGGACCAAGCCAAAATTAATTATAAAAATAAGTATAGCATGTCTAGTAATATTCTTAACTACTATGATGACTTATCTATGAACGCTGCTGATTTTATGAGCGAATAAACAAAATACTGATAAACATAATGAATGAATATTACTATTAGCTTCAATTTTCATATTGTAAACCATATCAATCTACTATCTCTTTTTTTAATTAATTAAATGCTCTTGTGCTTCTCCTTTTACTAAATACAAAATATTCTTTATAGCATATGTAACCCTGTCTCTCACTTAATCAAGTAAGAGCTGAGTATTCTTGCAATAATAAGCTTAATATACTTAATCATAATAAGCATATTGGCTTATTTAATAGGATTGTATTGCTTTGTATCTCTAGAAGTTAAGAGAAAGCTATATAAATTTTGCTATTGCTGCTATTAAATATTTTAAGACTTTCAAACTGAAATCATCTTAATTTAAGAATCTAGAAAGCTTTTTGTTTCTGAATGCTCCAAAACCTTTTATAAGAAATGAACATAAGAGTTGTAATTTATGGAAAATGACGAAATGCTAGTTATGAGTAGCTTTCTTATTGATTTTAAAAGTAAAAATAGCTTAGCCAAGCTGATTAAACTTTTCATTCAAATGAATATTTACCAATTTAATAGTCAAAAGTATATTTAATATAGCTTGTATAATAAAATCCGTTTTCTCTTTATTTTATCTCTTAATATATTTACAATAATGCCTTTCTCTTTCAAATCGAACGTTTAAACTCTAGCCAATACTCTTTAATACCTAGTCAAAGCTTCTTATCATATACTTAATTTATCTTAGTCAAATTTATTCTATTTTTACCAAGCATTTTAGACTATCAATTTTATACTAGATGTAAGATTATCTTTTTAAGTTTTAACATAAGTCTAATAGACTACGAAATATATACTAGTATGCTTAAATATTTTAATGAATACTCAAAAAAGTAAAAATAGAAGGGAAAAATGTAGCAATAGATGTATCATTTAAGTGTTATATTGTACTCATTAGTAAGTAGATTGCTTTGATATTCAATACTTTATGCTTAATACTGCTAATTTCAAGCAAAAATGAAGAAATTTTAAGAGTTTTTTGAAGTATTTTTTGAGAATAAGAGTTTAAAGAATGAAGTAGAAAAAGATAACTAAATAGTTCACGTAAGTTAGAAAACCTCATGAGAGAGTATATTGACTATATAGCATCTAGAAGATAACGCTGTATATTGAGTAATTTACAGTTAAATGCTTATTTGATTGAAAAATAAAGTATTTTTCATATAAACTAACTAAGTGCATCAGAAGCGAATAAATGAAAATAATAAAGTAAACTGTTGCTAAATATAATTTTAAATGAATTAAGTAAGGATTAAATAAAATTAAGGAACTATTAGCATATTTCCACATATTAAAAGTATAAATAGTCATTTATAAATAAATCAAAATGGCGTCAGGGAAAATAGAAATTATTAAAACTCTTAAGAAGCCTTAATATTTTGATAACAACTCCAAACTTGAAATTTTGTTGGTCAAGATTAAAAATGAAAAACGAGTAATCAGAAGATACTGCTCAGAACGTTAAGAGGCACTTCAAGAAGCATTAGTTGAAGTAGAAAATTAGAAGACTTTATGTGACCTTGCAAGAGATCATTTCTGCTATATCTACCAATATTATTAATAAATCATTCCTGGGAGATTGCCTTTTTAACTGGATATTGTTATGGAATACTGCGAAAAAGGAGATTTACTAAGAGAAATTCACAAAAAGTTTGAAAGTTCTCAGTGTTATACTGAAGAAGAGCTTTGAGAGTGTTGATCACATTTAGTGTAAGCAGGAGTTTATATGCAATAGTTGAAAATCGCTCATAGAGATATCAAACCTGCTAACGTCTTCATCACCAAAAATCACTAATACAAGATTGGAGATTTTGATGCTACTACAAACTACAGCACATTACGATTTAATCGTAATTCAATAAAAGGCACCTAAAATTACTTATGCCCTATAAAATCCTATAATCTGATATTATGAAATAAAGGTGAGAAAGAAGATAAATTTCTTAATTATGATGTTATAAAGTCGGACGTTTTTTCCCTAGGTAAAACTTTTGCAGATATGGCTCTATTGAATGTTCAAAAGCTCACTTTCAAGGATATAGAGAAAGAGATTAAAAACATTCTAAGTTCCGTCTGATAGAGATATTAGAGTCATAGGATCAACAGAGTGTTGGTTAATATGTTGCATATAGATCAGACACTTAGAAATGACTTCTACTAGCTAAGTGAAATGTTGAAGTTATATAGTCACTATTCATGCTCTGAGCAAGAAATTAATTCCTTAAAGCTATACTGAAATGATTCGAAATCTTCTGAAGAAGACAGAAGCAGAACAAGTATGGATAGTATTTTTTCTGACTCTATAAATGTCTAAAATATTCAAGAAGGAACTCCTTCAACTTGTTAAAATGAGCCAAAAGGAAAGCAAATTTAGGAAAATTAGAATCTTAAGGAAAACAAAACAGTAAATAATGAATAATAAATTCCGTAGTAAGAAGTTAATTTTAACATTCAATTTATACACACCATTGTATGGAACAAAAATAGAATTCGTTATTATGAGATAAACAATGATTAATACAGAGAAATTGTAACTGATTTCACTATTCCATATCTTTCAAAGTCAATCCAAGATAATGGAAGCATATGAGTAGTAGGAGGAAAATCACCCGACGAATCTTAGACTCTTAAAACAGTATAGGTGGTAATTATAAATGGAGATAGAGTATAGGCACCTGATCTTCCTCAATCAAGAGCACATTCATCGCTAGTCATTTATAATAGATATCTATACTGTATAGGTGGCCTTTACAAAACATAGCAGTCAAGTGAGGATTAAATGATGAAATCGACATTCAAATTAAATCTAGAATAGGAATCCTAATGGTAAGAATTATCCAACATAAAAACAGCTAGGTCAGGAGCTGCATCAATAGTGTATAACGATAGTATACTTTTGATTGGAGGAATAACTGAAAATAGCCATTATTTGAAGAGCATTGAGATATACAATGATAAAGAAGATAAATGATAAGAACATATTTTTGAACTTCCTAAACCTCTATCAAATGTCTGTGCCTGAGGAGGAGATCAAATTATAGTGTTTGGAGGCTTGTATCACGATGGCGTTTAGAAGTGCTATGATAAAGGTATAAGATATATCGACAATCATGTCTAAATTTTTGAACTTCCAGAATCACTATGATGCATACAAGCTCCTGTTAAACATTAAGATTTCTTATTCTCGTGGATAACTAACGAAAAGGGAAAAGATCATTTATATCGAATTAACATAAACAATTATCAGAGCAAACTTATATGTAGAGCGAAGGCAATCCTCGACTATCGTCAAGTAGAATTCATAAAGCAATTGCAAAAATAATTGGATTGGGATAAAAAGTCAATAAAAGGAGATCCCAATGGAAAGACAAACTGTCTTTTGTTTTGATTTGATATAAATAACTAGTTTAATTGAATAATTTGCATTCGTAAATTAACTTATCTCAATAAGGTGTTATTACCTAGCTATAATCTATTTCTCTTATATAAGATATAATAATATGCTTCATAATATTACTAAAAATAGTAAAATTCTTAAAGCATTCTAACTTAATAATTAGCTGAGAATTGAGACTTAATTTATTAATAGAAATGAATAGATAAGAAATTTATGAGTTCTTTAGTTATTATACCATATTTTGAAATTAGCATTAAATTTTAATTAAGTTCCTTTCAGTTTTTTGTATGATATTGTGAACATTGCTTAGTCTTTTAGAGTAATATTATAATACATATTAAAGAATAATTATAAAATTAATTTAAAATTAAATTAATTATTGGCATAAGCAAAATGCTTTAATTTGGCATTAAGATTTATCTTTTTTTCCTATCCAGATTTTTTAGTTTAATACCCTAAATAAGCTCCTTTCTTGATCACTCAACTTGCATTTAATTTTTATGGTAAATATCTTTAAATTTAAGATCTAGAATCTAAAAATTTCAAGCATCTTAACGTTTATTTATCTCTCTTAATGTTTGTTTTGCTTGTTTTCATTTAAAAATACTGTAATATATTTGCTATTTATAATATAATTTAAATACTTTATGTGATTTATTGCTACTAAAAATCTCAATACCTTATAAATGTTTAGTTTCTAATAATCCTAAAATAAGAATATGATTTCGTTAATATGTAAAAAAGAAGTTTAAATTAAGAAGTACTACACTAAAGAGACTATTACTATGTCTATAAGTCTGCTGTAGTATGATAATATACCTTTATTTTAATCAAAATGATTATAACTTTATTAATTAAGTAAGAACTCATTTCAAAAGCAAATTCCTTTTGTGATATTATTTCTCAATTTCTTTAAGCTAAATTTATTAGCATCAATGCAGTTCTTTTAGTAATTTGTTTCTTATAAAGTTAATCATTTAGATTCATTTTGATCTGTAATCTTAACTAGAGGATTAATTACTTTTCTTTTATATCAGTTAATAGAAAACTTGGTAATAGGAATAAATTTCTGAGTTGATATATCTGATGTTTATCTGTAAGCTATATAAATAGCATGATATAACACTTTGATCTAATATGATGATTAATATATTGCTTTAGTATCTTACAACTTATATTAATATATAAGGAAATAATTCAATTAGAGAAATACATGAGCATTAATATCTCAACTATAAATACTATTCTAAAGCTTATGAAGCTGGCTAATACTTGCTGAAATGTAATTATGTTTGATAAGAACTTACTAAATATATCCATGATTGGTATAGATAATTATATTTAAAACATGTATTGTTATTAGTGTTTAAGAGTAAGTTATCCCATGCAAATCTGAAATAAAAAGCAACATGTAGAATAATGTAATTAAGTCTAAAATTATAACTATAATTAGAGATTAGCTAATATTCTTTTTAGTTACTAGTTTATAGAAGTTTAAGCGAAGCATATTACTAAAAATATATGTATTTATTGTTCTTTATCGATTAGAAAATGTAATATATTACAACAGCTTTAAGATTATCAAGAAACTCATTAATTAACTAAAATCTGAGTAATTTCGAGCTTATTACTAGAGTTAATATTCTAGTTCAAATAAGAGTTTTCAACTTAGATATAATCTATCAGGAGAGTGATTTAAAGAGACATATTCTATAGTAAATTCAATTTCAAAAGTTGCAGATCTAAAATAATCAGCGATAGTATCTCAATAATAAATCTCTATTTAGCTTTCAAAGCTTAAAAGTTAGTTAAAAATAGTAATAAATTAAGAGGAAAAAGTATTTTAGATAGTTTATATTAGAATTATTTTAGACTAAATTACTTATTTTTAAGATTGAACTAAGTAAATATTAGATAATACCAACTGCTATTTTAAAAGAATTTAATAATATCAATTATATTTAATTGGACTTAATAGTTTTCTATCTAAGATTTAAAAGGCTATTACCTTTCTCATGACTAAGATATATTATAAGGCTTTTAATCCTTGTTTCTAACTCTAATTTCTACATTATAAATAAAAGAAAGGCATTTATTAATAAAATGCTAGTTACATTAGTGAGGTTAGTACATACTAAGAATGATTAGCAATAAAAAAGAAATTTAATTTCTGAGTTCTAAAATCTAATGATTATTACATCAGAGCCAATTAATCTTTAAGCTATTTAGTCTAAATCTTATTAGAAATTCGCTCTAAATACTGTCTTAATTAGTCTCTTCAGTTTTTACTTATAGATAACTAACAAGTTTTGATTTTTGTATTAATCCTTGCAATCTAATAAATTTAAAATATCAGCATTATAATAAATAAATCTGATAAGATGTGAAACATCTTATGCTTAGTTTAGTACCGCTAATAAAAGTTGTATCTAATAAACTTAAAAAGGAGTAATAGTATTAATTAGAAATATATTTCTAATTAATATTCCTCATAAATTTCTTTAGATGCTTGAGAATTTAATATAATATAATCCAATTCAATCAGTATGGCTAATAGAACATAAACTAATCAAATAGTTCCATTTCCTATCTAATCCAAGGAAAATCAACCTCAATCTCCAATGGGATTTTAGTAGATACCTTATAACTAAATACCATAACCTTAGATGTAATATACCTAAATTTCCTATTCATAAGTACCATAGAATAATTAATAATAGCAGTATTATCCAATCTAAACGACATTATAAGAACCTAATATGAATTAGATCTAGCCAGCTTAAATATAAAACAGTCTACCATCTTACTAGCATTAAACTTTTCCTAGTTAATAAAATTTTCCTCAAAACTAATAATATAACTCTTAATTGAACTAATAAGATACTAAAGACCAACAAGAAATCAGTGTTGAAGAAACAACATTTTAGAATTTAAAAAAAGATTCGTATAAGATTGTGGAAGTAGGTCACGCATAAAACGTTCCTGTGATATAAAATTAACCTAAAATAGAAATAACTGATTTGTAATAAAAGAAAAGAACTTTGATTTAACGTATTGGAAAGCCTATAAGAAAAGGCATAAACCCAATATATAGATATAATTTTTGCATTTCGTCTTATAATGAAAAAAATGTTATTGTTGATGATATAAAACTTAAAACCATACCATAAAATATTTGCCTTAATATTCTCTTTGATTGCTATATTTATCTAGTTTATTGATTGTTATGAAATGCTAGAGTAGGCTTAAGCAATTGTAAGAAAAATAATAAAAAAGCATAAGGTTTTGGCATATTACTTTTAGTATCCTTCATTTTTCTTAGTCTTTTTTTGATTCCAGGTTTAAGTATTGCAAAGTTGACGGTTCATTCCTTTTTCACTTTCTACTGAATAATTGGAGTTATTTGTCGTTCAATGAACAAAAGTAAGATATCTGAATAATTAATGTGATAAAATGCTTTATATATACCTGAGTGTGATAAAAAGAAGGTTATTGGCAATTATACAAATGAATGAATGGAAGTCTCAGAAACTACCTGAAGCATCTTATAAGGCAAGATTTCGAACTAGTAAATAATTTTGAATTTCAAAATAATAACATAAAAACGTGCTTGTACGGAAATTCTTCTATACAGTGATGACTGGCTTAAGGAAGTAAAAATACTTTCTTCGTTTTGCTGGTTGTTTGTAGGATATACTGCCTTAGTTATATTTACAGCTGTTTTGGTAAATAACTACGCTTTGGCTTCTTAATAATTTATAATTTAATGAATATAAGAATTTCTATTTATCTTTTATCTTTTCTATTAATACCAGATTCACTTTCTCCATACTTTACTCTAATAAATTTAACTGTATAAATGCGTGATTTTTATTAGTTACCTGCTAATTATATCTAAACAATACACAAATCATTAGTTACTTCCTTCTTCACATGTTGATAATTATAAAAGTTGAATATTTTATATGTGCTCTTTTTATTTAATATATGGAAAGATATTTTCGCTATACTTAATATAGAGAAATAGCTCAGTATTAAATAACAGTCTTAAAGCTTATACAATAATTATTAAAATACTTAAATACGTATATTGATAGAAAGTGAAGAAAACTAATAAGAATATAATTGATTAATCTGCTAGTTAGACAAATAGCTTTATTAAACTATGACTTGATGATCTATTATGTACAGATGCTTCAACATTTAACTTAAATAAAAAGCAGCGAGACAAATTAAAAAATATAGAGATCAATTGTTAATAATAAGCTTATCAATTGCAAAGATCTTTTATCTTTCTAATATAATTAAGCTATCATTAAATAAGAAAATAAGAATGATTAGCTAACTTTAATTTTCTCTTATAACATAAAATAAATTAAGAAGTACTAATATATCACACGTATATAATGTTTAAGCATCTTAATAAATTTTTTTTTCTTTTAGACGGTTTTATTTGTAGATTTATCCACCCCTTTTTTTCTTTTTATTGTTAATAATATTTTTCTACTAAAGTTTAAGTATTAATGCTGTTAAATTTCAAAAATTCAGTATACTAGTCAAAGACTAATTCTTGACATGCAGTTCTTTGCTAATTGTGTTAGACGAAAAAATCTTACTCTGAGTTAACTAGTTTTGCATCTTAAGTACTTACCTTAATTATATCAGCATAGTATATGAGAATGGCATCCAAATGCTCTAATCTATCTCTTGAAAACTTGTAAGTTATCAATTTGGTTTAAAATTTTAACTAATTAAGCTATTTAAAATGTAAAGACTAGAAACTGCACTTTCAATTCTGAAATAAACGAAGCCAAATAATAGAAGTGAAGCCTAAATAAGGTCTATTTATGAATGCTTGAAAAACGTGAAATTTTTTAAAGAATTGGAGGAGGAGTATGCATTAGAGTGCTGTGCTAGAATATACTTAGAAGACTTTAAGAAAGACTAGTTGATATTCCAATACATGGATGAAGGATTTACTTTTTATATTATACTTCAAGGTAGTGTTGGAATACTTGTTCCTAGGGATGTTAAACTAGCTTAAGAGCATTTCTATTAATATGAAAAGAAACTTAAAAAGAAGTCAAACAACTAGAATGTCTAAAATCCTTGTAGTATTATTCAATTCTATGAGTGTGTTGTATTGTAAGCTGGTGCTAGTTTTGGGGAAATTGCATTGATAAAGAAAAAGAAGAGATAGGCGGGTGTAGTGGCTAAAGATGATTGTAGTATGGCAGTGTTAAGTAAATATGACTATAACGAAGTATTAGCCAAAATAGAAAATCAGAAAATTGAAAGAACAATTGATTTCTTTGCTAGTATCAAATTCTTCTAGCACTGAGCAAGACCAAGACTATTTGAATTGAGCTACTTCTTTCAGATAAAATCTTTTAGGAAGTTATAAGTAGTTTTTGACCAAGGAGAACAACCATATCAAATCTATTTCGTGAAAGAGGGAGAATTTCATCTATTCAAGAATAGAGAAAAGAACCTGCCTAAAATATAGCTTGCTATTGTAGGGTAACATGATATAATTGGTATTGAAGATATAATATAAAATAGAGCATAAAGATCATATACTTGTAAATGTCACTCTGAAAATGGGAAGCTATACTCTATCTCAATTACTGATTTTTAAAACAGGATAGATGAGCTAACTATCAATAAAATGAAAACGCATGTTTACTTTATAGAAAAATTTAGAGAAAGAGGTTCGGATAAAGGGAAAGAAAAAGAAATTAAGATAATAGCTAACAAAACTTAGGAAGATGTTAGCTTTTATATATAAAGTTCCACAGTCACTGATGTAAACAAGAAAATGTTCTCTAAGGAGTGTAAAAGTTCGACTCGTTAAAAGACAAACTAACTAATTAAGAGACTGCAATTTCAACTAAAAGAAAGAGATATGAACCAAGATAGAAATAAGAGATCTTATTTAAGGTATTAAGAATAAATCTATTCAAACAAGTGAGATACTTAAAAAGGAAATGCTAGTTAAACTCCTACTAAATAAAAACAAACCAATTAAATAAGTTTACCTAAGATATCTGAAATATAAGTGATGAAAAGAAGAGTATTGAGCTCACTGATATAGAGTTTAGCTAAAGATAATACATAATCTGTTTAATTATAATCTCTTAATAGAGTAGAAACACTATATTCAACACCTCAAAAAAAGCAGACTAGAAAATGTGCTTGTAATCACTCAGATAACCTCAATTCGATTACCCCATAATATTAGAACAGTTATTGATCTAATTGTACTAATTTTTAGAAAATAGGCAAAGAATAAATGCCAAAGAGCTTTTTAACAGTAAATAAGTTAAAGCTAGAACAATTTACAGACTTTCAATTAAAAACTGACCGTGAAAGATATTAAGTTTGACATTCTAATAAGATAGGAAATATCACCTTAGATAGAAAAAGAAATTATAACTTCTATCACCGTTAAAGACTTCTGACGAATACTTTTGATGACTTGAGATAGCCGAATTCATTTTAAGAATATTGAGATTCTTAAGATAAGGCTAAATTACTATAAATATACACTTAATTGTCAATACTTATAATCTTTTAACTCTTATAAATAATAATCATTTTCCATAAGTTGAACGTATTTCCTCAATAAATTGATATATTTTATGGTAAGCATAATAAGCAAATATATAAGCTTTTATAAGTTAGCTTTAATTTAGAATCCTATATAAGGTAGGGAATATAAATGTAAGGAAAGAGTAAAAAACCAAAAAAGGAAAAAAAATAGACAGGAAAAAAGAGAATAATAGAGACTGATTCGCCTCCTGACCAAGAGCCAGCAATCCAAGCTAATGAGAACTATAATATCCCTCCTATTTAGGAGATTGTTATGTAAGATATCGAAAATACATAAAATCAAGAAATGGAAATAGTTAATAATGAAAATTAGTTACAATAATAAGAAGAGATTAAAGAGTCTAGTAATCAGGTAGTTAATTAGTAATATTAAGATATGGAGATAGAATAAGTTTAGAATAATGTCTTGGAATAAAAAACAGAATCTGAAAATAATGCTGTGAAGGAAGATAGATTTATAGAATACGATATCGTTTTTTAGCCTAATAAAAAAAAACTGACTTTTCTTCATTTTCCATTGAGACCAAATTATCGACCTTACGCAGATTTAGGAGAGATTAAGCAAGTCAATCGAAGGGAAGATATGTTAGAGTTACAGTACAACCTTCAAAAGAATGAAAATTTTGATAAAGACTAAGCTGAATTTAAAATAGAAAGTTTTTCATTCAAATCTCGTTTAGTGGAATAAGATTAGAGATACATGGTTGGATATATTAAATTTGAAAAATTATACATGCATCCGATAAATGAATTCCTGCAAATGAGACCTAATTTTTCATACATTTCGGAACAGTAAAAACAAGAAGTAACAAGTCAATTATAAATATCTTCTACAGGTGATTTCTAATATAGAAAATGAGGAAATTCTTGAAAGAATATTTTTAGATGAAGAGGAAACTGAAAGTAAAAACCTATAAGAACATCTTAATTGATAAAATTTAAAGCTATTTAAAATAAAATTTATATGCTAAAGGTGTATTATTTTAGCTATCGTTTTTATTGATTCTTTTTAGAAACAAAAGATTCAAGGTAAAGTTAAATTTGGAACTTCATCGTATAATATAGTTGTTTACTTTTAATCTTAATTTATTTAATTTTATTTAAGGTTCATTTATCTTATTATATTTTTAATTTAAATTCTTATTTTTCTTTTTTAACTATTTAAATTAAGGACAATTCTAAATTTTTTGGGAAAGTTAATCTTTTTCTGCGATATTTATCTGAATAATCTCTTTAATGGATATAATGGGTATTTTCTGTATTTCATTTTCTGAAAGAAAAGTTTTCGATTTGTAATAAATGCAATTTTCATGGCCAAATATTTCAAAATCCTTACAGGCAGATATAACCATACGTTAATTTTCTTATAGATCTTGAGTCTATCTTGGAACCTCTAAATTTTAATAGTTCAATCATATATTTCAAATTTTTTCTCACCTTTCTTTTGATTATTGAACTATTTAAATTTTGATGATTTTACGGCATTAATTAAAAAATCCCCTTTCCTAAGTTATGAGTAATCTGCAAATAGTGAAAATATAACTACCTTGGTTAAAAATATAATCATGACTAACAAAAGCCATAGAATTTCTACTCAAGTAAGTTTAAGTTAAAGACCTAATAATTATATATCAATTTAATCTTTTTCCCTCTTTATAGTTGGAAGAAGTCTTATCATCTTTCTAAAATCTAAAAAGTATTACAAGAAATATTTCCTTACAATATAGTAACTAATGCTTCATTAATTAATATAAAATTTCCTTAATTTCATGAAATTTGATCTTAGTTTATAGCTTAAATTTAATTCTTAGCATATTCTCATAGTTACCAATATTTTGATGTATCGTAAATCATATTTTTTGCTCATAAATCCTCAGATTACATATTCCCACCTTCATTCTTCAGGTATATATAGAGCCACCTTAGACTTTAAATTGATAACTCCTACGCTTAAGAACTTATTTTAGAACATTTCATTATGAAATAGCTATCTTTTACTCCAAATAATAAAATTGATTATTTTTTTAATTTTCTTAAATATCAGTAACAACAAAAATTAGTCTGCATAATTTAACTAAGTGCTTTATAAACAGGTTCTTTTTAGTTCCTTTGCGAATACTTAATTATCAATTTCTCAATCTTTAGTTTATTTTATATAACTTAGGATAAACTTGAAAAATGGTTTAAATACTTGTTATGAGAAATTTATGTACAGTATCATCGACTTTAATGTGATGTATGTAATTGAATTGTCTTTACTATATTAAGGATTACAATGTTGTAAGATACTTTATTATAAATAATAAATACTTTGTAAGGTTTGCTTTAAAGAGTCAATTACTTAAAGAATTATTGCTGGAAATAAATTTAAGTCTTACTGAATAAGATTGTATGGATTGTTGAACGTAATTATAAAAAATCAGAATTAAATTAAATTAAATCATTGTTATCAATGCAAAAAAAATCCTCCGTAGGAGTTTCTAGCAAATCCAGAGTTTGTTTCAATACTATGATAGTCATTTATTATCTATCTTTTGGCTGAACTTTTATGTCCGACTATTTTAGGTTTGCTTGGGATAGGTAATGGAGATTATGCTGTATACTTGAGTTACTATAAAAGAGTATTCTTTAAACTTTCAGACATTCGTTCGTTTTAGTTTATCGCTTGTAGAATTTGGCTTTTTTCTAATTAAGAAGACTATGAAATTGTTCTAAATCCCTGTGAAGTTGATCTTTTAACTTAAATAGGTGTATTTTGTCTGTTAGGATAATCCCTGTAAAAATTAACGTTGTTATTTGCTGTATGATACTGATTGAAATCGATATCCTTTTCAGGACGGTTTCATATTAAATTTGCAGATCTACCATGATGCATTTTCCTAATACCTGGTTCAGGTGTTCTATACTAAAGTGAATTTTCATAGCACATTATTCTACTACCAGAAGAAGTTTTCGCAAGTTTCTACACTATTATATCTTAAGCTGCCTTGCTTAGAATAATAGGATCTCTTGATCTTATAGATTTAGTGTTATTAGCCATTATTTATATAATTTCGTTATTTTAATTCATCTACTGTTTTGCTTTTTCCTTAACTAAATTATTCTAAGAGTAACCGTTACAATCTGATGAACGAAGTGACAGAAGAATATAACTGTATTGCTTGATAGATATTAATAAGTAGTTGAATAGTAAGAAATTTATTAGGCATCTAGGTAGTTTCTATAATATTTGAATTAAGAAGCACAATAAAAAACATTTATAAGAGACTTTAATATTGCCTTGGTATTTCTTTTACCCTCAAACCAAAAATTTTAATTGGCCTAAAAATAAAATAAGAAGCATTACGGTTTTCATATAGACAATAAATATTTTTATTCTAATAAAAAGAAATTAATCAAACACATGAATTTTCCTTTTTTATTACTAATTCTCATAATTCATAATATCATATTTCATAGACTAACTCTCCAACTTTTATTCCCATTCCTCAGTAAATTTCGCTAGTATCAACTTTCTTACTTAATTAACCATTCTTTTTTGAAAATTTCATTGTTTAACCTAATTTTACATCTTTAGCTTTACTCTTAGAATGAATTAGCAATCAATTTATACTATTATTGATGCAATTTATATAAATAAAGTATCATTAATCTTGCCTTATATGAATATCTAAACCATAATATAGTAATTAGAGCCTATTATTTTACGCAAGGGCCTCTCTCTATTAAATCAAAAGATAAAATTCCTAACTGCAAAATATAGAAAAGAGAGTATTCTAATAGCATTAATAATCACAAAAGTTATGTTTATAAAGGCTAAGAGTATATAATAGATAAGTAAGAAATGATTCTCATTTATGCTAATTAGATTTATATGTTCTTCCCTCTCTTTATATTAAAAACCAATGAACCTTATATTAGAAGAAGTTAATTGTAAGTAGGATATAGATACATCTAATGCTTCAAATCTATAAGTTAAAATAGTCAATTTATAATTATGCCAAATCAGGTATGATAGAGAAGCCAGTTGTATTGATATAATTTATTAAAATGAAGTGAGATTTATATAGAAATCTAAATTAGAAGCAACCTCTGTGATGCTTAAATAAAAATATATAAAACTATTTATGCTTCATGATTGATTTCCTAAAATAGAAGGATTAAAATTAAGCCTAAGAAATAATAATGAGCTATAGAAACATTAAGATCATATTAATAGCCAAGTCAACATAAAAGTAGACTATGATTAAATTTTGTTGATATGATAATCATTCATATGTCAAATTTCTCATCTATAGATATTTTTAATAATAAACTAAATAAAGCTATTAAAAATACTAATATGGTAAATATAATAAAAGTAGAAAAATTATAATATAATAAAGGATTTTTGAGTAATAAAGTAATATTTATAGAAAACACTTCAATTAATAATTATTAATACCAGCATTAAAAAGACTTTTAAAATGGAAGAAAAAGATAAAAAAACTAAAGTTGTTATAACAGGAAGCTCAGGAGTAGGTAAAACTTCGTTGTTATTAAGATTCTCTGAGAATAATTTTTAGGAGTAAAATCAAACGACTATAGGAATAGATTTTAAAATAAAAAAATTAGTAGTAAATGGAACCGAATTGAAACTGTTAATCGTAAGCTTTTATATAGTGAGACACTGCTGGTTAAGAGAGGTTTTAACCTTAATATGCAAAATTTTATTATAATGCTCAAGCGATTATATTGGTATATGATATTACAGATAGATAATCGTTCTAATATTTAGAAAAGATAATAAAAATAATAGATGAGAATACTAGTGACCCTCATGTTAAGCTTTTGATTGGAAATAAATCAGAAAGAGAGAAAGATCGATAGGTAGATTTTTTAGAAGGATAAAATCTAGCAAACAGTTTATCTATATAATTCTATGAAACATCAGCCAAAACAGGAGAAAATGTTACAAAGGTGTTCTTAGAATTAGCAGAGAAAATAATATAAATGCAAGATTTTTAGTCGAATATGAGAACTGCTAGTTTTGTACTAAATGACAATAAAAAACGTGAACCAAGAAAAAATTGCTGTTAATTTTCTATTAATGATTTAATATTCAAGATTATTCTATTGATTAAACTCCAACAGTAGAAGAGCTTTTATAATCATATGCTATATAGTCTAAAATTGTTAAATTATTTAAATGAGCTCTGGTTTTATTAAATTTTATAGACTCTATATTTAAGTTAATAGAAACTAATGAAATTTATGATATAAATGACTTTAAATCCTTATCACTTTTTATATAATTGTTTTTATCTTTAACTGATTGAAGATAAATGAATAGCATATTAGCAATTCTATTTCTTAATATATTTAAAAAGAATAGCTTTGCTTTTTTTTCTATTTAATAGCTACTTTAAATAAATTTTTTTTTAATCACATGCATCATCAAACTAAAGCTTTACTTCAAATAGACGTTCAAATGATAAGCATTGATAGTTTCATATTTGCTAAAGGGGTGAAAATGTAAGTAACTCAAATTTGGACTGGATAACTATTTATTTACAATCACTTCATTTTAGTTCTAATGGATAAATAAGCTTTTTAACATAAAAATTAGAGAAATAGCCTGATATAGATTAGACTATCAATGTATTTTCTTTTTTTCTAAATTTATAACATTTTAAAAAAAATTATGCTGCAGTTAAAAGCATTCTATCAGGCTCTTTCATACACATATAAACCTGTTCTTCCCCATGACATTTTTACACGTAAGTTATATCTTAGGATAAAGTTTTCATCATTTCTAAAATTTTTCATCGTCATTATAAGGGTTCCTTTCTTTAAGAGTTTGCTCTTTTCCTGGATTTCGTTGATGAGCTCATCTGGGAAACAGATTGAACTGGTAAAGATAATATCAGCATCACTCCAGTCCTATTTTGTCATATCGTTATTGAAAATTTCGATTTGATTGCATTTAAAATAGTTTTCCTTTTGTTGGTCTATATTTAAACTCTTTTCTGGGTACGTAATTGAAAAGAATGTTTATACGTTTTATTTGGATAAGGAAAATAATCCTTCTAGCATTTCAACTCCTTTAACACTTTTAACATCTGGATATAGCAAACCACAGACTATCAGAAATTTTCCAGCTCCAGATCCAAGATCTCAGATTACTTAATGATTTTTTGGCTTTATGAACTCTAGAACAGGAAGAAGATTTGTAAAATCGATCTAAATAATTAGCTTACTTCACCATATGTAAACTAAGACTAAGCTGTTAATTATAGCCTTTTCCTTTCTGATTAGGATACTAAACTTCCTTAGTCTAAACCTTTGAAAATGTCATTAAAAACAGAGTATTTTTGCCATGTTTCTTTAGACATTAAATTATGTTCGTGTACCTCTGTTATTTTTATTTATGGGTTTGTATCTTCAGTAGTGAAATTCATTATTGATATATAAGCTACATTTTTACAGTACTTTCATTCATCAGTATCTACACATAATTTCATCATTTCTCCTGTTTTCTCAGTTATTTGAGGAGATTAAGAAGTGGTTGAGGAATGATTTGTCTTTCTTGTGTAGTACTTCGGTAGACTCTTCATAAATGGATCTAAATCTACAAACTTTTCATTCTCAAATCCTTCTACCGAAGAAATTTGGGATTAAAAATTCTAATAAAATCCCTATATTTATGATTTACCATACTAAAAGTGTGCTCGTTAAGATTTGGATACATCACATATTAACTGGCGAAAATTGCGTGATATCCAAATCCAGGTTCTATTTCAATCTATAGTCTTGACTCAGGTATATGCTGCAGTTCATACTAAAAGAACTATATTTCTTATGCCTTAAAGCTTGCTTTAAAAATTTCTCCATTTTATAAAGTTCTAATAGGGTCTGTTTAGTTAGCCTACCTGGAACTTTTTATGTGACTTTTATCAAGAATCTGTTTAGTCCTTATTTATATGGATTTATCGCAATGTAATAGACTCCTTTATGAAATTCAGGATCTGATGGGTGAATATCAACTCGATCTTTTCCTATATTATTCGATTTCCATGTATAATTACTACTGTCAACCTTAGGATCTATGTTGGAAATATACAAATCAGGATCAGAATCTTCATCGCAAGGTTCAGCTGTTATAGTCAATAGCAATTCAGTGCTTTCAACATATAGCATGTATCTTTTATACGAACCAAATAAACATTAGCCTAATGTTTCTGTGTTAATATCGATAATTTCAAAATTAGTAGGAGTAGATTCTGGTGAGCTATTTTACGAAGACTGATTACTTGATTCCTATATTTACATCTTATCTTTTGACTCTTCCGCTTGATTTTCAAACTGAGAAGTTTATCAAATTTCCATTAGTATCTAAAGATAAAATTAAAGGATTTATTTTATAATTAAATAGCTTAATCTTCCATCATAATAAATATTAATACTATAACATTTGTAAATTCACCAATTCATTTCAATGCTTACTTGTCAACTTATAGGCAAATATTAGCCTTGCTTAGTCATAACTATCATTATGATCTTAAAGTGATGAAGGTATTTTAATGCCTCTGATTAAGGGAATTAATATAGGTCTTAAATGGACTTTTGATGAGTTCTAGTTGCAAATGGTGGATTTAAAGTATAAATTTTACTTTTTAGATAGAATATTGAGAAGAATGTTAAATATAGCAAGCTTATTTATAAAGATCATTCTTTTTTGCTATTCTTAAATTAGTTAACAGTTAAAGAATGTAATTTGAATATAAACTTAGTTTATGGAATTAATTTTACTCGCATATCAAAGCAAATTTCGCAATTTCGTTTAGAATAGTTCAAACGGAATTTTCTTTATATCTGGGATTTAAATAAAGCTGCTTGTCGTATTCTAAAATGAGATAAATTTTGCTAATTAATTTTAAATTAAAGCTTAAAGCTAACATAAACAAACTTAGAAGAGTATTGGCTATATTGATAGTTTGTCTATTATAAAATGATGATGTCATTTACTAAATATAATAGAAGATTATATTAATAAGGTATAGAAGTTAATCTGTTTGTATTTTCTTCTTACTTTATAGTATAAAAAATTATACTTGAAGTGAAATTTCATGAATAAAGTAAACTTTAATTCTCCCTAATTATTTTTAGGGGAAATAACCTTTTTAATAACTTCATTAGAAGTAAATAAAATTGAACAAAAGATCTAAAGTAAAACGACTATTAACCTTCACTTTTAATAGTTGCTTTCTTGTTTACTTTACTTTATTCGTGCAAAACAGTCTTTTATGCTTCTTGAATTATATAGTTTATCTATTAGTACAAAGCAATTTATTTTTTCTGTTTATTATTCTTAATGACATTCTGTATAATTAACTTTAAACTAGGGAATAAAGCTTGTGGCAAAACTCTTACTCTACTTTATTTTAGTAATATTATTGTATATGTACTAAAGTAATTCCTTCTTTAGATTACATAGGTATCATGACATTACTTGTAGATTAGCATTTAGTTAAGAGTATAAGTAACTTTAATATCTACTTTATATGATTTATATAGGAAATTATTAAAGGATTTTCAATTTCAAAGATGGTATTAAAAAGGCAAAGTTTCTTAATCTTTTTTATTAATAATTTTAGTATAAACCCAACAAGCAGAAGCTAAACTAGGGCATTTTCTGAAATTTAATGAAATGCTTATATTTAACTTAAGTTACTCTTCTCCATAAAATTTATCTTAATATTAGTTTTAATCGAATGCCTCCTTTTAGGCTGTTTCCCTATTCTTTTGCTACTTTTATCCATTTTAGCAAAAGATAAAGTTAATTTGATAAAATAATGAGTCTATATAAGTATAAAGACGAGCTAGAAGCTTTAAATCGTTTCTTATCATATGAACTAGTCATGATTGTTTACTTTGTGTCATTGGCTAATTTTAAATAAAATATACCTATTTTAAGTATAACTGATATATAGAGAAGTCTATCATAAAGATATTATAAAGTATCAATTAAATAGAAAGCATCTAGCAAAATCTATAAAGCATGCAATCAAATTTTTACCTCTTTTTATAGAAAAGTAACAAATACTAGTTAAAATATCTGGATATTGTTGATTAAGGTTAGATTAGAAGTTAGTTTATAACTTCTATCATAAGAAGTAAGTTAATTAGTTAAAAGATAAATAGAATATTAAATAGCCTAAAGATTCTTATCTCATTTGTTATCCTTGTATTCTGGATCCGCCACCACTTTGCATTTCTGCCATTTGAACCAGCTTTGTGACATAACTCCAAAGACAAATAAGTGGAAAATCATTAGGAATACTAGAGCGATTATGAACATTCCTTTTCCTGGTGTGTTTTCCATGTTTTAGTAGTATGGTAAGATAATTGCCTTAGGAAAAACGTAAAGTCGAGTGTAGAAGTAAATGATCATAGTTAAGCCATAAACTGAGAGTTGAAAAGATCCCATTTTAAACTCAATTATGTATTTGAGGAAGTACAACCATAAATCGCAAATTGAGTGACATAGCAAAACTATAGCATTATATCTGTGTATATTAACCATATACGAAGGAACTACAAGAACCATTGTAGTATTATGATGGAAAAGCATTTCTCAATAATCGTCTCTTTTGTAATCAAATAAGACCATATTTGTAAAGGAGTAGAGATGATAGCCAGTTTCCCACAGGATATAAAAACGAACGTATTTGTCAGTATCAAAGTCTTAGAAGGGATAATCTTTGTAAAATTCTTCTGGATTTCCATATGGAAAGCCCAGATCTATAGGGGCATATTTAGCATTTCATAGTATGTAATATCCCATAACGCTTGAAGCAACGAATACTAAAAACTTAAACAAGCACTAAATCATTTTCTAAGCTCTAAATTATCTTAATTTTTGGTCAGTTTTTTTAGGATCTACATATTTCAAGTGTAGATCATGTAAAGTAGAAATCATTAATTTCTTCATGCAGAAAAAAAACAAGCAGACATAAATAGAGATTTAAAAATCTGACCACTAAGGTAATGGATAATCAGGTCGTTCCAGTCTTCTTTTCTCGTTTATTTCCATGATAGGCTTTATAAACATCATTTGAAAGATAAACACTATGAAAGTTCCAAAAGCAAAAAAGGTTTTTTTCAAGCTAAAAGGACGCTTTTCGTATTCCTAGATTTAGATTTTCTGCTTGTTTAGATAATCTGTAGTCGGCTTTTAGTTCGGCTTAACTTGTTAACTTGCTTAATTGTTAACTGGCACCGAATACTGATTTTCCATTTTATTTTTTGTCAACATAACAATTCAAAAAATGTCAATAGGTGTTTATTATCACAGAGTGATTCTTTGTTTAGCTGTTAATTTTATAATTTTAAGAACTTTACAATCCTCTCACTATTTTTTTCTTAAAGTAATAAAAAAGTATATGTTCAACTAATTTAAAGGAAAGCAATAATCAAGAGGTATGATTTGCTGTTGTTTTTCAAACGAACTAAAAATTAAAATTAAATTGGCATTTTCTGGAAATGCCGAATAAACCATAAATACTTGATGCCTTATTGTTATCATTTCTATACCTTTTTTTTTCCTATTTCTATTTTAATTTCCTACTTTCATAATTCTCTCCTTTTATCTGATTCCGTTCCTAATCTACTTAAGTTCAATAAAATGAAAAAAGAAGACTTTGTTGCTTTAATCAAATATAGCAGGATTCCAATGTTGCAAAATCATTAGTTTATGTCTAACTACGCATAAGTAATGTAACAACATTAATCCTCAATTAATAAAATAAAGAATAGCAAAACATGGAATTTTAACATACTTAGAAAGCCTATAGCATCTAATAGTTGTATTAACTTTGTATATCAATCTAAGTAAATAAAACTAAAAGTTAAATTATTTAAATGATACTTTTATTGTTGATAATGACAAAAATATTTCTTAGAGCACCTAATATATTTAGTGATTCATATTTATTTGTCCTTAGTGCTTTTTAGGAATTTTTTCTTATCAGAAGATTGAATGGTTTTAGAGTTAGATTGCTAAGATTGTATGATTAAGATGAAGAAGTTTGAGAGGAAAGTATTTATAAGTGTGTATTATTTGGTGAAATAGTGTGATATATGTTTTAGCTAAATCTGCCAATTGAAGATATAAAATATAAAGATATAAGGGGATTTTAGAACAATCCTTAGATTAGTCTATTATTAAGCCTTTTAATTTTTAAAGTATTATTAAAAGAAGTAAATATAAGGTAAGATTTCCGTGAAATAGCAAAGATTGAGAAAATTTAAGAATCTAAAAAGAGTAAAGAGGGGTTTTAAAACAATTACCGCTTGTATTGGCTGTGAGAAGGAAGAAAAATTAAATTGTAATTAAAAAAAATTAATATATCACTGTATTATGGACTAAACCTAATAGAAATTTTATATACAATGCTATTGAAAGTGGATATTTAAATTAACTCAAGCAAAGTGAAAGACATCAAATACCTATCAATTCAAAACCAAAATGAGATGAAATGAAATGAAATTTTTTGTCTCATAGCTTTTGATCATTTTAGTGAAATTTATGCCTATGAATAATAAAAGCATTCTTTAGGAAATTGAACTAAAGATTGCAAATAAAAAAACATAAAATCCTAGTTTTAAAGTTAAATAAAATAGAATCTAAAATGTAAAAATTAAAATAATCAATAATTTGAATGTATAATAGAATATGTTCAATAATGGAATGCTAAAATAGGATAAGACAGATACCCAAATTATAAGTTAAGAAATAACCAAGATAAGCAAAAGCTATTTTTGTTAATCTAAGCTGATAATATTTTTTAAGGGATAAGTAGCAATTTACTTTTAACATATCATTCCCAATATTCAATCATTATCACAATGATCTTTACAGAGTTAATGTCATTTTATCTAAACCTAGGTATTTAAAATACAAATTTAACTATAATGTATATAACATAATCTATTTTACCCTTTCTCAGCTTATCTCTGCTTGTCTGATGAGAGAATTATTGAAGTTTTAGCTTTAAAAGGCAGATGAGAAGAAGAAATTGTAATAAAAATGATAGCAAAATATATTTAAAAATTAATAAAAAGTCTAAGAAACTAAGCTTTAAAGGAGGAGAGTATATTAAAGCATCAAAAAAGTTACTTCAATTTATCATTCAAATTATAGGTTAAAAAACTTATTTTTATATGAATAAAGCAAATAAAACAGAATTTTGATATGCTGGTTGTTATTTTAGACTCAATCAAAAAAGGCAAAATTACTTAAAATTAATTGAAAGAAGAATGGTGAAATATAAGAAAATCTAGTATTTCAGATTTAAATTATTAGTAATTATATGATAATTACCACATTCTTACATAATTTATCACTAGATTATATGAAAAATCTAACGATATAGAAACACTGAAGATAGAAATGCAAGGTATTTAATTAGCAATAAATCATAGTACCTTCAAATTAAAAAATTAAATATAATACTTAAATTTCATCTCTTTAAGCAAAATTATTAATAACGATCAAATTTAAAAATCTTAATAACAAAAAAATATTTATATCTCAACAGTCACAAATCAGAAATAAAATAAAAAATTAAAATTCCATAGATTGTATCTTGATTCAATAACTAGTTGAACATACTTTATTTGAACGCTAAATATTCTTGTAATTATTAGATCTTAATATATCATAATTAAGTTTATTTTATTATATGAACATATCTCTTTAAATTAAATCTTTAGTCTGACTATTCTAGTAAAATTTAAATTGTTGCTATAACTAAATGAGTATTAATCTGCCTTTTAATTTAGAATTATAACATCTAAATTACTGAAGAATTTATTGATAAAAAGATTTTTAAAATTGAAAATAGAGAGTTGATGTAAAGATAATTGAAGTATGATAATTTTTGGTTGCATTTAATAAGAAAGAATCTAAAATAATGATTAAAGCAAAAGGTAGTTTAAATTGAATAGATTAGTTTGCTTAGATTAAAGCTAATCTTAGCTTTAAATCCTAAACTTCTAAACTAGAAAAGAATAAAAAGAATTTTCTTACAAGTAAAAGTTCTAAAGGATTAAAATTTGAGATTATTAATTTATTAATAGGAAATAAAAAGGAATAGGAAAAGTAAGTATACAGTTTAGAAACTTACATAAAAGAGAAAAAAGGAAAACACTCAAATATAATAACTATAAAGGAAAAGTTTAGATAACTTTATAATTATAACTGAAGAGTTATATCTTTCTTTATAAATGTAATATAAAACCAAATTACTAATTTTTCATTTTTAATCTAATTTTAAAGAATCTTAATTCAAAAATTAAGTTTAAAGAGATTACTCAAAGTTGTTATAATAGTTATCTGTCTATTTAAGACTTATAACTAGCAGTAGAAGTATAAATAAAATTAAATATCGTATTAAAATTAACAAAAAGGAAAAGATCTTACATTTTGAATTTAATTAGCAAGGGTAAATTTAAATAATTATAATAAAATTTAAAATAATACCAAAAACTAAAAGCTTAAATTTTAAGCATTCGAAGCAAATTAATTATGCAATTTTCAATTAATAAGGTATAGCATAATTACTATGACTTGGAGTATTTTTTATAACTATCTTATTTTTAATAAAGAGATATGGATAGCTTTATTATAACACATTAGCAACTGAATAGAAGAAATATAGCAATTCCTTCTTTTATAGGAATTTAATTACCTTAAACTATAAATGCTCATTATGTGTCTAGCGAAAAGTAATTTTGTAATATTGAAAGATCTAATAATTTTTTAGTTTGTATGTATTGAAATATTCGATACTCAAGTTAAATCAGAAATAATTAAATAATGTTGATCATGCTTACAAATCGCTTCTTATGATTTTTTTAAACTCCTCAAAATCAATAGATCCTGTCTAATTAAAGTCTGCCATTTTAAACATCTTCATCAGATTAGGATCATTTTTCATTCCCAATGCTTGAGCGAAATCAGTTGGAGTAATTGTGCCTGTTTATTTCTAAATGAACAAATTACGTAATCAAAGAAGCGGAATGCTTATTACAAAATTTCATCATTATTTTAAATTTTGTCTGCTAGAACTGATGTTAAATACTCTGAAGTATTATAAGCATTACCTGAAAACGTAATCGAATCTTATTTTTATTTTCCAAGCTTTAGGAAAAATTCATCTATAACTTTGTTTATGACTTATTTCTTTACATTAGAGACCTTTTACTATAACATTCATTTTAGTTCTTTCCTCTCTATACTTCCTGTCCCATCAGAATCTATGCATCTAAAAAATGCTTCAGATTCGATTTTCATTTCTTAATTAGCAAATCTTTCTATTATGAATGCATATGCCATTATTTTCCATGGATTCATTTTATTAAATTTTTGGAAGCTTGTCAAAATTGAGTAGCAATATTCCATAGAATATTAGTTTTGTTACCCTGATAACTATAAATTCCTTTTCTAAGCTTCATGAGGCGAAATTCGTGATTTAGGGTCCGTTTTTAGCATATTCATAATGAGATCAACATATTAGCTATCATATTTAGATAACTAATTTTAGAAAAGTTTGTAAACGTTAAAGTTGGAATCTGCTAGTGATTTTAAAATTATCTCTTCACTTGGTCAAATTTTTACGAATTCTTCTCCTACCAACATTCTCAAAGCTATAATACCTATAGATCAAATATCAGATTTACTATCTATCAATTAATGCTTCTCATTGATTATTTCAGGAGATTCATACATATATTTAGTCGCGCTTTCTTACTCTGGAAACTCTTTTGTTATCATACAAGTTGAAAATTACTATAAAGCTAAGTACTTTAAAGAGTTTATTTTTCTTAGTAGAATCAAATTAGGATTTATTTATCTGTGTGTTATCTCTTTTTCACTTAAAAAGCAGACAGCAGAAAGCATTTGGTATAAGAACTATTTAACATCTTCTAAACAAAACTTCCATTTCATTTACTCTGCGTATTACTCAAATGAACTACCTTCACAGTGTTCAAGTATAAGAAAGCAGTAAGGAGGTTCAATGAAGTATTCATAGATCTTGACAAAGTTATTATGATCTATGAGCAATAATCTATCCATCACATCCTAAAAGACTAACAAACTAAGTTAAGGATTAGCTCTAATTATCTTAGCCACTGAAAGCTAATCTTTCTAGTGCTTAGAAAATATCTTTAGTATTTAAACATTCTTTCTCTAATGAATTATAGCGTTCTATTATGCCTTTTAGTAGCAGATTTCAAACATTTCCTAGTTCCTTTTAACAAAAACTTTTGGCTCATATTAAAATATACCTCAATTTTTATGGTCTCTGTGAAGACAACAGCTTCCCATTTATCTTTACAGGTAAAAACTAAAATAAAAATAATTTAATAATATTTATGTCTATCTAAATTTTCCACATACCATATATCAGTTACAATTGCTTTAGTCAGAGTCTTAATATTTAAGTTACTTTGATATTAAATCATAATATTAGCAAATTTAAGTATCCTAAAGTTATCCATAGTAGGCTTAAACTATATAGTTATTTGTAATTATTTTTATTAGATTTTTGTATTAAAGGAATTTATTAAGAGTATTATAATACCTAAGAAATGTAAATCTCCATGGCTTTGCTAAGACCATATAAGCGATTAAATGTGATATGATATGCTTTTTCAGCCAATTTTAGCTATAAAGTATAAAATACTCATCTTAGATCTTACCAAGTTCCTTGATAAATAAAATTTTGATTGTTAATCTGAAATATAAATTTATATAACCTGTCTATTTAATTAACTCTATATCACATTAATAAATTACTCAATTTGTGGAATAATAATTTGCTATCTATTTCAGATCCTATTAATTACTTTTATCTTTAAAGGCTATATTAAAAACATATACTATAAACAGCAAAAAGCATTAGTATCATTAATTTTAGAAACTAATCTTTTAATATCTTAGAGCTTTGCTTCTAATTGTAATCAGCATTGCTAATAATTTATTTAAAACCATAAGCTAGTTTAATTTACTGCAAGTAAATAAAGCTTTGCCTTCTCTTAATTAATGTATATTTCTATGTACTAAACTAATGATAATTCATTATTACTTATTATTCCCATAAAGTGTTGATCATATCTATGCAATGAAAAATACAGGTAATTTCTATTTTATTTATTAAAGCTTCTATTTTAGTTAAGTAGATGAAGCAATAATATTTTATCAAAAAAAGAAAATTTATCCCTTAAGGTAAAAATTAATATAAGGCTAATAACTAAAGCAGAGAAATTATTTATTTATCATTAAAATATAAAAATTATTCCCTTCTACTATCCTTTTCTTTTAATTTAATCAATAGATAAAAGCCTTTTTACAAATTGATCACATTTATTTAAATATGAGGTTTTCATTATTAACTAAGAGTGGAATATTAATAACTTTTGCTTTAAGTATAATTAATATAAAATGATATGCTTTAGATTTAAAAATTTAAGAGGGACAAAATAGAAGGATTATAAAAAATGAGGAGTATTAGTAAATAAGATTTCTTCATGTCTCTTTAAATAGTAAATACAGGAAAAAGCACTTAATTTCATTTTTAGTCACTTCAGTGAAGTCTTTTATCAATAGAAGAAATTTTTGTTTACATAATTTAAAAGAATAAATAAAATAAACTGACTAGCATTCTTGAAGATAGCATTTAATATTTTAAAATAATAGTAAAAATAAATAAAAATATAGTGATAATTTGCATCATATAGCAATGATTGGGTTTTAAGAACTTTACTATTAAGCTATGACGTTAATTATTAAAATAAATTATATAATTGAAAATAAAATCTCATTTCATTCACTTTTAAGTCTAAATTACAAAAATAATAAAAGCATAAAAAAAGCGAAAAGATAAAGCAATAAAAATAAGATAGATATGAAAGGCTTATGATAAAACTATAACTCAAATTTTTAGGCACTAATATTTTGATGAAAATGCTATTTTACGAGTAAAAGATTATAACATAAGCAATAATCTAAATAATAATCGTAAAGAAAAGATAATAATTTAACTTTAACGGAATCATAGTAGAAGATTCTAAAGTTATTCAAGTTATAAACAAAATAGAGATAATTGTGTAGCTAAATAAGGAAAAACTTAAGTAATTTAGAGAAAAAACCATTAAAACTGCGAGAATAAGTAGAACAAATAATTTTTAAATGAATGTAGCTTATAATAGTAAATAAGTATATTATAATAATAAAATTTATAGTCGAAGTAAAATGTTCATGACATATTAAATTAATAATAAAAGTAAAAGCTAAAAAGTAGAATAATTATGTTTTGATTTTATAATTATATAACTATTTCTTCATATTTTATCAAGGAAACGCAATCTTTAAATATATTCGAACAAAGATAAATTTAACAATGTTTAAAAGTAAGAAAATTAAGAAATTCCACATCAAGTTGTAAAAGTATTAAAATAATTTAAGCATAAAGAATGAATATTAATTAGATAAAATCTAATTGAATCTTATCTTAGAATGAAAAATAATTAATTATAGCAAGAGAATAGCAAAATCTTAAAAAAAGAAAGTAGATTCTAAAAATTTAGACATAAAACTTTTATGTGTATATAAAGATGAATTTAATTATTAAGCTGTCAAAAATAAAATGTAAGTATTAAATAAATTGAAAAAAAATTTATCAAATAAAGAAATCAGTCTGTTGAAAGCTTAAGATTAAAACAATGCAAATAAAATGAGGAATTAAAGATATTTTATCAATTCTGAGAAATTATAACTCTGATAAAAATATAATCTTTTTGTTTAAAAAATATTTTAAAAAATCATGTGATCACTTTCAATAATTAATATTTATCTATATTTTCACAAAAATAGCAAGCCATAAGCAAATTTAAATAAAATAAATTTATCTCTTATAGTCTTTATCATTAGAACCAATGCTGTTAGCAATACTAATAAGTTAAATGTTTATGATAATTTTTAAATGAAAAATAAATTTTTTAAAGATCCCTATTTTTGAAGCTTAAATATAAAAAAATGATAAAAATAACTTATAAAAAGAATACGGATACAGTTTGAAAAAATCCTTAAAACTTAATTAATTTAAAGAAAATAATTTAAATTTCTAGTAATTCAAATAAATAATCATTAAATTATAAAAATGTCGTTACTGAACTCACATGATTTTACCTATTCTTTTTACTAGTAAACTCATACTTTCTTCTTTACTCTCTCGTTATTTTATATTCTCGTGCATCATCACAAAATTTGGTTACTGTAAATGCTTTAATTATTTCAGTTTGTACTTCAACATCTTGAAAGTGTAGTTAGGATATTCTTTCTTCATTTTATCCCAAAATCTTCGACTCGTGTGTAAGTATTTTCTACAAAACTCACTAAATCTCAAGGCTTCTTTTCTATCCCACTTTTATAACAAGCATGGTTGTAAAACTTTGAGCCATCTTCTCTTCACTTGTTTGAAGTTTTTAGCTTCTTTATCTTTATTGGCCCATTAATTAAGTGTGTACAAATTAAATAAATTTTAATTACTGGAATTTAAATCTCTCTTATAAGCAAATTACTGACTAAATTATAATGAAAAATATGAAGCTAAGTCTTAAAGAATCCTGGTCCTTCCAAGAAGATTAATTCATCGTCTAGTTCTTATCTAATAACAACAATGTCATATGAACTCAGTTCACTCTCACACTTAATTAATGGGCCAATAAAGATAAAGAAGCTAAAAACTTCAAACAAGTGAAGAGAAGATGGCTCAAAGTATTACAACCATGCTTGTTATAGAAGTGGGATAGAAAAGAAGCCTTGAGATTTAGTGAGTTTTGTAGAAAATACTTACACACGAGTCGAAGATTTTGGGATAAAATGAAGAAAGAATATCCTAACTACACTTTCAAGATGTTGAAGTACAAACTGAAATAATTAAAGCATTTACAGTAACCAAATTTTGTGATGATGCACGAGAATATAAAATAACGAGAGAGTAAAGAAGAAAGTATGAGTTTATTAGTAAAAAGAATAGGTGAAATCATGTGAGTATCAGTAACGACATTTTTATAATTTAATGATTATTTATTTGAATTACTGTTATTAAAATAGACTCTATTTATCTTTAAATTGTATTTAAAGTTTTATTTTTAGTTTTAAAAGCTTTTTATATATTTATTATTTATAATAATTTCTAATTTTTTTATTTTTATTTAAATTTTTTATTAATTAAACTTTTTTCCAAAGCATTATGATTTTCCTTACTTTTGAAGATATTTATTTAATTATTTTTCAATAAAATATTTTAAGATTTGATTCCTATTTTTAAAAAAATATTTTTGAAATATAACTAAATATTTCTACTAGTCAGATTGCATAATTATTTTTTAACTTAGATTCTTGTCTGTTTTTATGAAATTGATCAATTTTTTTTTAAATATTTTTTTGTTTCTATAATTACTTAATTCATCATACTTATCTACCTAAATGTGGATATTAAGTTCAAATTCAACTTCGATTTTTAATATTAAAAACTTAAAGTTTTATTTTAAAATTAGATAATATAGTGGAATCTAGCACTAAAGACTCTTATATATTAGTAAATAACTATGATTAGTTATTTAACGATGCAGACTTATTTAATTTTGAGATATTGCATTTGGTATTCTTTTATTTTTTGGTTTTATTTAGCTTTAATTTAAAATAATTTAAGCATCTATGGTATCTTTTTTTGTCTTCTATTTATTTGAATCAATTTAGATAATTTTATTTTGAAACGAACATTTATTTTTTTATTAGATAACTAGAGAAAAGAATTTAGATAAGCTTTTAGCTGGTTTACTATATTATCTCAGATCCCTTCATTGCTTCTGACATAGTCTTTAATTCTTACACTGATTCGCTAATGAGTTTGTAGAATTTAATATTGAAATTTAATATAAAAAGAGACTTGATATAGTTAAATATTAAATTGATAGAGTTATTAAAGATATTTTATATGTGGAAGCAAACTTCAAATATTATTATGAAATTAAGGGAGATTAAAAATAAAAAATAGGTAGTCTTGGATAATAAATTTTAAAGGAACAGTCTTCTTGCTAATAATAAATACTTTAAATTAATTACCTTATTCTCTATTCCTAACTATCATTAAATGCTATTCATATTAGTTTAAAATTATCTTTATTTAGGATATGAGAATTAGAACTTTAATATTGTTATAGTTGCTAATGGAATAATATAAAGAAAAGACTAACGAAAATCTTACTATTTAATAAGTTTAAGTTTGATTGTATCTATTAACTTAAAAAAGGTATTTATTGAAAATATAAAAATGAGAAAGAGAAGCCTCAAACATTAAAGCAAGGATTAATGTTAAGATTGTAGGAAGAAAAAAAGCAAAAATTCTTCTAAAAAAGGCTAATAGAAAGTACAAATAGGCACTACTCTCAAAGTCTTCAAAGGGTTTCTAGAATAGAATAGAATAATTATAATTTTCCTTAAATCTAGAAACATTTCATAACTAAGAAATAATATGCGAATGAAGGGCATAGTATTTTAATATCTTCAAGCTTTAGAGATATAAAAATTAAAATCTGAGGAGATGCAACACTAAATATAAATGATGATTTAGAAAATGTTTTGCATTAGATAAATTAAATATCTAATTATTATATATAAGATTTACCCTTTTCAAAAATAAGTCTGCTATAGAAAAGAAATAGTGCTACCTTGATTAATAAAACTTTTTCAATTTCCTTAAATTTTTAACAAAACTCAAAAAATTAAAATAAATAACTCATAAAGTTTTAAATAATAATAGACTCCACTTACGTATAAAAAGAAATTAAATATATTTTTTAAATAATTTTTAAGAAAAAACTACAGTCCTAGTAAGGAACATCATCGGAAGAAAAATTTTTTTTTTCTTTACTCCTCTAACTTAAAAAATGAATAGTTGTAGAAGCGTCAAAATAATAAAAGAAAACTCATCCTGATGAAAAATTTATATGATAAAATGATAAAAAATCAATTAAATAATAAAGATAAAAATTAAAAATTGTAAAAATCTAAAAATATTATTTCAGAATTAAAAATATGCTATTTTGAAATGCGGTGAGAGAAGGTAAGAGGAAAGATAAATTCTGGATTGCTAAACATTAAGAGTTGAATTTTTAAATCAAGCAGATAAACGTAATTTATTGTCATAGATTAAAGTTTTTGAAATATATTGAAAAATACATTAAGTAAGATATTTAAAAATCCTTAAATATATTAAGTAATATAGGCTCTAATTTATATAATTATAGTTGACTAAGCTCAATTTCTGCATAAAAAGAAACGTTTTAACTATTATATTATAAAGAATCTCTAGATTAAAAAAAATTAATTAAAATCTTTAAAATAAAGAACACGTACACCAAGCAAGTCAGTAGAAAAAGTCATAAATCGTAAGAAAAATTAAATTTGTAGCAATTGAGAAATTATTTATTTAAATTTAATAAAGAATAGATAGATAAAGCAAATCTTTAAATAAAATGATATATGTTTATTTAAAAATTTAAATCAACTACAAATGAAACTTAAACATTTAAATTGAAAAATTAAAGACCACATAATAGAAGATAAATAATCATTAAATTATAAAAATGTCGTTACTGAACTCACATGATTTCTCCTATTCTTCTTACTAATAAACTTAAACTTTCTTCTTTACTCTCTCGTTATTTTATATTCTCGTGCATCATCACAAAATTTGGTTACTGTAAATGCTTTAATTATTTCAGTTTGTACTTCAACATCTTGAAAGTGTAGTTAGGATATTCTTTCTTCATTTTATCCCAAAATCTTCGACTCGTGTGTAAGTATTTTCTACAAAACTCACTAAATCTCAAGGCTTCTTTTCTATCCCACTTTTATAACAAGCATGGTTGTAAAACTTTGAGCCATCTTCTCTTCACTTGTTTGAAGTTTTTAGCTTCTTTATCTTTATTGGCCCATTAATTAAGTGTGAGAGTGAACTGAGTTCATATGACATTGCTGTTATTAGATAAGAACTAGACGATGAATTAATCTTCTTGGAAGGACCAGGACTCTTTAAGACTTAGCTTCATATTTTTCATTATAATTTAGTCAGTAATTTGCTTATAAGAGAGATTTAAATTCCAGTAATCTGTAATGAATATGGAAAGAGAGTTAGATATAAACACTTAAACAAATATGGTATTGAAAATTTTATTTTTAACTAAGTAAGTTTTATTAGATAATAAACAAATTTAGTTTATTTATTCTAATTTAATAGTTGAAAATATAAATTCTTGTTATTGATAAATTTAGAATCAAATATTTATCTTTACAGTATTAGCATTTGTCTTTAGAAATTACTATTGGCTTAAAAATTTTCTATCTTTAAATTCTCTAACTTCGTTTCATTCTAAATTTATCTAAATAATTTTAAATTTAATATAGGAACTCTAAAGTTATGCTTTTGTTTGAAAAGACTATATCAAATAAAACTATTTCTCTTAATTGTGACTTAGGAGTTTAAGATTTTAATATACTTTAAATTTATTAACTATTACCTTATTTTTCCTTTGATAATTGTATAAAATCATGCTTTAAAAATAAATATTATATTTCAAGGATTATCAAGAAGCAACCATAGCTTATTTTTACTAATAAATAAAAGAAGATAAAAAAGATTAAAGACTCTAGTGTAGATATCTTATACGTTTAATAGTTCTTTAATGTTCTAAGAAATCTTAGATTTTACCTTTCTTAAGTAGATAAGTATGCGCTAGACTAAAGTAAATAATAGATCTTATTAAGGTCTTTGAATCAGTTTAAAACTAATCTTTTGATCTCTTTTCTCTTTAAAAATTCTAGCAGTTTTTTACGAACTGTAAAAGAATATTATCTTTAGTTCCAAGCTTAAAAATTTAAAAAAGGATTAAGATTTTTCTATTCTACCTATTTGTATCAACTAGTTTATATATTTAATTTTTAAGCTTTTTAATAAGGATGGTAGTTTCATAATACTAAGGATGAAGATAAATTTTAGGACAAGCTTTATTTAGCGATCTAATACTAAAATATGATTATTACTATGGTTTTAATAATTTGATTCTTCTTATTTGAGCAAATAAACCCTTTAGAGATCAATAAGGATAGCAACACTCAAATTATTGCGTTACAGATAAATGTAATTACATGTTTATAGGGATTAAAATAGTTATGTAGTAGTATCTGCTAAATTAAATAATTAGATTGTCTCTATTCTTGGAGATATCAATCATAAACTCATGCTAGTTAGATTACTTTAATTTTTTAAATCTAGTAACTAGAATAATATAATCAATCTGCCTATCTAATAGATTTTTAAACATTGACAATGTTTCTTAAGATATACTGAATAATGCATGTTCCTCAAAATAATATAAGAACAGCTATTATTAGTAGATTCAATAAATCAATACAAAATGTAGTCATTAATGCTAATTTAAATCATGTTCATCACTTAAAATAAGGAAAATAGAATATTCTTAAAATTATTCCTATGAATTATGAGCTTTACACTAAAATAAGCATTTAAAAATCTGAATTATATATATGAGATATGATCATCTGATTGCTTTTATTAAATTGATTATTAATTATATAAGCTTGTATGTTTAGAAAATGAAATTATGATATTTAATAAATATTATTAGCTTTTATACAATTATTATAACTTCCTGGGCTTGCTACTAAGATAGAAAGTTAAATTTACTTAATTAGGATTTAATTTTGGAAGCATTTATGTTAAAAATTTATTATTTTGCTCAAATTTCTCAACATTTATTCCTTTAGTTTCATTGATCTTTCTCCTATAAATATAACAAGCATTATATTAAAAAATTTTGCATTCATGTTCAATTAAAGAAACAGAAGTTGCTGATCTTCTTAGATTCCTTGATTCCTTCATCTAATAGAATTTTAAATTTTGTATTTTTTTCTTGTAATATAACACTAAAAGCTGATAATAAATAATTTAAGGATACAACATCTAAGAAAAAGCTTCAAAAATATTAAGATTTTTTTATCCAAAATATATCTTTGAGAACTATTAGTTGATACAATTTAATACTTTAAGCCTAAGTAGATATTATCAAATCTACTATCTGCGATAAAGGCTCTAATTTTTAATCTTAAAATTTGTAATTTTTTAGATAATTATCTCAATTTGCAATTCTAAACTCTTATATAAGTATTTCAATTCAGTTTGACTAGATACTAGAAATATCATTTAAGTATTCTAGTTAAGAATATGATCATTTATAAATAATTTCCAACTTGAAAGATTTTAGAAATGCAAAGACACAAAAAAATAATAATTAAGCTAATAAGATTTATCTTATAACTGAGGTCTAGATTAAATCCTTAAATAGTATACTAAGCTTCAAAATTATTGTTTGCTAGATTATGCTTTATTTTAAAAAGTGTTCATAGTTATTATTAGCTTATGGTATATATTATAGATAGATAAGTTAGAAGTAATCTGATTTGCAATATCAGTGTGAATAGTGAGATTTAGCTAATTCTGAAACATAATAATAAAAATTGTTTAACTTTGAAGACATTAAGAGTATCTCTCAAAACCCTTGGAATTATTTGCTTGCCAGTAACTTATTGGATTTATTGAAATGTTTTGGCTTAATTCTTAGTCTTTGTGCTATATGGCGCTCACACTTGCTCCTATATCATGAATTTTTGAATATGATGGCTATCATGCCTAACTTTGTGAAATGGTAAAAGATTAGATATTTGATTTACTAGCAGCTGCCTTTCTGCTACTTAATTAAGAGACATCTTCAAAAAGTTCCTTTTTGAAAATTTAGCAAAGTTGCCAATTTTGAGGTAGATTCTTTAACCTTTTATCTATCTCTGTTTCTTTTCTTGGTTCAGGATGTTTTCCTAATGTATTCTCATGATCAATTTTACTTTTTATAGCATCTTTATAGCCTAATCAATGAAGTTTAGACTCAATATAGTGAATGAGTATTTTTTCTTCTAAAACCAAAAGTAACTCTTCATATTCATGAGTAATATCCACGTGACATTCTTCTACTAAGTATCGAATAGTATCCAAAAATTACTATACATTTGCTTTCTTTCTTTTGTGACCAACAGCTGCTAGAAAAATAATGTTTTCATTTCTTTTGTTCAGTTTTTTTACGTCAATTTTAGGTTTTTCCACAAGTCATTTTACTAATTACAGATGGCCACCTTTCGCTGCAATCATAACAGTGTTTTCTCCTGTTCTTTCATCTTCACTAAAAACATCTAGATCTGTAGGAGGCTTTTTAAAAATTTCGTGTAAGTTTGATGATCCTTTCATTTAGTTCTACATAAAAAAATTGTAAACTCATTAGACAATACGTAAATTACCTCGGTCACAAGATCTAAACATAGAAGATCTAGTCACTAGTCTCGACATTTCTTTCTCAGGAGTTTTTAATACTCCTTCTCTGTTTTCTGGCTAGACATTGACTAGATTCTACATTGAAACCTCTTGCTTTGTATCTAATTGTTACTTTGAGGGTTGTTCATTTTACTGTTTTTCGTTTTTATTGTTAGTGTACAAACTATCGATTTATCCTTATTTTTTTAAATTTTCTAGGTGAATTGGTAGGAAATATTAGAGCAAATCGAAATGGTCGTTTTCACACACTATATCAATACCAGTTCTGCCTGAAAGTTTAAATCTAGAATCCATTGCATCTATACTGGCTCCCTACTCGATTAAAAACTAAAAAATTTCTCTCCTCCCCAGTCTTAAAGCAAATCCTAGAGAATTATAATTAGCCTATATAAAAAACTTACTCCATGCACATTCTCTAAAGTGTCATCAATATGCATTAGTCTCGGAAGTTTCTATTGTTCTCTATTCTGAAAGCCTTATATTCATATATTTTTAAAATTTTCAAACTCATTCTCTTCAATAGCGTTTGCTATCTATTCTTTCAATTCATTAGTTAGGCTTTTAAGTTGTTTTAGAAGTTAGTTTTTTTCTGTATTATTTTTTTTCTTAGTACAGCAATTCCCCATTTAAAACTTAAGGAGATTTATAAAATAAAGAAGTTATATAAATATTTTAAATACTTGAGTAATCCAATTCCTTCTATCCAATCAAGAGCAAAGACTATTACTTCACTACTTTTATAGATAGCTCATTCAATTTATATATGATGAGTCTTTTATTACTTATCATACTTAATTTATTAAATGCTTGAATGTACCTTTTCAAACCTTTCTTTAAGATTATTTGATTAGTTCTATTTAGTTTTTATTTTACAAAATAAAACTAATGTAGCAAGTTTAATTTTGAAAGGTTAATAAGTGATAAATAATCTGATGCTACTCTGATTATAAAATTTAAGTCTAGATAATATCGCTATATATCTTAACTTCTAGCTATAATTAACCAGTTCAATAAAGCTTAAAAAGAGGTTCTATATCTCTTGCTAGCTTCGTAGATGTATTTCTCGTTTTCTTTTTCCTTTTTACTATAAGTCAGTTTATCATTCTCTTTCACTGCTATATATCTATTAAAGTAGTTCCAAGTATGATAACTAGAAAACAATAATTCTTTATCTTAGCAAAGGATAGCTAATCTCACTCATAAGCTGAAAATATAAAACCTAGAATATCCTGCTTCGTCTTAATTAGCTGATTTCTTAAAAGAAGAATCGGGACTGAATATAACCATCATAAATAGCAGTTATAATAATCACACTTTAAGGGAAATAAATAATTAGTCTTATAATTGACTGAGACATTTTTAAAATTTACCTATACATTATAAAGCGATGTAAGAGTGAGATGATAACATGCAAAATTAGCAGAACCCTGAACAATTACTTCTATAATTCGAAATTTAGTATCCTCAATAAACTTCTTTCTTTTCTTTTATATTCATTACAGTTCTGATTTTTATTTAAATTACTTTTGGACTCTGAGTGATTAACTATTTGCTTGTCCCCAGTACATAAGCTTTATTAGAAAACCCTTGATTAGCCAAAAAAGGCTTTGCTATCATACTGATGATTTGACTGCTTAAGAAATATTGCAAAATAGATGTTGATGTAGACTTTTTATAGGATATAGATTAGGTGGAGAATGAAGGATAGCCAGAACAATAATAAATTTTAACAAGCTTAAATACTATGTTCATTCTAAGGATTTTTATTAGTCATCAATACTTTTCTAGATTTTAATCTTTTTGTTTTCCTTTTAAAGCTTTAATCTTCTATATGAAGTTAACCCTATTTTATGAAGAGAAGTAATATTAAAATCACTTATTTATTCAAATCATCTGATAGGAGATTATTATGTATTGTGAAATCGTCAAGCTTTTTATCAATGATAAATCTTTGAATTATTTTATTATTATAAAGCTTGTAAAATGAACTTTATGATTTTTTAATTAGTTTTAAATTATTCAACTAATACCAAGTCAATAACTTATCATATGCCCTTTTGAAGTGGATTCGTGTATCTCACTCAATATTTGTACAAAGATATATGAAGCTAATTTCATACTATATATCCTTTATAATCTAAATAGCAAACTTAGTTTAGTACTTCTACCTATAATTGAACTCTTACTTACTAATTTCAATTCTTATTACATCTGCAAATTTACTAGATATACTGATACACTAAGTTCAGGGTCTAAATTTATAGTTCAGTCTGAAATTTATTTAATAGAATTCTTTCTCTTATAAGCTTTTAATAGCAAACCTATTAAGTTCTATTTAGCAATACATCTAATATATGCACATAGATTAGCTACGTTTTAAAACATAAATTTGTCTTAATTAACTAAAATTAAGATTCTATAGTCTTCTTAATTTTAACTAAAGCATCATGGATTTAAATAATGATACTAAACAGCTTGAAAAATACCTATTTGTTTATTTAAATATTTGCTCTTAATAAATTACTATGAATGGAACAGTGAATAAGCCTAGTTCTTGCTAAATAATTTCTTGTCACATATTGAATGAGGAAAGCTATTAACATACAAAATCAGAATATAAACCTAGCAGATTTTATCTAATTTTGCTGAGTCTTCTGTTTAAAAGTATCTCAGAAAGTAATTTAAGTCTATTTCATATTTTAACGAATATTGAAATAATAGATGATATGACAAAGTTGAAAAGATAAGATCTAATTAAAAATAATCTTCGTTTCGTTAAAAGATTTGATGTTCAAGCGATTATTATGTTACATTTAACAAATAGAGAAGATCAATTTATGAATTAAGTTTTAATCTTCATTATACGTCTACTAATAGTTACTTGAATGAGATCGAATAAGAATTAAAATATGGAATACTAAAGTCAAGATATGAACTGACTATATAGTTGAATTAATGCGATGTTTAAATTTTAATAAAATAGTGTATAGTTTTATACTCACTTATTCTGCTTTTCTCCCTTTCCTAGATCTAAAGAAACGTGAGAATCGTCACAAAATGGAGGAGTCTTAGTATTCTTGCATCCACAGATTTTATAAACTCCCTTTTTAGTAATTTTAGTTGGAACTGGCTTCATTCCTAAGCTTTTATGCGAAACGCCATCACACCAAGGATTTTCAGGACTTAACCCACAGGAACACCATTTATAGAATCCAGGCTCTAAATTCATTTAGTAAGGACTACCTTAAGCAATATGTGAATTTCCTGTCGCAAAATTCTTGTTAATAACGTAGTTGAATGCTTTGTACATTTATATATAATCTAACAAGTTTAAGATAAATCTTCCTTTATAAAACCTTTTCTAAAAAGAAATACCTAAAAAATAAACTCAGCTAAAAATGTTACGTTTAATAAGCTTATTCTTGCATCAAGTTTAAAGTTAGTAATGGTTATATTCAACTTTCTATTCTATTATTTTTCCTTTTCTTGCTATATTTTAAAGTACAATCGAGTTTAGCTCTTAATATACATTGGACTATTTATTTCCTATTAAGGCAGTATAAATGATGTAATACTCTTAGAGAATAGAGTAAATATAGATTGATTCTTTTTTCCCTTTAATGCTTAATAGAAACTTATGCATCTTATTAATACTATGTATATATATCATATACATAAACCTTAAGCTTTTATAATAAAGCAGATTTACTTAGAGAATCTTCTTAATTTGGGAAATCTCTTGTAAATACAAGGAGTAAGAATGTTAAAGTGCTACTTAGAATCTTCTGCGTAATTTATCTATTTGTGATATAAACTTATTTTTAGCTTTATAATAATGGCAATGAGACAAATTGTTAATCTCCAAGTTTGTAAAGGTTGCATTTATAAATAGAGATATAATTGTATCAATTACTAACTACTACCATTAAACTAAAGTTTAGTTTCATTTATGAAAACTTAAAACCCTCAAGCTATAAAATTATTGCTTATTAGAGTAGTTTGAATTATCCTTAAGGAGTTGAGATTTTTCTAATTTAGAACGTTGGTTACAATTACTATTATGAAATAACCATCCTAAAGATCACTTTAGCTCAAAAGGAATATTTAAATGAAATATTAGTAAATATAGAAAATCTTAATTTTTAAATCATCTAATCAAAATACGTAAAGTCATCATATATGATCCTAACCAAGGGATTTTTACATTATGCTTAAGCTAAAACTATTTGGCAAATTTTACCATTAGGGAAGTAACTAACATACTGATTATTCTATCGCAACTTAGCTTTAAATAATTTTTAGACAAAACTAAAATAAATTGCATTATTAAGATATTAAATAAGATGGCTTTATAATGCAAGAAATTCCTTATTCTTAAATGATTTATTAAGTAATGATAGTGATCAGTGTTAACTGAGATTAGACTCTTTTCTTGAAATGCTGTAGTAATAGAATATATAGAAAATATCTTTGCTTAGCATTTAGTAATAATTACATTAGTTATGCTGATATTATCCCTATTCATTTGCCAAAGATATTATAAACTAAATCTAGAAAGCAATCAGCAATCAAGAAGGCTTAAATATAACCAAAAAAGAAAACTCCAAACTTGCTTATAAATTTAACCAATATTGTATTTAAGTATAGAAATCTAAAATAAAAAAGTTAATAAAGAAATAATAAGAACAAACATAAAGAAATATCTAAGCAAAATAACTGTATACTATCTAAATTAGATAAGAGAACTCTATTATTATTTAGTAATAATAAACAGCAAGATAGTACTTAATATATTATTAAGCTTAATCCTCATAGAATATGATATATTTTAATATTTTATCTTACCAATTACGCCTCTTTTTCCATCTCGCTTTCTCTTTTATGTTATTAACTAAAAGTATTATCAACTAGCTTACAAGTAATGGTTGCAACTTCAAGCTTTATAAGTCTATTAATTAAGTAATAAAACTTCTGAACTTGGTATTCTTTACCAATACTTGTAAATTCTTACATATTAGAATGTCATTATTTTAAATTAAAATTACTGATTGAGCATCTTATCCTTTTCTTCTAAGGAAGCTAAATGATTATAGGATCAATGTCTGAGATAATAATTAAAATTGTAGAAGACATTTAACTTCTAATACTTTCTATCTTATAGATCTGTAAAGATTTAGTTATTTATTATGTAAAGGAAATGAAATCTACTTCCTTCCTTTACTTTTTTGATTGAAAACTAGATTGTGACTCTTGTATTTATCTAATCTAAATCTTATTGAGGAAAATTTGTTAGTTACATATTTAATAGTAGTAAGTTTTTAAAAGTGCCAGCAACTTATGTATCTCTTAAGTTGAAGAACTAGCCACTTAAATCTATTATTTTATTGAATTGCTTAAGTCTTAATTAAATATTAAAATTACTTTGTGCTGACTTATTTTGCCAATTTATACTCCTCCCTTATAAATTTTTGATTATGAGTAAGCTTCCTGGTTTAATGATATCTTTATCCTCTTTTTACTTGCTTAAAATTATTATTTAGTCATCTATCTATATTCAATATCTCTTTATCTCTTAATAAAGGAAAAAAAAATCTAAAAAATCAATAAACCATCTTCATCTAATATTTTTTCTTTTTATCAACCAAATTCCTTTCAACTTATAAGCCAATAAAGTTTATGACTAACTTATTTCTCAATGATTAAGTAAAAGATTTAAGATAAGCCTAGTAAATAAAATTATTTAGTTATGCTTCTTCTAGCAAATTCCCTAACATTTTAGTTTAAACTTTTTACAATTAAGTTGATTTTAATTTATTAAATAAAACTTATGGTTTCATAGCAAAATGTATTTAAATAAGATTAAAATAAGCTAATTTAAAAAGCAATGAAATATTAGATCATTAAAAGTCAATTTTAAACTACCTGAAAATCTAAAAATTTATATTTTATTTCTATTTTTGTGTCTAACTATTGTAATCATACAAAATAATTATTTACCATATATATTAGGATATATCATTTTATTATTATAAGATTCATTTTAAAATTAGTTATTTAAATCTAATTATCTATATGCTTATATCATTAATTCATTGCTACTATTATTATATTTTCAGCTTCTTTTATTTATAAGATATATAAGTCTATTTTAATTTAATTACCTTTGTATAATTTAATTTCCATATTCATTACAGATTACTGGAATTTAAATCTCTCTTATAAGCAAATTACTGACTAAATTATAATGAAAAATATGAAACTAAGTCTTAAAGAGTCCTGGTCCTTCCAAGAAGATTAATTCATCGTCTAGTTCTTATCTAATAACAACAATGTCATATGAACTCAGTTCACTCTCACACTCAATTAATGGGCCAATAAAGATAAAGAAGCTAAAAACTTCAAACAAGTGAAGAGAAGATGGCTCAAAGTATTACAACCATGCTTGTTATAAAAGTGGGATAGAAAAGAAGCCTTGAGATTTAGTGAGTTTTGTAGAAAATACTTACACACGAGTCGAAGATTTTGGGATAAAATGAAGAAAGAATATCCTAACTACACTTTCAAGATGTTGAAGTACAAACTGAAATAATTAAAACATTTACAGTAACCAAATTTTGTGATGATGCACGAGAATATAAAATAACGAGAGAGTAAAGAAGAAAGTTTGAGTTTATTAGTAAGAAGAATAGGAGAAAGTATGTGAGTATTAGTAACAACATTTTTATAATTTAATGATTATTTATTTGAATCACTAGAAATTTAAATTATTTTCTTTAAATTAATTAAGTTGTAAGAAAGTTTATTTCAAGCTGTATCTTATCCCTGCTTAAAAGCTAAATTTTAAAATAGTTGCTTAGTATTATTAAATATTTGTTATGAAGTTTTATAAATTATTTAATGATTAATGTTTTAATTTATTTTATTTCTAGCTTAAATATCATTTAAAATACTTTTATTAATTAAATTTTTTATCGAAGTTATTTTTAAATATTTTTATTTTCCTGAAGTTTATAAAGTTAACGCTTAAAATAAAGATATAATTTATCTTAATCAAGGTTATTTAATTAATTTCCTTTTACTAAAATGAGTATTAATTTTATTACAAATTTATAAATTTAGATATCATATTAAACAATTATTTAAGGATTACTGTTATTTAAGAGCTTTTCGTAGTATCAAGATCTAGATTTAATCAATTATTTTTTAAGATTGATAAATGTTAGTAACTATTTCTCTTGCATTCATAGATAGTACTAGATTATTTTATTATGTAGATGATTCTAATGTTTAACTATTCTTTTAACAAAATCTTATTCTCAGTAGCTTACCTATCTTCAACTTTCCATTATTGTAGCTATTTTTATAAGTTTTAGCTTTTGTACACTTAATTTAGGATAAATAGTAATTTTAAGCTTTTCCTTTATTAATTAATATTTTAATTTATTTTTAACTAAGAAGTTAGCTTATTAGCATAATCTTATTCGAATCATTTAATTTTAAAGTTAAATTAAAGTCTTCAGTTCATTCTAAACTTTGTAACTTAAGATTTATATATTGTAAGAGTTGCAAAAAATGCTACCTTGATAACTTTTAAATCCTCAGTCTGATCTTTCTCTATTTATTGGATTTAAATAAAATACCTTCTCTTTATTACTTATTATATTTAGAAGTTTAATTGATTCTTATACTCTCTTAACTAAATAAACTGCAATAATTAAGTTAATTTTAGCTTATAAATTAGAACATTTTGGCTAATAGCTATACTTATTATATAATTTAATAGATATAAGTTACTTTAATTAATTACAAGCTTAGTATATTTATCATTATACCTTTATTATATTATTTTTATTTATTTTACTTAAACTTTAAAACTTATAATTCTCATCTAGCATTTCCGTAATTTAGCCTTTGCGTGTAAGTTAAGCTTATTAAGTAGTTGATATATATAGTAACACTTGCTTATTATGGTAATTCCTTTATTTCACTTTTCCTTTCATTTATTTGCAGTTTTTTAATATTTGCTCTAGTTATTATATTGTACTTTTTTAGAAAGCTTTCTATTTGTTCAAAATATTAGGTATGCTTATTCTCTCTCATAAATTAGGAACATCATACAATTTAGTAAATGTATAAGTTTATGCTTTTTATTAGTCTAGAGATTATATAACTTGTAACTTAAAATCTCATATTCAAGGCAATTTAATTTAAATAATATAACTCTGGAAGTCATTTTTTCATCTAGGATAATAAAGTTAATATTAAGAGTTTTTAGTTTGTAAGATATGAAATCTAATTTTTTGGTTTTAATAAACTGGATACAGTCATTTGTTTGATCTAGCACTCAAATAAAATAGATAGTTTAATATCAAAATATTCGTATTTACTTAAGTCTAATATTCATAATTAATTACCTATTCTATTCTCCTTAAAAATATCGCTAATCATCTAGTTATAAATAATAACTCCTCATTATTTTATTTTCAATAGACTGTATATTGATAACCCTTAATCATTCTTAATGGTATAATTAGTCTAAAATTTATTAGAAACTAGTTGTGAAAATAATCTCTGCTTTGATGTATCTTAATTTCCAATATTATTCTAAAAATAAGAGACTATATCTAATAATTTATTCTCCTTTTAGTACTACCTTGAAACTTATTAGCGTCTTTATTGCTTTGATTTAATAATTATATATAAATAATATTAATAAGGCTTGCTTTATAGTAGATGTATATTTCATTACTCTTATAAAGAGATACTTAAATTTCTTAATAATAAATTGTATATAATTATACACAAACTAACTATGCTTTATTATATTTAAGTCAGTCTAATTATCCTATTTCCCATATAGTAAAATCATTTTGTTTTACTTTATTTATCTCTTTAAAGTAAAATAGTGCAACACAATTTACTTAATGGATTAAGTTCATGCTTAATATTAAAAATACTAAGTTTGGTATAAGTTAAATTTAAATATAAGTCTATTTTAATTTAATTACCTTTGTATAATTTAATTTCCATATTCATTACAGATTACTGGAATTTAAATCTCTCTTATAAGCAAATTACTGACTAAATTATAATGAAAAATATGAAGCTAAGTCTTAAAGAATCCTGGTCCTTCCAAGAAGATTAATTCATCGTCTAGTTCTTATCTAATAACAACAATGTCATATGAACTCAGTTCACTCTCACACTCAATTAATGGGCCAATAAAGATAAAGAAACTAAAAACTTCAAACAAGTGAAGAGAAGATGGCTCAAAGTATTACAACCATGCTTGTTATAGAAGTGGGATAGAAAAGAAGCCTTGAGATTTAGTGAGTTTTGTAGAAAATACTTACACACGAGTCGAAGATTTTGGGATAAAATGAAGAAAGAATATCCTAACTACACTTTCAAGATGTTGAAGTACAAACTGAAATAATTAAAGCATTTACAGTAACCAAATTTTGTGATGATGCATGAGAATATAAAACAACGAGAGAGTAAAGAAGAAAGTTTGAGTTTATTAGTAAGAAGAATAGGAGAAATCATGTGAGTATTAGTAACAACATTTTTATAATTTAATGATTATTTATTTGAATCACTAGAAATTTAAATTATTTTCTTTAAATTAATTAAGTTGTAAGAAAGTTTATTTCAAGCTGTATCTTATCCCTGCTTAAAAGCTAAATAAAGAAGTTATTTAAAATAGAATAGTAGCTATAGAATAAATTTGTATTAAAAAATAAGTATTTCTATTAATAGATTTTCTATTATGTTACAGTTTTTCTTATCTCATATAATTTTTTTGTTATTCTAAATTAGTTAATGAATATCATAGATAATTTTGCTGCAAGTTCTATTTTTTATTAAAAATGTAAGTAAAATTATTTTCCTTAAAGCTTAATAAATACAAGTATCTTAAAGCTATAAGATGTTGTTTACTAAATGAATAATTTAAGCTTATAAAGTGTAAAATGATAATAAATTAAAAACTCTCAAGATAACTTAGCTCACTTCAAGATGACAATGAGCTTTTAATCATGATTCTTCATATTATTTTTATGGTATGATAGATTTAGAATTATTTGGTTTTGATAATTTTCATGTTAATTAAAATGCTCAATAATCTTTTGATTGCTAAAAATAGCTTAGATATTAAGACTTTAGCTTATTTTTCAACGTTAAATCTCTCCATAGTTTACTATCAAATAAAACCCTATTTTATCTGATTATTATTCCAATTAATTGAAGCTCTGTTTACATTTATTTTTATAGTTTTTTATTTCTTAAATGGTAGAAGGCTTTAGGCTGTCTAATATTCTTAATTAAACTCCGAAAAGAACGTAGATAATTTTATCTTTAGTATCTTACTATATGGTTCTATAATTATACAGGATAGTGCTTAAGTTGGTTTATAATTTCCCCTACTAATATTTGTTTGGTTTTGCTACTTAATCTTCCGTTATACTTACTAATTAACTGTCACCCTGCTTAAATATCTCTTTTATTAGCTTTTTTCTTGAATTAATAATTTAACTACTTTTAAGTCTGTTTTTTCTTCACTATTGAAAAAGATTTGTTCTTTTAATGCTTTCATTAGCTTTTTTCTTCCAACAGCTCATTGAAATTCTTAGTTATTATTTTCACCATTCTACTATGTTCTTATCTTGTATTAATTACTTAAATTTCTATTAAAAATCTTTAATATTTTAAATAATTAAGACAATCATACAAACTCTATGACCTTTTGCTTTTAAAAAATTTGATAAAAGATCTTAGAACTGCATAAAGCACTTTTATTATGAAAGCTGGTTATTTATTATGATAGATGTATAGGCATTAAATTAAGATATCGTTATTGAATTTACATCATTTAAAAGCTTGTTATATTAAATGTCTTCCTTTAGGTGCATCTATAATATAGAGTAATAGTGTTTAATAGATATTCTTATATAACTCAGTTATAATTATTTATATATCTCTATCTTATAGTTACTTCTAGCTTTTGTAGGTTTGTATAAAAAAGTGATAAAGACTAATGTCAAAATCTATATCAACATAAATATAAATTTTATTGCTTAACCTTTTGAAAATATTTATCCTTACTATTTGATAGCCAAGAACTAACTTCAAGCTAATAAAAATATTGCCATTACTATATAATTTCTAATTATTTGCTTAAAAGAAGTTAATAATGATGCATTTTAAAATAATAATTACTAATTATAATTTATATTTTCCATATAATTTAGTGTAAAATTATTATATTACTTCATTTACAAGCTACAGAATATTAAATAGTAGAATCTCAAATAAGATTTAGAATTTTATTCAAACTTGTTTTTTAATTATTTTATTAACATTTAAAGCTAATTTATTTATAAACACTTATTTGCAGTTTCTAGATAGATTCTTCTTGCTTTTTCTTGCTTTTAATCATAGTAATTTTATATAATAAATACTTATTACGAGTAGTTTTTCCATATATTATATTGTACCTTTAAAGATTTAGTAGGTAAAGCAAGGGATTTAGTTATTTGAATGTATGTTTTTAAAAATATTTCTGCTTTTAAGCTCTTAATTCTACTTATAATTAAGACATTTAATTAAAGAGCTAGTTTGTTCTAAATACTCATATGTATATCTGTATACGATAATTAAGAAATCAAAGTACAATATATTTATTTATTTTTCTTTGTTACTTGTCTTTAGTTCTATATCTTAGAGATCCTCTCATTCTGCCACTACTAATCCTTTAAGTAGTTAGATTGAGAAGTTGATGAAAGCAATATTCACTTTTATAAATAACTTTTATAGCTTTACATGTTTATACCTTTCCTATGATAGACAATAAGTGTCGTAAACTATTTTTAATATAATGGAATAGTTTAACATGTCATATTCGAGACTAGAAGATAACTAAGCTAAAAAGGTAGTCTGTTCTTAATGCAATTCGACAATAAGCTATTAAGAGCAGCCTGCTAAATGTTGATGTGGATATGAATTTTGCGGAGAATGTGGGTAAAATTTTATTTTCAGAGCTTGGTGAGAAAACATGCATTACAGAAATTGCTCATAATTTGAGTAATAGTAAGCATTTACTCAGTTGGTTCTATAAAATCTATAGAAAGTTTTTCAAAGTTTTAAAAACCCCATGAAGATGAATTGCTATGCTAATTGTTTTCATACTTCTATTTCCTATAGCATTTATCATTTTGATCACATTTGGTCTTCCCTTTTACATATTATACATATCATACTTCCAACACTGCTTAAATGCCTGTATGTTCGAAAACACCTAAGCTAGAATAGTAGTAATAATACTGGTTACACTTCTGATAATATTTTCCTATCCTATATTATTTGTAATGACCTATGTTATCTGATTCCTTAAGATCATTTATCACCTATACAAAAGCATTAAATTTAGAAGTAAGCTATAATTTCAGAATGTCCCTATCTCCCCTGTTGTAATATCTTCCGTGACTCTCCTATCAAATGCACCTCGGAGAAAGAAATCAAGTTGAGCTCCAAATGAAAAGATTGACTTTAACAAGCTTATTTAATTTAATTTTTAAACCTTCAATGAAAGAAGCAGTTATCAGTATAATAGTTTGATAATAGCCTAGATAGCGAAATCCTAGATACATAGTACATAGTACATAGATATATTTGTATTGCTTAACTATTTGAAGCTGAAAGATTAAAATGGTTTATATATCTATTCAGTTATAAGTTAATTAGCTGACTAGGACTATTTATAGGATTTAAACTGATAAAAGAATAAAAATGGAATCTTTAAGTAATTAAAGTATTGTATATATTATTGGTACAACTGCAGTTGGAAAAACAGACTTAGGGATTTATTTGGCTAAGTAGTTAAATGGGGAGGTAGTTTCTGCAGACTCTATTTAGCTCTATTAGAATATAAATATTATGAGTGCAAAAGTTACTCCAGAAGAGGCTTAAGGAATACCTCATTACATGATAGACGTATTATAAATATAACAAGCTAAAGATTTCTATATTGGATTGTATTAGAGTGGAGCAATGAAGTGAATAGAGGATATACAGTAAAGAAATAAGCTACCAATAGTGGTGGGAGGTACAATGTACTATGTAGAAAGTTTACTTTTTAAAGGAACTTAATACTTTACTTCTAGTGATGAACGTTCAGAAACAACTGAAGAGCTTTATGATAAATTAAAAATTCTAGATCAGCCAGCATCCTAATAATTTCATCCAAACGATAGAAGGAGAATAATGAAAGCTGTTAATTACTGTGAGTAAACCGGATAGAAATTCAGTGAGTAAAAGATTGAGGAGTTTGCTATAAGATATCCAAAATCTTTCGTCATATGACTTAAAAGTGATGAGGAAGTATTAAAGGATAGGATTATTAAGAGAATAGATAGAATGCTAGTGAATGGAGGCTTGGTGGAAATATTTTAGCTGCTTGAAAACTTTATTACTGAATCAATAGATTTCAAAAAAGGAGCCCTTTCAGCAATAGGCTGCAAGGAGTTTCTTCCCTTTTATGAGGTACCAGGAATAAAAGGTAAAATAAATGATCTTAAGTAATTGAACTACGAAGAATAATAAATTTTTAATTAGTGTAAAGAGAAGTTGATACAAGCTACAATCAACTATAGTAAGAAGTAGTTGAAATGAATAAAAGGCAGACTTTAAAATAGATTTTAAATAGAGTTGTATTAAGTTGATACTTCAGATAAAAACTAGTTTCAGTCACTTATGGAGCAGACGTTATAAAAATGCAAAGATTTCTTTTCAGATTCTAATCAAATTTTAACAATAAATCAGTCAAATTTGGAAAGTTACGAAGAGACTCATAAAGTTTATCATTGTGAATTATGTAATATCTCAGTATGCTCCTCAAAGGAATGGAAAAAGCACGAAAGTTCTAGAAAGCACAAAAGAAGAGTTATTTAACACCCTTCATTATATAAAATGTTCTTTTATAGTTTTTTATCTCTTAGTAAGATCAAACTAATCTTAGGATCATTCTAAAGCATATAAGCAAATAGCATTCTATAAATCATCTCAAAATTTCTATATAATGCCATTTTACTTTCAATCAAAATTGTTCAAAGTCAGAAAAATAAATAAGATAGTATTCTAAAACCTTTCTCATTGATAAAATAGAAAAACCTTATTATTAAATATCTACCAACTCAAGTAATATCTAACTCAGTTACCTAAATGAATCATATAGGCATAATAAAGCTTAGAGCATTATTCTTAATAGTAAGTAAATTCTCTCTTACTTGTAATATATGAAGGTATATAGAAGTTATTCTTAGCTGAAATAAAGATCTAGAGTTATTAATATATTTTACTAAACTTATTAAACATAAGATCTTAGCCTTTATTTACTTAATTTAAGTAAACTAAGTATAGCAATTATTTCCTAGATGATACCTATAATTTCCATTATTTTTTAATTTATTTTTTATTTTTAGGATGTAAGAGAGATGATTAATTCACTTTCTCAGCTTAATTTTGACTATATTTCTAAGTATGAATCTGTAAAAGTCTGTTAAGCTTTAAAGTTTAGATGACTAAAGATATAAAACTTGGCTGTCAGTAATAAAGATAAATCAGCAATAGTATATAAGCAATCTGATGGTTAGCCACAGCAGAAGAAAATAAAATATATCAAGTTTAAATTTCTCTCAGTCTAAAACACACTTTAATCAGACAATTGAATTTCTAAGTGAATAGTCTAGCAATCGTATAATTAAAATGATCATAGCCCCAAAAGCAATTGATTATACTAGAGTAGATTAAAGATTAGTTTCTAAAGTAATTTAATCATCATTCAAATACTATATAAACTAAATACACTTAACAGGTAAATATTGCTGTTATAAAAAAAACTATGAATTTGGTTACTAAAGCTAGTTGTATATATCTGCTATATGGAGATATTGCTAGAGAAGGAATTATTTTAAATAAGATTTCTAAGTAAAGCGGGATTTATCTAAATATATATGTCATGATACTTGTAGAAATTAAAACTTTCGATCTAAAATTTAATTTAACGAAAAAATGGGCGCATATTTAAGTTCTCCAAAGACTGAAAAAAATTCGTAAGACGGAGAATTTTCGAATAAAATTAGATGGGGAACTTCTGGAATGTAAGGTTGGCGTACTTCAATGGAAGATGCTCATTGTTCGGTACAACTTGATAATGATATTTACTTATTTGGAGTTTTTGACGGTCATGGAGGAAAAGAAGCTGCAATTTATGTTGCTAAATAATTACCGATTGAGATTAAGAAAAATTTGAACTATAAGTAGGGAAACTATGAAAAAGCTCTAAAAGAAACTTATCTAGTTTTGGATCGATTAATGGATACTCCTGCTGTAATGAAAGAATTATGAAATATTCAAAAAGACAATGAAGCTACGTAAGAAATTCAAAACGAATAAAACTATTGGGAATATTGTGGAGCTGGATGCACAGCTGTAACCGCTCTTATTAATAAAGCCAATAACACACTCTATGTTGCAAATGCGGGAGATTCTCGTTGTGTGTTAGGAAGGAGAGGTAATGCAGTGGATCTCACTTTTGATCATAAGCCCGATTTAGAAATTGAAAGGAATAGAATAAGAAAAGCAGGTGGCGATGTATATGATGGAAGAGTAGAAGGAAATTTGAATTTGTCAAGATCTCTTGGAGATCTCGAATATAAAAGAAACAAAAGCTTACCATAAGAAGATTAAATGATTACTGCTAATCCAGATATATAAGTAATATAAATGACACCAGAAGATGACTTCTTAATTCTAGCCTGCGATGGAATTTGGGATATATTAAGCAACTAAGATTCTATTGACTTCATTAATTAGCGAATCAATGGAACTTGCAAACTTTCAGCAATATGCGAAGAAATGTTTGACAAATGCATTGCGACTGACGTTGGAACATCTTGTGGAATAGGATGTGATAATATGACTGCAGTCATAGTTCAGTTTGTATGAAACAAGGACTAAAATTTTCATTTTAAACTTTTCTTTTTTGAAATCCTTAAAGAATAAACGTTAAAATTGCTATCATTTGGTTTTTTTCTAATCTTAATATCAAAACATGATACTTCTACATATCTCAAACTTATAAATGTTTAGGGTTATCTAACATTTAAATTATATATTTAGATTTGCTAAAGAAATATTAATTAAAAAAGACCAAATAAAAGTCCTTACCTACTTAACCAAGAAATGCTGAATATCCATAAATGATATAATTTAAATTCTTATAATCAACTAACTTATCTTATTCCTTCACTTTTAGTTAAAAAAATAAAATAAATTTGTTTCAGAAAGTGTATTTTAGCACTTGCTGATAAAAAGCTTTAGTTTAAATTATAGATCATTTGATGATAAATTGTAATTAGTCAAATGAAAATTGTTCACTTAAGCTTTTTAGCTCTTTACTTAAATATCCTTATAAATATTACTTAATCCTATTTATTAGTATAAATTTGATAAAATCTAAAAATAACTACTGTTTAAAGTGTTAAGAATAAAGTTAAATTGATAACGTTTAATAGAAATGAATATCCTTATTATTAACTATAATGACTAGTAGCAATAGTTACATTCTATATATCTACTACTATAGCTTTATTTTAATCTCTCTTTTATTATTATTATTTGATCTATGTATGAAGTTATACACTTTTATAGTTTGACTTTTAATATATTGGAGATTTATAAAAGTTATTGCTTTTATAAAGGAAATTATTTTACTTAAGAGTTATTTTATATCATCAGTTTCTTATTTAATTTCTATCTAAATAATCACTAAATTATATATATTGGATGTTTAAAATATTAGAGGTTTATATATTCGATAAGCTAGTTATATTCATTTTCATTATTATGATAGACTTTTTTATGTCAATCAAGTGAATTATCTAATAAGAAAGTCCTTGCTTGAAATATTTATTGTTTAGCTGCCTAAGTTCAAACAGAACTATGATATTTATTTAAATAAAGCAAACTTTTTGTATGTATTCTTTTTAGAAACTTGCCATTTTGAAGCGTTAGGGAAAATAGACTACTATGTAAAGTTAGCTTTTTTATACCGTTAAACTATTATAACTTAAAAAAGTTATTCCAAGCATTCTGTATATAATTATTTGAAAACAGCAAAACTATCTTAAATTATTGTCATCATATACAGTTAATATTAAAAGAGATCTAATCTTTTTGCTTAGTATAGTATATTTAAAATTTTGTCAATTTAGACTGAAAAATTTGTTATTACTTTAACAACTTCGTAGTCCACTTTATATAATAATTTTTACATATTGTTATTATTTTTAATCTTGCATCTCCTTTTATTCAATTTTTCACCAATTAGTCCATTAAATTTATTCATTAGATGAAACATTTTTTACCATCTAAGCTATAAATATCTTTAAAGAAGTGTCAAGATTTAATATTATACTAATAAGTTCAGATTCATTTCTTTACAAATGTTATTGTTCCTTTTAGAAGGTAGTACTAATATTTATGACGATAGCTTGTGATATTTCAATTTTGTTTATATAAGAGAACTTAATTCTTTCTTTCTATTTTCTGATTTTATAAGCCATTAAATATAAACTCTAATTAAAATCCGAGATAGTCAGATGATATTTATAAACTGAAGATATGAAACTGAATGATCTACTAATTTCAAATTTCAAGCTTAAGTTAAAAAATTTAATATGACATATATTTTAGCAATAAGCAATATACCTTATCTGATAGTACTAGTATCATTAATATATAGATTTCATTTAGTTAAATTAACACTACCTGCTATAAGATTTATACTATACTACAAACTAAACTAGTTTTCCTTTTTAATTACTGTGGTAAAAGACTGTTTCATCTTTAATTCTTAATAGAAAAATGATTTTAACTTATGATTTAATATGATATATAAAGTAACTTATTATACCTAAAGCTTTTTATTAATATACTCCATAATTGAAACAAGTTAGTAAATACTGAAGCTATAAGTATAGGCATATTATGCTTATAGTTAAAATATCAGAATTTAATGTACTTTCTTTACTTTCTGAATCATTAATTATGCTTGAGGATTAAGAAGCATTTTTTTATTTAGTTTCCTTGTATACTATAAAAGCTCCAAGTAGTGGTAAGTAGCAAAGATGTAGTTATTTCATAGTATTTTATTCTTATAATCTGTTTTGCTTTGGTTGTTCCAATATGTCTATTTACTTTAAAAAAGGTAAAGATAAGACACTTATATTAACAAATATTACCAATCTAAACAGAAAGAACTTTCTGCATATCAAAAACAATGATACTTGAGTGTATAATTAAATAGCTAATATAGTTGGATAGTGTAATAGTTTACATAAAAGGAATAATAAAGTAAGTTTATTTTTAAATAAAGTGCAATTTTCTGTCACTATGTCAAGATGTTTTTAGAAAATCTCCTACATATCCACTACTGTTATTTAGTAACTCTATCTATTGCTTTATTTTTGCATTCTCTCTGGGATCTATATCTTAGGCCTTAGTGTAATAATTGATAGCTTTTTCAGGTTAATTTAGCTTGCTATATATTCTAGCTATTTGGATATAAAGTTGCGCCTCTTTTGTATTATTTTACTCCAGCTTAAACAATTCTTGCAATGCTTCTTCATTCTTATTTAGACTCATTAAAATGATAGCTTTTTGGTACCTTGCTAAGGTGTTGTTTGGATCATTTAATATAGCTTAATCAAGGTAATGAAGCGCAAGAGGATGTTATTTACAAGCATTAAGGGATATTCCCAGATAGACTAATATTACGCTACTTTTTTTGTTACATGCATAAGCACGTTAAAAATACTCTGAAGCCTCTTTAAACTTCTCTTACCTATAGAGAATAGAACCTATTCCTCAAATTGCGTTATAATGTCTAGGGTTTATATTATAAGCAGACTAGAAGCACATTAAAGCTTTCTAATAGTCTTCGTTATGAGAATACTCATGTCCACATAATGTATGAGCGTATGCGAAGTATTAATTTAGTTAAATAGCTCTTGTGAAATACCGAATTGCTACTTCATGTTCCTTCTACAGACTGAATAGATTTCCAGCGATAATTCATGTTTATGGTGCATGGTATGCTTTCTTGATATATTATGATGATATATAGCACAATTCTTTAAGCTTTTTTTAATGTCACAGAGCGGAACTGAAATAGTCCATATCTTCTACTCGATATGGTTAAAACTCCAGAGCTTTCTTGAAATGTAGAATGCTCTTGTTGAAGTTAGAGGCTTCAAATCAGCACTTAGCAATCTAAGCTTAAATGAAACCAGTTTCTTATATAGTTTTAGGTAACTTCTGATACATCTCAATTGCCTAGTTTGACTCAAAAAGTTACTAGAGCTTGTAAGCTTCAAAAATAGTTTCGTTTATTTAATCAATTGACTGATATTTTTACTTGGCATCCTAGAAAACACTACTATTCCCTTGAATAGGCCAATCAGAACTAGTATTTCCAAACAATGAATATTCTCTTACTTATTAAGTCTGCTAACTAGGCTGCTAAATTTCAGGAACCTTAGCTTACTAGCATAGCTTTTCATAAGCACACCATAGATACTTATTACTACAATAAGCTTAACTGTAACTTTAATTAGACTAATCATGCTTCTAAAGTCTTTCTTAAATCTATCCTTTTAAGTAAAAAGTTTCTGCTTTATTTATGTTCTTAATAGCGTCAAAACCTTCTTTAAAGTACTACAGTTTATAACAGGCAAGGGCAAATAAATAGGCAAGTCTTTCAGAAAAGAGTCTTAGTTTTAATAAGGAATAGACAGAAAAAGGAGTGTTCTCTTAAAAATAACATTTGCTTAGGTAGTAAAGCTTTAATTCTTATGCTTCTTAATGTGGGTTTTCTTAAGCTAGTAGAAGTTCTGCGTAGTAAGTTGCATTTCTAGTCAAAATTCATTTTAGACTATATCTGACTTGGGTCAAAAGTTGCTGTTCAAGGTCACTTAAAAAATTCATTTTAAATTTATAAATTAACAAGATTTTCTAGACACTTGTATGTCATAACTTTTATGATCGAAAGTAGTTTTAAATAAGATTTAAAAGTATTTTCATACTTTGCTTTACTCAGAATCTATTCACTTAGGAATTTAATTAAATAATCATTTATATCATTAAGAGTTACCACCTTCTATGTATATCCAGTTACTGTAAAACATTTCTAGCAGTTCCCAGAAAAATATGCTTGGCTTCTGGCAGAATTAGTTTTAGCTGGTTTCGAAAAAGCCATCTCCTCCTATGATTTCGCAGTATAACTCCTTCCTACAGCTCTCATTACACTTTTTAGTGTTCTTCATAGCGTGTCCTGAGTATTTATGATTCAGATAGTCAAGAGCTATCGTTTCATTATGTAATATCTAAGCAGCTAAAGTTAGAATAGACTTTAAATCTAAATCTAGGTTGTTATACTACTGCTTAAACGTATAAGCTACTTAAAACTCAGGGTTTTCTTGCTAATTAGCCACTGATAGGTCCAGTCGGTATTGAATGAAATTCTAGAGCTCCATTGTATTAGAATTGTACTCATAAACTCTGTAAGATGGATTTGTACCAGTTATTTCAAGCCAGCATGTTAACGAGGGACCTTAATACTATAATGCGATTGGGTTTTATGTATAGGGAGATTTTAAAATATTAATGGAGTCTTAATGAGTATGACCTGTGAAAATACCAGCAATAATATGTTTAAATCTATCAACTAAATGCAAGTAATGAAGGGTTCAGTATTTTGCGTATCTCACTGGATAGGGAAAATGATTCAAAATAAGCACTTTCTATTTATTAAGCTCTGCTTTAAGTAACTACTCTTAGAGTCATTTTAGCTAACCTAAGGGATCTTGAGGAGTTTTTATCAGCATTAAATTATAGTTGTCAAACGTAAAGCAATTAAGTGCTATAATTTTTAGCTTTTCATTGAAATCTAAAGCATAAAAGCCAAAGTTTCTGAAGCTTTAATATGCTTCTTTGTTTTTCTTCAATAGAGTATAATTTTTAGAGAAGGAGTCAAGCATTCAACTCATTCCATCTTTTTAAAATTCGTAAATTTCTACAGGAGCAGTGTCATGATTTCCTAATGCCATGTAAAAGGGAATTGATTATGGCACCATCTCTTAAAATATATCTAACGTTATTTTTCAATTTTCCAACACTTCTTACTTATATCAATTATATTTATAAACATCTTAAGGAGCGAAATCACCAACCAATAGAATGAATTAAATATCAGGATGGTCTTTAAGAATTTACTTTACAGCAAGTTCCAGAGTTCTAATTGGAAGACAACAAAAACCATAACTTCCTCACTTCCCTGCTTTTCTCTTCACTTTAGAAATATCTTTTGCTTTACTTTCCATGCAGCACTAATTAGTATCGCAGTCTACCTCAGATCCTTCTTTATAAAACCTATCAATATGTATATCATTGATTTAGGCAAATATCAACGTATCGCCTTTTTTACCCTTCTCATTTCTAATGAATTCGTCTTATTTACTATGACTGAAATTCTATCACAGCAAGTTTTACCATTCATTAAAATCTCACTCTTTGATTTTAGGTTCATCACACCATTCCAAAAACCAGCATATTTTAATAGGATCAAAATAGTTTTAAATAACATTCATAATAAGCATTTTACTATATAAGTCTACAATCTAGTTACACTCTCCAATGTTAGCATCAGCAAAAATACCATCTTAGCATACTGTCAATAAGTAACTTTAAAGGAAAGAGTTTTTATTCTAAAGCTAGTATTCAACAGCCTCGACTATATACTATTAAAAGCTAGAAGCAAGCACATGACATAGTTAGCAGTGATATTTAGGGATAGAAATGAAAGAATGAGCACAGAGTATTAGAGTCAATATTATTCTTATTTTCATTGCTTAATTTAAATATCACTAAGTGACGGTATTTACTATAAATACATCAAAGAGATGAAAATTAACTATATAACTTTACTTATTTGAACTTTACTTTTTAAACTTAAAATAGGAAATATTATATTTAGATTACTTAAGAGGGATCATTAATAAGTAATTTCATAAGGTGATATGATATATTGACTTTCTCATTTTACTAAGTATAAAAAATTAAAAAATTAGCTAATTTTATTTTATTATAAGGATATATAAAATCATATGTGTAATACTAGCTTTCTATATATATGTCAAATTACTATATTACTAACTATACGATAAATTAGCAAATTATCTTTAGAATTTAAATATAGAATGGCCAAAGTGAAAATCGCTAGAGATTCAGCTAGCTTCATAATAATGAAATGATATCTCTAAAAGTTATCTCAGCATACTTTGATCAGCCAATGTAATTTTGGCTCTTAGTATTAATTGAAAAGTACGAAAATGAACAGCATCTCTTTTATCTGTCCCCTTTATACTATAACTCAAAATCTAGATAGTATACTTCTACAACTCAAGGGAGTTTTTAAAGTATAATTGAATATATATAAAAAAGAAACTCTCATCTCTGCTCATTTCAAGCAAAAAATGAGTAAAATTTAGATGGAAGTATATAATAAAATAGAGGAAAAGATAGCAAGATGTTATAATAATTTTAGAATAATTTGAAATACTAGTTTACGTATTGCTGTAAATACATTTAATTAATAAGGTTAGTGAAAATTATATTTATAATTGCTAGAATAGAAATCATAATTTAAGCCTTAGCTTAGATATAAATTTGAGTTGATAGAGATTATTTATTTCACTCCTATTTAGACTTAAAATAATACTTATAGAGAGAACAGAAATGATATGGTTGAAAGTGGAAAGCTGGTTGTCTATTTATTAAGAGTAGCGGATAAAGTATGAAGCTAACTTTTAAATCTATACAAGTAATTTTAATAGTAATTTATATTATTAAGTATAACTCATAGATAAAGACTTTTAATTAATAAAAATGGGAATAGCAAACTGCTGCGAATAAAGACAATTAGAACAGAATCAAGAGAATGATAAAAATAAGAAATTGGCACAGCAAGTAAAAAATAGCTACTAAAAATAAAAATCTTCGAAGAAATAAAAATCGAAAATTAAGTAAAAGGGAAAAGATAAAAAAGATTAGCAAATAGGTTGGAGCTTACTAGCTCGAAAACCAAAAAGATATTTTGATGAAGAGTATGAAACTTTATAGGTGATAAAAACATCCCCAAAGTACGAAAATAGGAAAGTAATAAATCAAAAGAATAAATAAATTTACTATGCTATCGTGTATAATAAGAAAAACTGTGTCGAATTAGATTACCATCAGTAACTATAAATGCTGAAAAAACTATAGTGTCCTTCAATTGTCAAAATCGAAGAGTATTTTGATGAAGAGGAATAATTTGCCATCATACATGAATGATGTGCAGGTGGCTCACTTTAAGATGAGATAGAGTCAAGACTTAAGTTTGGAAGGAAGTTTGAAATAAAAGAATTTAGGTTTTTGATGAGGTAGTTATTAGGAGCATGTCATAAAATGTATCTAAATGATATTGTACACTGTAATATCAATCCTAGTACTGTTAAATTGGTTAAAGAAGGAAGCCTTTTATAAATTAGACTCACTGATTTTAAATATTCAAAGGAAAAAGATTAAATGAAGGAAAAGTAATTGTCCTGGAGATATTTCTAGTTTCAGGCTCCAGAATAAATTATCAAATACAAAATAACTTAAAAAGTGGATATTTGAGCTGTCGGAACTTTGGGGCTTTATGTTCTATTTCAAAAAAGTTGCTTCGAACATATTAAAAGTAAGGATAATGTTAGAGACTACTTTGATTATTAGAACAAAAGTTGAACATTACAATAATCTTTTAGAACCCTTTTTAAAAATAGCAATGTTAATTCGTCTATTGTAGACTTCTTAGGTCACTTATTAATTTTAAGCAAGAAGTAGAGAATTTCCGCTCAGCTTGCTTTGAGTCATTGAGAGTTACAAAGTAAGGAAATTAGAAAAACTATTCCTTTTAATATTTAAACGAAGTTTCAACATTTCGCAAGATTTTCGTTGTTGAAGAAAATTTCGATTCATTATATAACAAATAAGTTCTTTAGGAATTAGGAGGATTGGAGTATAATGGAGAAGCTATTTTTAGATATGGATAAATCAAGCACTGGAAGTATTACTAAGTAGGATCTTATTAGGTAGTTTTCTTAGTTAGATCCAGAAGAAGATAATTATTAGAAAATTGAATGCGCAGTGACTAAAATAATTTCAAGCTTTAATTCAAATAGCAAAGATGGAGCAACATAGATTACCTTTTTAGGTAAGTTATTTTAAGTGTAAAGAATTCATGTCAGCTACAATGTTCGATCCTAAGCATCCGAAGATTGAAGAATTTATCACTTAAACCTTTGAATTTTTCGACGTCGTAAGCTTATTTCTACCAATAAATGGTATATAGAAAAAAACGGGAAAGATATCAGTAAAGGATATGTTTGAAACACTTAAAAACGATAATTCAGTTCAAACTCTTTAGAAAGAATTTGCCCAAAATACTAAAAATAAGGATGAAATGTATTTCAAAGAATTTCGTGATTTTATGTTATCTAATTAACTCTTTATTTTCACTAAATTTTTTAATATCATAACAATCTTATCTTTTTAGCCTTGCTTCCCATTTGAACTCTTAAAGTTTAGACTTGAAAATTTTTATCTTATGCATTGCAAAATTACAATTCTGAAAAGTAAAGAGACATGTGTTACGGATATAAAGTGAAAAGCTCACTGTATATTAATTACAATCTGTCTAAATAAATAACTCCCTTCATTCTTCTCTTGAAATTAGGATTTAATTCTCTACATAAATATTGGTAATTAGATGATATTAAACTTTGTTTATCTAATACTTTCGTACTTTTTTAAGGCTTAAAAGAAAGAAAATTCTCTATAGATATAATTGTCAAAAGTAAAGAAAGGTAGTTTTATTTAAAAGTTATAAAGGAAATGATTAATATTTCAGTTGCTAAGATAAAGATCACGAAAATAAAGGAAAATTTTTCTTCATTATTTTGTCAATTATTTTGACTCTTTCAGGAATTTAAGAAGCAGCTAAGTTCTTAACTATGTTAACAGGCAAACTTCCCTTTGGATTCATTTTTGTTAACATTATTACATTACAACAGTTTTCCTCGAAGTTTATTGAGATCTAATTGTCTTGCTTTATTTACTTTATGTAGTAACCTCCTAGATCCAATTATGACCTCACCATTTTTGCTTTCTTAGGCACTTCTTCATGTTCAAAACTCACACAGATACTAGCCACAGCATCTTCGAACACAGTTTTATCCTTATACCTCTTATTTAAGAGTAAAAGCTCTCTATCTTCAATGAAACTGATACCCTTTCAGACTATCCTAAGTACTTCTAGATTAATGCTTTTAAAATTCTTAAAGGTCTCTATTTCTTTCATTTGGGTATCTCATAAAGCTCTTTATGCATTATCATCCATAAAGTTTAAATAAGTCTCAGCCTTGAATTTAATAGGATACTTTGCAATGACAATGTAACCTTCAAAGTGTTAGTTCTAATTATATAAGTTCAGGTCATTCTATTTCAATACCTCTTTATACTAATCAGCACTAAGCGAATATACATAAGTCGCTCCATCTTACTTAGTAAACTACTTCTTATCCAGCTAATAGTTAATTCAAAACTTAAACTCATCAATACACAAATCAGGTAGAGCTGATAGACTTTCTGGATCTAAATTAATAGAACACTCAGTATCATCTTACTCATCCACTTAACAGAATTAATACTAATATGGCATTAAGTTATCTGAATGATGTGGATCATGTGAATGATTGGCACAACAAGCAATTGACCCCATTTTTAAAACTAAAACTATAATTATTAATCATTTTATTTTGCTGTAAAACGGATCTTAGTTTATGCAATTTAAATTAAAAATGGACTGATTATTAAACTTTTATCATCCGACATCTTTAATATTTATGATGTGAAACGTTAAGTAGTCCATACACTAAGATATAGTTAATCTTTAGTTAGAATAAAAGATTTTAGAAATGTCTATTTTGCTTCTTTATTTAATGCCTTAATTTTTAAATCTATCATATACTATATGAATCTAGATTTGCTTACAATCTTCATATTCTACTGTATTTAGCTAAATTTATATCTTATAACAGATTATTTTCTGATAGCTTCATGTTGGCTAGTTAAGAGCTTTTAATTTAATTATTTCAATACTTTAAACTTTATGCTTTGCATTCTAAAGAAAATGATAAGGATTATAAAATCAGTCTTCAATTTTGAATATATCTAATCTTGGATTACTAACCTCTAGAGATATGAATTAATTCTATTTCTATTAAATCTTAGATAAATTTCTATCATTTACTCTTTTAAAAATTTAAGTTTACTATAATGCCATTAAACCTTCCGTTTTCATTTCTAACTTAATTATACTAATTACATTTACCCTTTATACTTGACTGATAGTTTTCATTCTGTTTTCAAATATTTACTACTTCAAGAAAATTTTTAGTTTCATACCGAAATGAGAATATAAGCATACAAGTAACATAGATTTGCTGAATAGAACTGCTAATTTGCAAGTATCCCAGTTTGATCTTATATTATATATTAGCATATACTATCTACTATAACATTGACTTTCTTTAAATTCTATTTAGTTTTAGTAGATTTGTGCAAGTAATAATATTAACCTATAGTAGCTCTATTATAGAATTATATCTAGTAATCTATATCTCTAACAACTAAATTTTTAATAGGGGAGTTATTATGAATCTTTAATATTCATATGTCTAGTAAAATTTGTTATCTTCAGTAGAAATTTGATTTAGCCATTTCCTATTTAATCTTCTAGCAGAATGCAACTTTTAAATATTTGAGTTTTTTATAAAAGGATAAATCGCTATTACTATACTTATTTTATTGATGACTGATTTAATACCAGCTAGGAGAGGTATTTAACCAACTTAGTTGGATATAGTTTTGTAGATGAGGCATTATTAATTTATAGAATGATAAGATTAAGTAAAGATTAAAAGTAAGGTCATCACTTAGCTCTGATCTTTGCCCATTCTTCATATAAGTCATTGTACGCCTTTATACCCTAGTCGAAATACTTTCCTTCAAAGCATATAGTATCAATCATTATCCCAGATACAACATATGGATCGCAGTTTGCAGCCGGTCGTCTGTCTTCAAAATATCCTTTTTGATCATTAACAGTAGATCTTGGTATTCTCACACTTCTACCTCTGTCTGCAATACCATAGGAAAATTCATGTATTGGTGAGGTTTCATGATGTCCTGTTAATCTAAGTTCATTTTAGCCTCCATAAACTTAGATATGTCTTGCATGTTCTACTTTTAGTCTTTCAACAGCTTCTATTATTTTTTGATATCCACCTTCTTCTCTCATTTACTTAGTTGAGAAATTGGTATGAGCACCTGCTCCATTCCAATCACCGCTTACTGGTTTAGGGTGGTATGTAATTAATACACCATGTTCTGCAGCAATTCTAGCAAGTATGTATCTAGCCATTCACATATGATCTCCTACATCAATACCTTTGCACGTTCCAATTTAAAATTCCCATTATCCTGGCATGACTTCTGCATTAGTACCATAAATTTAAACTCCGGCATAAAGACAGGCTTTCAAATGTTCTTCCATGATTGCTCTTCCAAAGCAATTATCAGCTTCTATTGAGCAATAATACAAGCCTTATGGTCTAGGGAAATAGTCTGTTTTAAATCCAAGTGGCCACCCTTAAACTGTTAAAATAGTATATTCTTACTCAATACCAAACCAAGGATCTTCATCTTACAATTTAGAGAAAACTTCTCTTGCATAGCTTCTAAAGTTAGCCTTTGCAGGTGTTCCATCTCCATTGAATGTTTCACACAAAACCATTTTGTTTTTTCCTCGACGGAAGGGATCATTAAATAAGGCAACTGGTTTAATAGTGATCTCAGAGTTATGTCCTGAAGCCTAGAAGCAAGAACTGCCATCATAATTCCAATCAGATATCTACGACAGGGAAGTAATTTCGCCTTTATACACCTTAGCTTTAGACCTAATATCCATACCAGTTCCTCCTATCCATACATACTCCACAATAGTTTGTCCATTTTGATCTAAATCCATATAATCCCTAGAAACATCGTAAGTAGCCTATTACTGCACAGCCTACATTTTTATATCAAATTGTTATTTAATAAATTAATTTTCATTGCTTAAGTATTAAACTTTACAGCCTTAAACTTACTTGCATAACCACTCTAATATATTACTTTATATCCTTCTTATCTATTTACTTCCATTCATTTTAGATCAAATATCTATGGAAATTAATTCCCTTTTTAATACCTCTAGGATGTAGCTTAATTTCATGCTTTTTTGAGACTTCAGTTAATTGAAATTGTTAAAATTAAGGCTGAAGATAAAATGGTATGTAATAGGATTTAGCTAAAATAGCATATTTTCATTATATTAAGGAAATAATTCTAGAAGGCCTTTTTTACTTTGTTACCAAATTAAGCAGAAAGCTATAAATTTGTATCATAAACAGATGACTAAAGATCTATTTACTGTGCTTGATAGATTGTAAAGTTATCTTATTAATTATAGGATTTCCCTATTATTAGAATAAAAGGAAAATAAGATAGAAAAGAGAAGCTATGATTATAGTTTTAAATAGAAGGTATGAATCAGATTTAAAAACAATATTTAATTACTTTAAAAGGCTTTTAGCATCTCATTAGAGAGTACAATCTCATTTAAATTAATAAAGGTAAGTTTATGATATGCAAGCTCTATTCAACATTCTAGGTTAAAACATTTTAAACTAGAATTATAAACTAGCAAGTATATCAGAATTAAAGACTATTAAGTTAATTAACTATGCAGTTTTACTAAAAATAAAGCAAAATTTCAAGAAATTATCAGTATAGATAAAGTCTCCTCATTATAATATCATCTTCATTTTCACTTAATTAAGCAAATAGCATGATATGCTTTATTGTCATATGATGTAATCTACCTACTAATACAAATTTCAAACTTTGAGAATAAAAATTATGGTTTTTTTTAATTTAAAAGCTAATTATAGAAGATTAGAAGATTCTTTCATTATAGGTTAAATAAAGAAAAATAGCAAGAATAAAAAGAAACAAAAATAAGAAAGGAAAGTAATAAATTAAGTTATAGATAATAAGCTAATCAAATATTTATATGCAAACGAGATAGATAAAATATCAATCATGAGGCTACAAAACCAATCATAAACTTAAAGAAATAGCTTTTAAGTAGATTTGTTAATGCTTATTCTGTCATCGAATATTATAATTAGCATAAATTTGCTTATTAAATATTAACTATCTAAAACAAATAAAAATAGAGAAAGGCATAAAATAAATTTTTAATTAAAAGGCATTTTATGTAGTTAGCAGTCTATGTTATTTATGAATTGAATCTAAATATTTTCAAATAAATATTAAAATTGCTTATTCAATAAACTGATTTACTATGAGTTGTTGCTAAATTAGTGTAAGTAGTTATTTATAGTAATATCAATTAATAAGTCTTACTATACTTCCATATAGGTAATAAAACTGTTTATTTACATTTTGATTATCACCCTAATTTACATATTGCTCTTGCTCAACTTCTACCACTTTAATTTTATACAGATTACTCAATCATTGTAGTAGTTCATCATTTCACTCAGAAATTTCAATTCTTCTTCTTAAATGTAAGGACATATTAAAAAGGAAACAAGCAAATAAATTTTCTATTGAAAGGATTTATATTTAAAAGTAGGATTTGGAGAAGTTAAAATTTACTAAAAACGCTTTAAATTAATGTTCTATAGAAATTACTTAATTTATTAGCTGTTTAATGGAAATCAATCAAAGGATAAAAAATATTTAAAATTATCTAATTTTAAATCTATAAAATAAGCCCCAAATAATCTTTTTTAATTTCTATTTATTTTCCATATACAATCTCATTCTATTTTTCAATTTCTGCTTTACATCAAAGAGAGATAAGATCTTAAATTGCTTTAGTTATGAATTTTATATTCGAATTTTTTATACCAAAAATAATTTATCCTTTAGAAATAAATTTAGCTTTCATTCTATGTATCTACTAATCTTCTACAAAAGCTTATTTCAAATTCCAAATGTTTATAACTATCAAAATGCTTATATCTATGTAAACTAAACGCTATATAATACTTTTTATTCAGATAAACTAAAATAATTTATAATATATATTGCTAGCATAATGTGTTGAACAAGCTTTATATTAAACTTTATTATCATTTATATTAATACCTATATTCAAACACTCAATATTTGTATATAACAGTTATTAATATAATTTAAATAATAAACTTACTAAAGCAGATTTTTCATTGCTATTTAGTTAATTTATAAACAGTATTAGGATTAAAATTATATATATTAACTTACAATATTATAGTTTGCTATATCAGAGTATTTATTCTATTGCTTTATTTTTGTTTGCCTCATCTGCATTAGCTAATATCTCTTAAACGTTAGCGACTTCATCTTGCTTTTCCTAATTCTTTATTTCTGTTTTGCTTTTGTGAACATTGATAGTAACTTCCAACTAACCACTTTTAAGTTATGCAGCTCTTTCTGTTTGGAAATACGTTATATTATTTTTATCATCTTGCATATCATTCATAGATTTGTTTTTGAGGTTAAATTAATTGATCATAGTAGATTCTGATTTTTACTCTTGCTGATCACCAATTTCCTACTTCTATTCTTCCTGCATATCACTTTTTTCTTAACTCAATTACTTGTTTGCATTTTTGCTTCTCTAGATAATATAGATTGAAGCAGCTAATGTAAGTAAAAGCAGAGTAAAGGCTATCACTATTAGAGTCATTCTCATGAAGTTAATTATTTTCTCATTTTTTTAACTTTCATATTTGTTAATTACTCTTTGATTTTAGTCTTTTCCTATAATTCTACTTCACTGATAGCCTGAGAATGCAAACATCTCTTAGAGTTATAAATCTAATGAAGAAAAATCTATTTCTTTATATCCCATTTTGTGTTTAGAGTCGTATAAGCAACCTAATTATTTATCATAGACTGATTTCCAAAATCCTCCTTTCCAGCCATTGTATATTTGATTGTCATTCTATAAAGTATTGTACCAATTATCAGATAAAAACTCCTAGTAAGCACATAGCAGTTCAAACTTGCGATCACACCAAGCTCTTTTATATCCATCCAGAAGAATCTAAAAATCCTCAAATGATGTTGCGCATTTTCCAAACTGGTCTTCACTAGGATAGCAATAGCATTTCTTAGATTGACATTAATCATCCCTACTACATTTTCCTCATCCAATAATAGTTTTAATATTATTAAAACTCCTGTAGGTAATGTTCTCGATATCAGAAGAACAGTTGATATGTTAGATTACGTTACCACATGCTATATTTGAACTATTTTATACATCCAATATTTTCTATTACTCAGCATAAAACTCATTTTGCTGGCTAAAATTCCCTTGCTATGTTAAGCATTATCCAAGTTCTAAAACTGATAAATTAGTTTGCTGATTAGCATCTAGAATGGAGAAAGAAAATTCCTCCACAAGTTAAGCATAATTACATTAAGTTAGCCTAGCACACTATTGTTTAGAACTTAATTCAATTCTATCACTCTATTAGTTATATCTTATACAAAATTAGTCAGCAATTGAATTTTAGTCACTATTACATGTTCACATAGGACAAGACTAAACTAGCATAAATAAATGTACTATAACAACTAAGGTAGCTATATTTCCCCTGTTTAATAGTCTGTAATTCATTATATCTTATACTCTAACTTTCCTTTAAGCACTAAGATTTGATACTTTAGATAGGCTCACTTAGATACTTTCCAATACTTTCGTTCCTATACCTAACTTTATATTAGAATAATATCTATTCTAATCAATAAAAAAGACTAAAAGAATATTATTTAAATCCTCAAGTTAAAGTATCTAATAGAGTACTAACTCCCTATATTTATATCCCTAAGGCAAAATTATCACATGCAGATATTAAAAGCAGCATGTAAAGTGACTTTAGTAATTAAGCAATGCAATTGCTATATATCTTAGCTAATTTACTTATATGAAGGAAATTAGGAATAAGAATATGCTATATGTTTGCTATTAATGCTTTACTATATTCCATAGTTTAACTACTTCTTATATATATAACTCTAATATTTAAATATACAACTCTTAATTACTCTTATAGAACTAATTATTGATGCTATTGAGCAAACATATCTATATAGATATGCAATTAAACTAGTAGCATGGCAATGGACTTAGTAGTCTTGATACAGAGTATAGGCTGATTAATGATAGGTAATAGTTATTGGTCATGTGGTAGTAAATTTATAGTTATGAATGAAATTATTTTGATTAAAAGGCTTAATAAAAATGATAGACAATCTAATGCTTGACAATTTTTTGTGAGTTTTAATAGCATTTGCCACTTTTGCTGCTGGATTCTACTTCGGACTCGATAGTGTTCTAAAGAAAAGAGTCACGAACTAATCATAGAAGAATAGATAGATTTCCTATTACAGTCTTATTACAAGTAAAGAGGATAAAGTTAAGCAAGAAATTATGAATGTACAGCAAAAAATTGAAAATGAAAGATAAATTGCTCAGAAACTTGAATCCAAGTACCAGTAAATTATAAGAGACAATTAGAAGAAGGTTAAAAATTTCGAAGGGAACGAAGTAAAAAACGAAGAAATTAGAGAAGAAGCCAAAGGAGATGAAGGAAAGATCGGTGTTACTATTAAAGCTTGAAACTTGAGGACTATAATTTAATGATCTCTCTTTATTTAGTTTTACTTAATCTCCTTTATTTAATTATATAATACAAAAGAAAACATTTAGATATATCATACAATAAGTAATCTTAATGTGGTATAATCAAATTTACTAAATTTGCTACTACTTCAACCTAAAGGGTTAAATAATATCTAGTTAATATAAATGTAATAAGCATAAGAAAGCGAAATTATAAGTCATTAAGTACTAACTAAAGCCTTTTTACTATTCAATCAAGTGTAAAACTGATATTAAAAGAGTATAATAAGTATAAGCAGGTGAATATATAGTTCGCACTGAATTAAGAAATGACCATTATAGGCTAAAGCATCCTTAATCTAATTATAAGTAAAGGCTCAATATGAAGATATTATCTATGCTTGGTTAGGTATTATTATATCTCCTGTAAAGGATTTAAAAAGAGATTTGAGCAATTAAGTAATTCTACTATACCGCCAACTTTAAATTGAAACGCAATTTAAATAAGAAAGCTAGAGGAGTTTATAAAAGTATGTAGACAGAGTAAATGAATATGGATACAGGGAAGTAGAAGCATCACTAAGGAAGTCAGTTTTTAAAAGGATAAAATATTTAATAAGTAAATAGCAAAAGAGAAGAGTTCTAGGTTAATTTACGAAAGAATCATAGATTTGAACAGCTGAACAAAAGAAGGAATATTCATATAAATGCTTAGAGTGAAAATAAATAAGAAGCTAGTAAATTTTTGTAAATGGAGTGAAATGGAATGTTTTATTTCATAGCTAACTAGTTGATATCAGTTAACCCTATACTTGGAAATAATAATATTAGTGCTTTAGAAAAATTTAAGATAATGAAAGGTATGATGATCATTGATTGGGAATAAACTTAAGAGTAAGAAATGAGAAAAAATGCTTTCTTGTGTCTTTAGAGTGTGAGAAAGACAATATCAACAGAAGATGATCCTAATTTTGATTTGATATCAAACTCAGGAATGATTGAAGTTTTTATTTCATATATCAATGAAAAACTCCCTGATAATTTTATTTATGAAGCAGCGTGGGCATTAACTAATCAGACATCAGGTGACTCTAAATTTGTGAAAGAAGTAATGAAAAAAGGAGCAGCACCAGCATTGATACATATGGCAAATATAACAAAACATAAGAATGTCTTAATTTAATGCTTATGAGCTATTGGTAATATTGCAGGAGATTCTACAGAGTGTCGTGATCAAATTATTCAGCAAGGTGGCTTCAACCTTTTTGTAAAAATTCTAGAATAATTTAAAGATTTAGATATAGAGAAGTAGGCCTTATGGGCTATTTCAAACATCCACAGAATAAAGCCAGAACCAGACTTTTAATACGTATCGAAAACAGTTCCTTTAATACTTAGGTATATTGATTCTGAAGATATTCAAATGGTCTAAGATACTTGCTGGACAATTAGCTATATTGCAGATAGTAATGAATAAGGTGTGGATTTAATTGAATAGAGTCAAGAACTAAAAAATTTAGTGAAAATTTTAGGAAAATACACACAAATTAATTTAATAGTTCCATCCTTAAGAGCAATAGGCAGCTTAATTGCGTCTTCTAATGAATTTGTAACATAGAAACTCTTATCTTATGGAGTTGTAGAAAAGCTAGCCCCTTTGTTGAAGACGAATAGTTTCCAATTAACAAAAGAATGTTTATGGATATTTAGTAACATAGTAATAGGAGACTCTGATTAGATTTAGTATCTATTCGATGAAAATATCTTCCCTGTTATTTTTAAGCTTCTAAAAAGCTTCGAACAAGAGGTAAGCATTTAATATCTAACAGATTAAAGAAGAAGCTGTTTATGTAATATGTAATACACTTAACGCAGTAAATGAAGTCTAGTTCGAGTATTTAATATGAAATCTAAACATAATAGGGGAACTAATTAATAGCGTTTCTGATAAAGAATAGCCTAAATTTATATTGCTGGTACTAAAAATAATAGAGTAGATATTCAAATTTAGCATCAAGTTATAGTAGAGAGATAACATGAAAGTAAACAAGGTACTAGAGCTATTTAAAGAAAGAGGATGAGTTGACAAGCTAGAAGAATTGCTATATGATAATAATTAAGAAGTTTTTGAAAAGGCACAAATCATGCTATAGCAGTATTTTGGAATAGAGGAAAATGTGAATGCGAATGAGCAAGAAAATTTAAACTTGGAAATGCCTTCAAGAGGGTTTTATTTTTGATGAATATAAAATGATATTTAATACTTAGATATTTAGTTATTCTAAAGCTAATTTTACTTGTAAACACATTTTTTTTCTATGCTTAATCATAAAATCAAAGATAAAATAATCAAATATCTCTGCTTTTTTTAAATCATATATAATGCAAATATATATCAGAAACAAGCAAAGGAAAAGAAGAAACACTACAAGTAAAGATTTTATTAAAAGGGTAAATGAGCAAAGTATCAGTATTAAAGTGAAATGATATATAAAAATTCTAAAATTAGGTTTAGAGCTAGTATATTGTATCTATAAACTTAATAAAAATGAATATGCATATTAAGGTGAAAATGAGACCTACTATCCAAAAATTATAGAGCTAGTTGAAAAACTGCTCGAAGGAAGCAACAGCATACGCGTTATGTGCAGGTTAATCAGGCCTCGATATAAAAAAGCACGCTTGTTAGAAAGAATTTCTTAACTTTATGAGTTGTTTTAAGGTTAAAGTGAAGGTAAATTAGATACCCAAAACTTAACGAATAAATTCTTAATTTTGAATCTTAAATTTAATGTAATTTTATTTTCTTTTGAAGGTAACTTTAAAAATTATTAACCATCTATTAGTAATACTAAAGGGATAAAGTCTTATTTTCTGTTGGCTATAATCTTTTAAAATAAATTGTCTTATTCAGATTTAAGTTTAAATAATACCTTAAGATGATATATACACCACTTAGATAAAATAACTATGCAAATACCATTTAATTTGTTTGGTATTTTCTTTTCGTAGTTATGATTATAAGATACTAAGAAACTTTTTTAAATCTTCTTGGATTTATTATACTGTACTGACTAAAACTAACTTTTGAGGAAAATAATAAAGAAGATTATTCTACTTAAAATATGCGTAAAAAAATAAATTAACTCTATTGATATTTTTGTCTTTGGTATGAAAAAGGAGTTTATATATCTTTGATTATCTATCTAATATACTATATAGTAAAATGAAGTAAGCCTACTGATCTAATTTTCTATTTAATTCTTAAAGAGTAATTTTTAATGGTTATGAAAAACAGAATCTTCTATAATTTCTCACATAAAAGGGGATTTTAATTTTTTATAGCTTCAAACTGCAAATCGAATGTCTAACTTTATTATTAACTTTAATTAATATTCTAGAACTTTAGGATATTATCATACTTCCTTATATTGCTTACTTCTTATATATACTAGATAATGATAACTTTGATTAAATGATTTGGTCTTAATTTATTAGTAATAATGACATGAAGAAACGAATATAAAGTTACTTTTAGAATATGATTTTCATTCTATAATATAAATATTTTCTAGTTTAAATGGATGGCTTTAGATGATAGCATTATATTCTATCTATTAAGATAAAAATTGAAAGAAACTTTACTTTATAGGATGTATAAAGAGGATTAAGGGATAATAAACTGATTTTGGTATAAAGTATTTGAAAATGAGATTAAGGCTTTGTCTATTAATTGAATATGATTTTACAATGAAGATAGTATAAAGCTTAATATTATAGTATGCTTATTCAAAATTGATGAGATTTTTTGATTTATGAAAATGATTTTGGAAATTTTTATAATATCAAACATAATTTTTATTGTCTTCATTCATTAGAAATCTCAATCTTTCCCTTTTTAGCTGCTATCACTGGCCATAGGTATTTTCCATCTCTAAAATCTATATCTTCATAGGCGATGTCATAGAAATACTAATTGGCACCAAATTAGACTTTTCCATATACAGTATTCACTTATACACTAATGATATCTCCCTCAATTATTGGTATTCCATAAACTTCGTTTGATGCCCCCACTAACTATGCTTTTTTTGTATTTCATCCTAATCCAAAAGAATGAAGTGAATCTTAATTCAATTCGTAATTTAACATAGCCATTTGGTCTTTATTTGCTAGTCCAATTATGAACTCTTTCTTTCTCTTAACTTTAAACTTCCAAGTATAAATCAAACCATACTATAACCTTAAAGGTATTACAGCAACAAAATATTTACCTTGCTAGACCAAGTTTTCCTCTTGATTTTCTGTGCTATTTATCCAAGGAATAAAAGTAGCTTTTTTCATTTCAGCTTTAATGTTCTAATGCTTATAGCCTTCATCAAAAATGAACTCATATTAAAACAACCTTCTTGTTAGCTTCTAAGATTATTTCTATAGCTTTTTCAAATACTAGTCTACTATTGGAAATTTCCTTGTGAACTGCTTCTTATTCAAAGATTAAAAGCAGTCTTTTATTGACTTACTTGAATTCGTCCAAAATATAGATTCACTTTTCTTACCAGTATTTTGCTTCTTGCTTTTTGATGATAATTAGTTCTGCAATAATGCCTGTGTCTCTTGACTAAAATCTATCTCTTGAAGCATTGCTTTTAAAAAGAAAAGCTGTTCTTAACTAAGTTAAGATATCTATACAGGTTGTTATTCTTAATTGAATAAATAATTTCGTTTCTGTAAGTTCTGGGGTTATTATGCTTACTATTCTTAAAGATTTTGTTACTCGTTAGCAATTTGACCTCCATTTGAATCTTCAGAATCCATCTCTAATATTATGTGCTATATTTAAGCTCGATTCTATGAGAATTACACTCCATCATGCTATTCATTCATATGCTTTTCGTAGAATTCCAGAACACCAGTCCACTAACATCCTTCTTTAACACACTTAGTCTTTGCTTCTTATAGAATGATTCTTGTAGATCTATTCGCCTATTCAGTGTCAAACTCCTATCTACAGGCAGGACATCTAGTGCTATGGCCTCGATTTAAAACCTGCTCCGAGCAGTTTCTGCAATACAGTTTATTACACTTCCTACATTCCACAGGATCTCGAACAACTTCCTGGCAAATCAGGCAGTTAAAAACATCGTTTACTCTTTCTACGAAAATTTCATCAGGATAACCCATTAAAAATTATATATAACAAGTGTTTAATATGAAATCCAACTTCTATATAAACTTACTTTTATAAATGTCAAATTCTAAATTATTCTATTCTTATAACACTGTTTAATAGACTCCATTACTATCTTTCTCGTCTTACTATATTAGAAATGGTAAGATTTAGTTTTATGAGGGAATTTAGAGAGTAAGATGACATAATGGAGTAGATTGACTTAGGAAATAAGATGGAAATAGAGGTTTGATAGTTTTATTAGTAATGTCTTTTAGTAAAATAAGTAAGATGAAAGCTTCGATTTCTATTATGTTCTGTTACTTTTATATTTTACAGTTGTATTGTAGAATACTTAACTATTTTTTAAGAATGATTAAACAAGTTTGAATAAAATAAAATGAAGAAACAATAAAATACGATAGTATGATAATAGAATACTCTTAATGCGGTCCCTTTTTAATATACTTTATTTATATGCCGTAAGTTTTAAGTAGTTTAGCTTAATTATGAAGTTTACTTAATATATGCAAAAAGTTCTTTATTTTTAATATTTGTTATTATTTTGGAGTTACTAAAATTATTTTTCTTTCGCTTTCTGACAAAAAAATGATGTATATGTTTAGAAATTGAAGAAATACTACTTAAAAAGAATGTTATTAGTTCTTTCATTTCAAATTTGATCTAAAGTTCTTGACTAAGGTCTCGTATGTAGCAAGTTCCTGCTTCATATCCTCGATCTTTTTCTTGTCCATTTCCCAAAACTTGTTTATTATTTAAAGTTGTTCTTTATACTAAGATTGCTGATCCAAGCTTTCCTTCAATTTTTATTAAAGGACTTTCTAATCTTCATTATTTCCCTTTTAAAAACTTCTTTCATATGCATTTCCTTACATTTACTCGCTCAGTACTTATAGTTAAGCATCTTGATTGCTAATGAATTTTTACAAAGTTGAATCGAAATTGATTTGAGAACTCATCTTATTTAGTGCTTCTTTGGAGAACACAATTTATTAGTTATCAAGACTCTAGCTTTTCAGATTTATATCATTAATGTTAGATCTCATTAATTCCATTTCATCTTTAACCACATTTGTTGAATGTTATAAATTGGTTTGAATTAAGAGCAGAAGCTTATTAAGAATATTGAACTGTTCCTAGTCTCTTTGAACCTCAATTTTCAATATATCCGTATTACTTTGTGCTTCCTTATTTTTAGCATTTAGAATTTAGATTTCCGATTAAAAAGATTTTACTTCATGCTGTTTGCTCCTAAGCTATTCTGCTAACTTTTGCTGATAGGATGTTTAATTTTAAATCTCTTGAATACTTATCCTTGAAATTCTTTGCTTCAACTCTTTATTCATTTACTTATACTTTACAATCTCAGCTACTTCCTATATTTAGTTAGATAACTTACAATATTATTCTACTAAAACGATTAAGCTAGATTTATTTATTCTTGAGTCTTTACTTGCTATGTTGTTGATTGTTCGGAAATTTGAAGATGTTGCTTAGTTTCTTCCATTCCTGAGCCTGTTTCAATCTTCAGGTTTTAGTATTGTAGTTTAGTCTAAGGAGTTGACACTACGACATATTCGCTTTCCTTCATTTGAACTTCTTCTTATTAATCTATATGTAAATAATTACTTTCTGGAAGCTTTTCTCTGTTAGTCAAATCATTTGTGACAGTTTCTCTTAAAGGTGTATGCGATTTAGTCCATCTATGATTCAAAAGATCTTGAATTGAAATACGTTCTTCAGGATTCGCTTTCAATAGTTTTAAAATTAAATCCTTTGCTAATGGAGGAAAACCTTTAGGCCATGTTATTTGAACTTTTGTAATCCTAAAATTGTCAATGAAGTTACTTGTCAAATAGCTCTTGCTAATTCTTACCTTGAAATGGAGCTTTACCTGTTAGTAACTCAAAAAGCAAAACTCCTAGATTCCATAAGTCAAGAGAGGTATCATGTCCTTGCTTTTTGATCATTTCAGGAGCAAGATAATCAAGAGTTCCGCAGTATGTTTTTCTTGTTCTATTCTCGTTAAAAAAATTACTCCAACCAAAATCGCACAATTTAGCTGAAAAGTTTGAATCAAGTAATATATTCTCAGGCTTAATATCTCTATGTATTACTGGAGGGTCTTTGTTATGCAAATATTCGACTGCCAAAGCAGTTTCTCGAATATATTATGCAGCAGTTATCTCATCCAATTGCTTTTTGCGGTTTAAAAATGACCAAAGATTTTCATTGGGTGCAAATTCTAAGATTAAGTAGCAAAATTCAGCGTCCTCAAAATGATTGAACAGTTTGATAATATTAGGATGGTTTAAACTGTACATTATCCTAATTTCTCTGTTAAGCTGCTCTTGCATCTTGCATTCAATTATCTTCTACTTCTGAATACACTTAATTGCAAACACGTTTCTAAATAAAAAATTACCCTGAAGCCTTATGACGTACTTTCCATACATCTCCAAAAGCTCCCTCTCCAACAGGCTTTCCAGTTAGGGACACGAAATCATTCCTATTCTATTCCTATTCTTTTCCCGCTAGCACAGAAGGAGAATTGAACAGAATTTTATTTTTCTACGACTATATAAGTATATCAGCATAACTTACAGCTTAGTTTGTTCGCATTTTTCAACTCTGCCTAACTTTTGATTAATTCGCCTCTAAATTTAATGAAAAAGTCAAAAGTCTGACTAAAGTTACTTTTATACATAATCCCTTTTCCCTTACTTCTCTTAAACCTTATGCTTTTATCTATTATTATTAAAAGCTATTTCTTGCACCTTTACTATGCTTGCTTTATATATCTCAGCTTGTAAGCTAACTCAGCTGTTTTTTTCTTTCAGTATATCTTATAAATGTCATCTTAAAGTAAGAGTAGGAATAGTAATAACAATAGTGCATAATGAAGCTAGGATAAAGGGTAGTCTATATTGAAGAATATAAAACAGTAACAGAAAGAATAGATGGAGAGCTAGAAGAATGACAAGGGAAATAACTACTCTAGAATGAAGTCAATTGAACTGAGATAATAAGCTGAAAGTTAAATGAAGTAAAGCTCGCTCTAGTAGAACCAAAAGGCTAAGCCAGTTGAAAAAATAGACAAGAATAAGCAAAAATTTCTACCTCCTATTCAGAATGATGATTACGAGGAGTAGTTTAAGCAGAATACGTTCTAGGATGTTAAAGATGTAGAAGATTTAGATATGTTTGAAGCTTAGTTTTAGGGGTAAAAATATTAAAAGCCAGTTTAATAAAAAACTTTTACTGCCGTTAAAGAAAAAGTGAAATAACCTTAATAGGTTAAAAGCTAGTAAAAATAGGTACCTAAAAAAGAGGTTAATTAGAAGTAAATGTCAAAGACTAGTGTTAACAAATTTTAAGAGCACTAGAATTTTATAAACGAAGACTTCTATTAAGGAGAATATGAAAACGATATTGATAACTACTAAAATATAGGTGCAGATTTAGATGATTTTGAGGCTAAGTTGGGAATATAAAAAAATAAGGTAGGCTCTAAAGAATCTTATCATAGTACTAAGAAATCTTCTAAGGATTATACCTTAAATTAATAAAGTAAGGCAAAAGAGCCAGATAAGTAATAAGAGAAAAAACAGATAACATAAGTTAGCTAATAACAAAATCCATTAAAGTCACAAAAGTAGCCAAGTGATCCTAAAACTTAGGCTTAATCTTATGTTTAGTAAAAAGTAAATAGCAAAGCTTAGCCATCAAGAACTTAATAGATGTAAATTAATTAACCTAAAGTAACAGCCAAAAAGGTTACCCAACTGATTTAAAATCCTTTCTAGAAAAAAGAAGAGTTAGAGTAGTAAAGATTGAGTGAGCAAATAGAGAGAGAGATAATCTAGAGCTTGGAAGATTAATAGATACTAACAGAAGAATAGAGAGAGTATATTTAGTAGTTACTAGATCAAGACTCTGTTGTGATGGAATAAAAGTTGAAGTAAGCAGAGGAGTAAATTCTATTTGAGAGAATGTGCAAAAAGAATTTTACATTAATGAATTAATACTTAGGAATGGATGTCGTTGAAGAAGTAGAAGAAGAGCATCAACAATCAGAATCTTATGCAGATTTGCATCAAAAATTAAATAACAACTAAACATAAAAATCATAAGGGTAGTCGTAAGCAAGTGAGCACATAAAAGAGAAAGACTAATAGGGAAAAAGTTAATAATCTGAATAAAAGGGTGAAGACTATAAAGATAAAAATAACTAAGAATCTGACACAATATAGGTAAAGCAATTTATATCAAAAAGAGAAATCTAAGCTTGTGAAGAATAAAGCAGTTCTAGTTTCGAAGCTGAAAGTTAAAATAATTTAGTTGAAAATTAAGATCCTGAAAAAGCTATTAAAGAGAAGCTAAAGTAACTAAGAAAAATTAAAAGTTCATAAAACAAGAGAAAGCCTCCATTATAAGTATAATAAACTGTTGAAGACAACAATAAATAAAATTAACTGCAAATGCAGAACTAAAAACCAAGAATTATTAATTAAATAAAAACTTCTGCTATAAGGAAAGTATAATAAACAAGATAGGGAATTTCTCTTTCCCAAGCTGAGCCAAAAAGAAGGAATATGTCTGCTAATTAGTAAACTCCTTAAGAGAGAATACCAAAAAAAGATACAATTTCTCCTTAAGATGTCAAAAGCATACCAAGATAAAATAATTAAGAAGTGACTCCTTTAAGTTAAGTAAAATAGTACAAAGTTCCTGTTTAGTAAAAGGTATACAATCAGTAAGAAGTCATGCAAACGTAGACTAATTAGCGTTCTCACAGTTATTAATAATACAAGAGAAGCCAATTGGAAGAAAGTAAAGCTAAGTAAGGAATTTAGTTACCTCAGAATTAAATTTCACCTTAAAGTCAAACTGTAACTAATTAAAAAAGTGTTAGCATACCAACACAAACCTTGAAATAGTATAAGCCACAAGGACAAAAAGTAGAAGAAGGAAATGTTACTAAATATAGCAAAGGAATAGAATAGAAATACAAAGAAGATATATAGTTAGGCAAAAAATAAGGAGCTTTCTGATTTGAAAGTAAAAAAACATTGACATAAGTAATTTATAAAATATAATCTTATGCTTTAATAACTTTTTAGATTTAAGGTTCTGTAAATATAATTTATAACTAATTATAACTAATAAAATGGAATAATATAGTCTAAGCATTTTTTAATGCACTAGATAATAAAATCTAACAAGAATACTTCACCTACGCAAAAGAGCTAGAAAGAAAAAGGTAAGAAGAGCTGCTAAGTTATTTAAAAAGATCCCGTTGATGGTGCTTAAGTATGAAATATGCAGCAATTTGATGAATTAGAGCAATATATTCTGTCAGTAAAATTAAAGGGAAAATGAGTTCCTTATGATTAATTTAGAAAATTGAAAAAGCGAATATTTATTTAGTCCTTTATAAATAAATAATGCAGCTACTTCTATTTTAGGATTTAGTGCTATTTACTTAGTAGGAGGTTTTGATCCGAAACTAAAGTTTTATATTCCTGATACTTATAAAATAAACTTCAAAGGGGAGTTTAAAGAATTAGCTCCACTTATAAATGGTAGAGGCTATTTAACTCTCAAAATTATATCCTCTAAGCTTTATGCAATGGGTGGATAAGGAAATTTGAAATAAGGACAACTTTCAGATTTCGAAAAACTTGACTTAATGAATGAAAAATCTCAATGGTAAGCTTTAACGCCTATTCCCTGCAAATATGATTATCTATCCGCAACAAATGATTATCAATATATCTATTTAATTGCCTAATAAACTGAAAATTTTGTCAGTGTTTATTCATATAGAATCAAATTTGACAAATGGACATAGTTAAATATGCAACTTCCATCATTAAACTTCTGCTTAATATTTGCAAGTTACGAACCTTTATTAATTATTTAGACTAATATGGATCTTAAAGCATATCATAATAATCTTAAGACTTATATTAATTTTAAAGGAAGAGCTCCAAGCTATCATGAAAAACCTGAGCAATAACTAACTCTTTTATAGAACTTTAAAAATATATACAGAACTGAGCTTATCGGAGGTCTTGTCAAGCAACTTGTATATAGGGGGAAGCTTTATTTCTTAGACTACCATTATAACTTGATCTTCGACTGTAATGTCAAAAGGAAGAAAGTGCTTGTATTTGAGATTTGAGATAGGATGACCACATATACTTATATTTAGACTTAATTAATCAAAATTATCAAATTAATCTACTTTTATTCTCATTTTACTTTTGAAAATCTTCCATAGATTCTTTTAGTTTTATCACCTGCAATTTAAGTTAAATTTACAAGCTTATACTTAACTCTCTTTCTTTTTTAAGCAAAAAAAGTTTTTCTTAATATAGCTGTAAGAGTAAGGGAAAGTATATTGAAAGAAATTATTGCTGATATTTCAAATAAAATTAACAAGCTTTAAGTATAAAAATAAGAGTTAAATGTTGAAGGGCTATATACTTGAAGCTTATTAGTAATACTATTTTAGAAAACTTAAAAATTAGTTTTGGCTTATATTTTGATTTCCAATTTTGTTCCAGAAGAGCTAGTAACTGTAAAATGAGAGATAAGTAGTAAAGCTTCGGATGAATCAGAGATATTAAGAGTATGTAAAAAGATAGTTCTATTAGCTTAATTTTTATTAGTGAAACTCTTTAGCTTATATCCACAAAAAAATGATAAAGTTATAAAATAATATCTTATTAAAGATTAAAATCATAACTATTTATCGAAGTTATATATATATTTGCAAGTTAAAGGGTTATACATACCGCAATTGTGATATAAATTGCAAGCGTACATTTTTAGATTTTATATTAATTCCTTTTATAAACTCCACAGTTTATCTTAATAGTTAATTTAAATATTTTGGTTATAAAATAAAATGAAACTTTTATTCTTTCTTCTTTCATTTATTACCATTAACTGCGACGACTATCAATTCCCTGGAACTTTGTACTTTGATGGTACAAATTTTACTGCTTATGAATTATCCAACTATTCAAATTTAATTATCGATAAAAATTTTACCGTTTATATGTGGTTGAAATAGAACTATTGCCTTGAAGATATAAATTATAGACTTTTCTTTCAATTAAGTGATAATAACGGTTAGAAAGGAACAGAAACATTTAAAGAAGAGTTTTATGTTAAATACTAAAAAAATGAACTATAATTCGTAAAATCCAATTATAAAAGGGATTTTAATTCTGATAGTTAAATTTCTATAGAAGCACCTTGCTAAACCTGATTTTTTTTTGGATATTCGATAGGTTCGATTACAACAAGAAGCAGCTAGTATTTAATGTTTGCGAAATATTTTTCTGTTTAAGACAAGAATAGTGATAAATTATCTGATTTCTAGTAATCTAAATTTTTGCTCTTAGGAGGAAAAAATCTTAATTCGACAAGGTAGAGTTTGAATTGATTAGGTTGAATTACATAAGTTACTTGAGATAACATTAAATTAAGTTATTAATAATTGAACTCAATAACCAATGACTGCTTAAAGAATTGCATTACAACTTGCACTGGCCCTCGCTATCCATTAGATTGTTGCCCTTAAAATTGTTAGCAGTGTTCACTGACTACATCTAATTGTATCGTTTGCAAAGGAAACATGACAGTCAGTAATGGATAATGTATATGTGATGTTGGTAGTTATTTACTAAATTCTACTGAATATATTTGTGCAAAATGTGATAGCAATTGCTTATAATGTACTTAATCCTCAACAAAATGCACAGAATGTAGACCTAATTAATAAATCTAATTAAATAAATGTTAATGCTTTCCAAATGCAACTCAAATTTCATCTAATCCATACTAATGCTCCCTATGCAAAAATTTGATAGCAAACTGTTCATAATGTAGTGATGCATAAACATGTACTAGTTGTGGATAAATGGTTTCAGGAAATGTTTAATAATATAAAGGATATTATTTTTAATATTATCTTGAAATGGGAAAATGCGTTTAGACTTGTTCGACTGGTTTCTTTTTAGATATAAACATTTGCAAAAATTGTAGTGTCAAATAAGCAAATTGCTCATAGTGTATTTATATCTAAAATGTGTTTTAATGCATTGCTATCTTGTATCCAAGTGGAATTTAATAATGCATATAAGGTTATGCTATGAATGAATAAATGAAATGTATATCCTGTTTACAGTTTGATTCAAATTGTCTGATATGTAATTAAAGTTAATGTATTTAATGCAAGTCTAATTTAGTTCTATAAAATTAAAGATGCAATACTTCATGTTCAACTGGATATTTCAACTAAAGTGGAATATGCTAGCAATGCTAATATAAACTCAATTATTGTTAATCATGCTTGAACTAAAATGAATGCACTCAATGTATTTCAGGATATTTTTTGGATTGAAAAAACTGTGTTTCAGCCTGTCCCAGTGGAAAATATGGCTAGAAAGGTATTTGCCATCCATGCTCAGATATAGATATTTTATGCACGGAATGTGATGACAAAAGAATATGTCTTAAATGTAATAATGATAATATTATATACAACAATTCCTGTTAAGAAGTGTGTCCTGAATTTACATTCTTACTATTATAAAGTTGTGTACCTTGTAGCTTTAAGACTACTTACTGTTATGATTGTGACGAAAATGGAAACTGCATACAATGCCAATAAGGATATAAGTTAGATGACATATAGTGTGTTGATAAATGTGGATATGGTAAATATGAGAACGATTAAAAATGCTATTCATGCTAATAAATAGATACGTATTGCATATAATGTGTTTATCTTAAGTGTCAGAAGTGCGAAGTTGGGTTTATATTACATTAAAATCAGTGTGTATTAACTCTTCCTCCAGGATATTACAATAGTTCATGAATAAGTTTCCCATGCTTAAATAAATATCCGAATTGCTCTATATGTAATGAGTTCAATTGTTTGGGTTGCATAACTTCACATGAAATTATAAATGGATAATGTAAACTGAAATGTGATTTAGGAAAATGTCGCTAGCCTGAAAACTGTCTTTCAAGTAGAAATATAAATCCTAACTGCATATAATGTTAAAGCTAAGAAATATGTACTAAATGTGACTAAGAATATCTTCTTACTGATAATTTTGAGTGTAAAATGAAATGTCCATCTTGAAAGGTTTTAAAAGGAGATAAGTGCTTGAATTGTACTGATATAAATTAATTCTGCTCTCAATGTGAGGTTTCTTCCTTAGAATGCTTTAAATGCTATCAACCTTATTTATTATATGATAATAATTGTTTTTAAAGCTGTCCAGCAGGCTATTTTAATAACTAAGAAGTTTGTAATCGCTGCAATACTTACATGCCTTAGTGCTATGAATGTGAAAGCATTACTAAATGTGATAAATGTGACTAACCATTTCTACTTCATATGAATTAATGCGTCACCTCTTGTCCTTAGGGATATTATAACAACAAATCAATATGCTATAAATGTTCTGATAAGATTCCATATTGTAATCAATGTGAATATGTTAACAGCAATTTCACATGTAAATAATGTTTAACTCCAATGAAGTTAAGCCAGAATAGATGCATATAAAACTGCTCAATAACTTAGTAGGATAAAAATGGAGATGGAATTTGTGAAGATTGCTATTTAGTCTTAGAAGGATGTGAAAGTTGTAACACAGATGGAACCATTTGCTATATTTGTCTGAAAAATTACTTCGAATATAATTTTGCATGCAGAAGCTGCTAAGAAATTGACTCTAATTGTATAAGATGTGAAAATTATACATAATGCAGTTAGTGTAGTTAAAATTGGTATCTTTATGAAAACGTATGCTAATCATTTTGTGATTAAGGATGGTTTCAAAACTATCCATTTTGCAGTCGATGCGATTAAAATATTCAGAATTGTAGCTTATGTAGTGCAAATGGTGAAGTATGCTTGCAATGTAATGAAAATATGTATTTGCACTAAAATTAAACGCGTTGTGTTGAAGTCTGTCCAGAGTATTTTTATAACAGTAGAGTAAATAATAGTAATTACTGCGAGTAATGTGGAAGAAATTGTTTGCTATGCTTCAATGAAACAACATGTAAGGAATGTGAAAATGATTATACTGCTATTGAGGGAGTTTGTGAAAAAAATGTTTGTCCTAAGGATTCTTACTTTAACAACGAAACTAATAGCTGCGATCTTAAATGTTCAACATAATGCAAAACTTGCAAAGATTTAAGCGAAGTATGTACTAGTTGCTATTAAAATTTTACTTTAGTGAATAATACTTGCTTAGAAAATGAAACTGATTAATAAGAAGAGAAAGAGGAATAAGTAGAAGAAAATGATTAGCAAGAAGAAATTGGAAAAAATGAAGAGGAAAATTAAAATTATTTATAGGTTTCTTTAAATGATCTTAATTTAACTTCTAGTCAATAATAGTACTTAGAATCAAATGAAGAAGCTACGCAGACTGCAAAATAAATTGTTGGAGGAAGTGCAGGTATTACTATAATGACACAATCAAGTTAAACAGGAGGGTTTACATAGTTTTGGCAATTAGCTGCTTTAGAAGAACTGATAAATCTAAATGGAATACTTAATGTTCAAAAACCAAAGATACTTTAAGCTTACTATATACTCCAAATAAATGACATATTAAATTATGATATAAACACTTAGCAGTATTTTCTGATAAATAAGAAAGAATTCTAAACAAATGATTAATACTATGACCAGAACTAATACTACGAATATACATTTCTGTCTAACATAACTCCTTCGATAATCCATTTTTGCATGATGATTGGATGAGGATTTATCAATTATTTAATAGCTTACTTCTTTATGTCACCTGAGAGTTAGCAAAACGTAAAAATTCGCTTCAGATATTCTGCTTTCATAAGGTTCTGTCTAATTAGTAACTTAGAACTCTTTCTTGGAGCTACATTACAAATGTACAATCCTTTATTTATAGATTTCTACTCAACCTTTAACGCTTTTTTAGCTTTTGCCTTTTTCATTGCTGAGTTTTTATTCGTAATATAAATATGAAAATGAGTGAATATATGATTTAAGATGAAAAATTCACAGTCAACAGAACAAGAGAAAGAGAACTATTTTAAGACATATCTAACCATTTTTGAGGAATTTTAGTAGGAAAATAAGTTTTAATCCTTATTCTACGTGTTTTTTGTATTAAGACGCTTGATTATTATTATATGCATCGTTCTCTTGAGGGAGTATAAGTACTTATAAGTAATAGTGCTAAGCTTCACTTGCTTATTCTAGCTCTTATATTTAATAAAATTCAAACCAACTTTACACTTTAAAACCCAAACTTTGGCAATTTTTAACGAGGTATGACTGAATGTTCTTTTTTCAATAAACGGTCTTTTCTTAGCGTATGAAAAGAAAATAGGAGCATCAATAAATGAGCATGAGTCAGAGTAAATTAAGTATTTTGAGATGCTAGGAGAATTAGTCGTTTTCATCTCCATATGACTTTAATATGTTAATTTAATTACGATTTTTCTAGATACACTCGGAAATTTACTGATAAAAATTTGCAAGAAAAGCTCAAAATAATAAACGACACTTAATACCACTCAATACGATAATGAGTATATCGTGCTGGTTTGTTATGCGAACAAAGAATTGTTAGAGCAAGTTGATAAAAATCTGATGTTGAATGCGTAGAAAAATGAAAACTCAATCTAACCATTAGAAAATTTCGCTACAGGGTAAACTTAAATCACCCTTGAAGCTCGACCAAATACTAAGAAAAACAATTAATAGTAAAAATCTTAATTCTAATAAAATGAGAAGGACTATTTTAATTTTAAGCAAATCGTAAAAAATATTTAGCTCCACAAAAATAAATAGAAGAAGTTACGGAAATAGTAAATGCATAGAGTATTTGTAAAAATTACTAAATAAATACGCAAAGCCAGAGAATATTAAAACTGCAGATCCCAAATTAGTGATAAATAGCTAAAAAAACTCTAAAACAGTCTAAATATAAAATAGTTTCAAAGCTAAGCTAAGGTTTTCTTTTCATACATTTAAAATTAACCAGTTGCTAATCCTGAGAGTATTGACATCGTTAAATAAACCTTAAAAGATTTGTTCAGCAAATATTTCCCAGACTTAAAAATAGAAAAGCTAGAGACTTAATATTTATATTTATATTTATGATTAAAATATTTGCAATCATTTGTTTTTCATATAATCTTAGGTGCAATTCACACTCTTTATTTTAAAATTTTGCTAAATTAGTAAAACTTATAAAGAATTTTCCTATCCCTTGCTTATATAGCAAAATAGATTAAAAGTCATCACTTTAATTTGAAATACCTTCTTGATTAGCTTTCTTAAATTTATGAGATCAATTTTTCTTTTTTTTCTTAGCATCAATAAATATTCATGTAGCTATTTAAAATTAATTTAATAGCTCTACTTAATACTTTTATTTCGTAGTGATAACTCTTTATTTGCAAAATTTTACTAACACTAATTTCAATATATTTTGGTATGAAAATAATAGAATTTTCAAAGAACTATTAGTTCTTCATAAAGAGTAACGATGATATTAATCTTATATAAATATATATCTTAAATAACTTATTCAATCATCAATAGAATACAGAGCCAACGGAATATCTAGAATTTATTTCTTTTATTTTAACATTCCTTCTTAAGAAAATGCTTACTCACTGCAATGTAGCATAGATAATTGCAATCTCTTTATCTATTATATTTAAATACTTAGGCAGATATGAAAATAACAGTTATACTCTGGAATATATAATTATAATTAAATTAAATTGAAGACAAATATTTAGAAAGCTTTTAAAAAAGCTTTCTAAGAGTTAAATATTAGATACCAACTAAGGTAATTTAAGAAGAAAAAGATTAAAATAGTTTAAATAATTAATTTTAATATGTTAAGATTCTTATTTCTACACTGGATCTAAGAAATTATTTCATTAGATTACTCAGATTATCTTCCAAATTTCAAAAACAATTTTATAAAAATTGGCAGTGGAAAAAGAATTAAAATTATAAAATAACTTATTTTAATTCTCTACAGTTTAAATAATTGTTCCCGGTTATATTTTTAGATAAGCAAGATATTTGTATTAATGGACCTTCTTATTTAGTGTATTAAAAGTATCTTGATCCTTTTTAAACTTGTTTATTTGGCTAACCAATGAAAACATAATAATTTAAGTTTTTATTTAAATTTCATTCATTTAGCTTATACTCTAGCTTATTGCCTCAAATTTAGATTATCATCTATGTAAATTCAGTGTTTTATATATTTTATTTATCTATTTTTTTTGAATAAAAGTTAAGCCTTTTACACTTCCATATAATAATTTAGCTTTAAATATAGGTTTGCAGCCAGAAGAAACATTTAGATTATTTCTTTTATTTTGATTATTGATATTAAATAGTTTGCCATTTAATTTCATATAATTAGCCAAAGGAAGGCAAATTAATACAAATACCATATGCTTATAAGAATAGATTCCAAGGAAACGCAGTTATTACATGTAATATTAAAGATATAGAGAGCAGTTAATAAAATTTATATATTTAACCATAAAAATGAAGCAAACCTAAACTTAAATAGCATTAAAGCTGAATGGAAGATAAATAATTTCTTAAATTAAGATACTTTAAAATATAGAAGGGTTAGGAAACTAAAATAATGAATGTAATAGCAAATTAGAATCAAAAATAAAGCTATTGATATTAAGTAAAATATTGCTTTAGAATATTAAAGCTTACTTGAAAGAATATGCTTAGCATTGTAAGTGTATTACTTATAGTTTTGGTATATAGATAAGAATTTTGGTATTTTAAAGTTAAGATAAACTAGATACTTGGAATCCCGAAACTTGCTTTTTGGATTTGCTAAAAAAATATATCTAGTTTATGTTCTTAGTATAAAATTGTTTCAGTAACTGTTGCAAGAAAGAGTTATTCTCTTTTCCATGAAATAAATATAACATGAATCTTATTGAAAATTATTTAGAAAGCTAAGTCATTATTAAAAGAAATTAAGATGAGACTTTAAACTAAAATACTTTGATAATCTTAAAGTACCTAAAATAATAAATAATTAAAAGAAATAATCTAATAGAAATTAAAAGGATATTTTAAATCATTACAATAAACTAGATATAAGTTAGATGTAAAAAGGATTATTTGGCTTAACTGATTAAATAAATTCCAGAAGATATTAAAATGCAAAAACATCCAAATTTAAATTTAGCCTTATGATTTTTTTAATTACGTTATTCCTTAGACATAAGCATATATTTATAATTTCAATCTACTCTATTTTGAAAAATAGTTTCTTAAAATTTGCTTCATTCTTTTATAAATTTCCTCATTTTAATTTAAGCAAATATTAGTTCACTGCGTTAAATATCAAGCAGCTAAATGCCTAATATCTGTAACTATTTAGGCTTTGTTAACTCTAATTCTTATATGCTATTAACTTTATCTTAATAATCTTATAGTTCTCAAAATATTTATTTGCAAGCATTCTTAATATATCATTATAAACTTATACATTCATGCAAAATAAATAGTTTATAGCCTTATTTTTATACCTTTTCTAAATCAAATACTGCTTAAATTTGTAAATATTATACATAATTTTTAGCTAAAAAGCTGCATAATTCGAATACTAAAAAGAATAAAGTGAACCAAAGGATTTAAAACAAAATTTTAGGATTATATGATATTAAAGTAAAGAAAGAAAAATATTAAAAGTGAAAAAAGGAAAAAAATGCTTATTATTTTAAAGGAAAAAAATAAAGAAATAATTATTTAATTATAATAAAAGCTATAGATACATAAACTTATTTGAGCAAAATAACTAAATTTAAGGAAAAGGAAATTAACTAAATATTCTACCAAATAATAATTTAAAAATCTAAATTCACTTCATAATTGCAATAAGCACAATATTTTAATTTATAATCTGCAAGAAAAATATAAAGTGGAGATTAAAAGCTAAAAATTTCAAAAATGTTAATAATATAAAAAATAAAAAATATTATGAGGAGAAAATTGTAAAATAAAAATTATAATATAACTTTAGATATTTAAAAAATAAAAATACTAAAAAGAATATTATCTAAATTTTTTCTTATTTACTTTTTTTAAATAAAGTTTCTTTAAAGTTCTCAAATTTCAATAAAATACTATCAATTAAAAATTATAAATATTTAAATAATATTAAAGGTATACAGACAATTATAGTATAATCAAAACATAGCATATTTATATAAATATAATTAAATAGAAAAGAAGAAAATAAAAAGTTTCTTTTTTAAAAGGAATAAAATTAAAAAAATATTTATAGTAAAAAGATTAAATAACTTTGAAAAATGAAGCTATAAGAAAATTATTATAAATTTAATTAAAAATTTAACAATTATGAAATATTTAAGTTTTTATAGCAAAAAATAAATAATATAATAATAAAATATATATAATGAACTTCTGTTTATTTTATTTAGAAGTAATTATAAATTCTTAATAATCAAATATATTATTATAATATAGTAGAAAATATTAATAATATTAGCAATTGATTGCTATATATAAATAGATAAATTTAATTTGTAGATAAAACTTTATTTTTAATAATAGTTATTGTGAATCTTAGAAGAAGGAGAGTATGAAATAATTAAAGTTAACTTACTTTGGTTAGTTTGTTTTAGATATATAAATTGAAAGCAAATTTATAATAATTGCATCATTCATTTTCATAATTTATTATCTAAGATAGTGTTGAAGAAAATAATTAAAATTAAGGCTGCTTTATTTAAGAGAGTTTTAGAGCTATTATTATCAAAAAATTTAGCTATAAAGGAAAGATTAAATGAGATATCATTTAATGCTCAAATTTTATTCTTAAATTAATTACTTAAAGATAATAGATTTGAGATTAGAGTGAAAAAAGTAAATTTAACAAGAAAAAAGTTAGTTAAGGTGTTGAGCGAGTGAAAACTTTTTTTTAAAGCAATGTTAAAGAATTAAATTATTAAAATGTCAGAAGTTCAAATTAAGAAGAAAATAGCAATAATATATTAATTAAAGGAACTTGTATATAGGCGTAAAAATATAAAGAGTAAACTACATCTAGGGCAATAAAGCTAGAATATTGAAAAATATAAATTTAGGAAATAATTATATCAAGCATACTAGTAATTTCTAATCTGTTTATTGATAAATAAATAAAAAATAAAATGTTCTCAAGTAACCAAGAAACAAAAATATTAGGAAGATAAAATTTATTTAGAAAATAAGCGAATGGAAGATATTTATACTACAAACTAATTAATAATTGAACATCTTAAATTATTATTACTATTTAAATAAACTTAAAAAAGACTACTATAAATTAAAAAATAAAAACATAAAAAAGCAAACAAAACATTTAAAGTTTCAAAACATTAAATCATATAATAAAAAATAATTAAGCCAGAATAATTAAAGTTAATATATAAATTTAAAGCAAAGCATATAAAATAAATAAAAATAACAAAAATTAATTTCATAATGACAATATTTAAAAAATTATGAAAATAAAAATATTATAATTAATTGTACTTAAAAGACTTTAGTAAATGATAAGAATTACAACTATTTTTACAGTATGCTTTAAATAAAAATAAAATTAATATTCAATATGTTTATTTTATAAATAAGAGTACCTATAAAAGTAAATTTTTCTCTTAGCTTAAAAAAGATAATGAGCTGTATTAAATAAGAGAGTCAATCTTGCTAATTTAGATAAAAAAGCTAGGGAAATAAAATTTAGCTTAATAGAACAAAATTAAATATTTTAATTATAAATAAAAATAAAGCATAAAAATATAAAGGTTTAAAAAGGGAAAGCATGATTATGTTGCTTAAATTTAAATCTTAGAATAAAAGAAAAAAATAAAATTAAAGTTATGATGAAATTAATTTTGATAAATTTTATTTAAATTAAGTTTCATTTCATTTATTATAATATGGAGTTGGAATAGTTGAGTCAAGGGAATATAAATTTGAAGTAAAACCAAAATAGTTTAAATTAGGAAAGATAATAGGAAAAAAGCAGTTAAAAAAATGTGAAAAAAATCGAATATTAAAACGGTGATATTTACGAAGGTGAAGTCCTTAACAATGAGCCTCATGGTAAGGGAGTGTATATATGCAAAGATGGAAGGAAATATGAGGGTTAATGAAATAAAGGTAAAAAATAAGGTTAAGGGGCAGAGTATTACATAAACGGTGATAGTTATGAAGGATAATGAATAGAAAACGAATAGACTGGAAATGGAATATATTTAAAAAAAAATGGTGAAAGATATGTAGGCCATTTTGTAAAAGGCCAAAAAGAAGGAAAAGGAAAAATACAATTCTCTAACGGAGATTCTTGCGAAGGATAATTACTTTAAAATAAATTTCAATGGAATGGAGTTTATTAATGGAAGAACGGAGATTAATATGAAGGGTATTTTTTTAAAAACTAATATTTTAACTTCGGAACTTTAAGTTTTCATGATAATGGATTCTTTAGAAATTAATAATTTTAATGTTAAAAAGATAAAAAAGTAATTCCTTAGTAAGTTCCTGTTTACAAGATATAGACGCATTCGACATAAAGCACTAATAGATCAAACATCAATATTTGAAATACCTTTTGGTAAAACAAGACAATTTTAACCTTAATTTTAAAATATCTTAACTAGAGAAGTATTTGCAAACTTTAAGGAATTTGCAAATATTTTAATAAATATAGGTATCATTTTTAAGAACTCAAAATAAAATGCTACAAAGGAAGCAAAAATTTTGTTAAAAATAAATTAGAATGGACATTGAAATAAATTGCAATTTGCGATGTATCTAAATTGGTAATCGATTTGAAGAATCTATCCTAATAATTATGCGACTCAATTCAAAGATAGTTGTTTTATAACCTTCTATCTATTTAATGGAAAAATCTAAAACTTAACAAAAATAATATACTAGAAGAAGTCTAATTATATAAAGGAGAAAATTTATTCATTATGTCAAACTTTTTGCCTCAATAAAGCTTGAAGAAACTTTTTGTAAGTGGACTTCTTATTGATGAGGAGCTTTATTATTTGTAGTATTTAATAAACCTACAAAGTTTGTAGATTATAAATCGTACTGAGAGTGGCAGATATTAAATTGAAGGGATTAAAGGTAAATTTCTTGACTAATATGATTAAAGTATGAAAATGAAGGTTTTGAAAATTTAAAGTTAGCTCTTGACTGAAAATTATATACAAAAGTACTTAGAAAAGAAAGGCTAATTTATTGAAGAAATTGATATAAATTAAAACTCATAGTAATATGTTTAACTATGCCCTAACTTGTAAAAGATAAATTCATCAAATCATGGCATGTCAGAGCTAGTTTTAGCTATGTTTAATAATAAAAATTTGACCGAATTTAAAGTTAATTAGGATATTTTCGCTTAATCATTTGAAAGAATTTTTTTATAATAGTATGACAAACTATAATCAGTTAGTATTTCAAATTGCGATAGCTTTATTGATTAGTACTTAGAGAGTTTATTAAAGTAAGCAAAAAATTTGTAGTCTTTAGAATTGAAAAAATTAGATAATCTGACTAATAATTCTTTAGAGTTAATTCCATCTTATGGATAAAACTACTTGGAACTAAAGCTGATAAATTTGAAATAATTGAAAGATGAAACTTTGGTTTAAATATTTCAAGCATGTTAAAAGCTTCAATTAGTAGAACTGCGTAAGCTAAATGAGTTAAAGAGCTCAACTTTAATTCTAATGAGCTAAATCTTAAAGGAGTTAAGCACCTTAAAATTAGAGGAGTTATAAATAGATGCTGAATAAGATTGGTTTGAGTAGATAACAAAGATGTTACGCTTACATCACTTAGAATTGGTTAATTTAGATATTACATAAAATAGAATTATCCAGATATTATAAAATTGTGCTACTCTCAAAACCTTATAATTGAATGGTCCTAAAATATCAATTGAGACCTTTCCGATATACAACGAAGTTGGTTTTGCTTATCCAATTTACAAGAGCTTAAGATATTTATATCTAGATTTTAAGGAAAAATAAATTAAATCTTATTTTAAGTAAATGATAAGCTTATTTAAAAGGCTTAGAATCCTCATTGAAGAAGAAAAAATGGAGTTTATAGAATTGCAAGACTATGAGCTTGATTTACCAAACTTCACTTAATCTTAAGATTTTTAGTTTTCTTTTAAATTAAGCAAACTTAATTAAAAGCAACAATAGCATTAAAATTTAGTTTGTATTCAGAATTCAATTTTAAATAATTCTTGCTAAAATAAATTAAAATTTATTGTATTCACTAAACTCATTTACTACAAATAACTATAGCCTTTTTATCCTTATATTATGATTCATCCTAATTATTTTAAAGACTACTTTTGTATTATAATCTTTAAAAAAAATCTTAAAGCTATGGAAAAGCTAAATTATTCCAGTGTAAGAAATTATAATAAAGAGTGTAAAAGTAACTATTTTTCTTTAATATAGCAAATCTTTTTGATAGGATATTTTCTTTTCTTACCTATTTTTTACTTCTAGAACTTCACATTTAGATTTAACTTAAATTTTTATTTATGTAAACTTCATTCAAAATGTGTGCCATTTTATTTGGATTTTTCCATTTCTTCTTCGTTTCATTTGATTTTACTCTATTTAATCATCAAAATCTATATAGTTATTTGAAATAAAGTGAGAAGGATTAACGAATTACTAATTTATTTTAAATAAGTGACCTTTAATTTTTTCGACCCTTTAGATACCGAAAATAAGCTTTGGAAAAGGAAAACAATTACTACTTAAGGTATTTTTATCAATTCTTTATCTTCTCTTTCAATAGTTGAAATTTTGCTCTAGTTCAAAATAGCAAACCAAAATTTATCTAATAAGTTTATCATCAAAAATAATTTTTCTATAATTAATAATCCATATAAATTGGTATTTCTATCCATTAATATAAATATAGCTTTGCACCTATTTTGAGCTTTCACTATGAACTCCATTTTAAAGAATCTTGTAAATTCTATTTCGACTAAGCTTGGATCTCTTGCATTTTAACTTATTTATAAATATCTAAGCTTCTTATATTTAATCGATTCATAGCTACATAACTAATCAGAACATTATTTTCCTCCTAATTCTCTAAATAATATACATCGTCTAACTTCCAATACTAAATGTCTTGATCATCATTATGCAACTAATTTAATGTCTCAGTATAATTTAATCTCCTTAATATTAAATCTAGCAGTTTATAAGAAAGCTAAAATTACCTAATAAGCTGAACTTAATAGCATATGATACTAAAAAAGCAAAATTTAGCTAAATGATTATAATTAAACTATAAAAGGTATTTATACCTTTAACTTCTCTATTACTTTATGCTCTATTTAATAGCTTTAAGTCTCTCTATCAAATTATTTAAATAATCATTCAAGCTAATTATTTATAAGCCTTATTAAATAAATAGAAGCTTATTAAACTACCAATCAAGTTTTCTTATAAAATACTCTATAAATTTAAATAGATCTCTTCAAATTAATGATTAGAATACTTTATTAGATGCTAACAATGCTTTTTTAAGAAAAGTATTTAGACTGAATATTATGTAAGGAATGAGATATATTATAAATAACATTTAATTTAGCATTAGATTATAGTTTCATTTATCCTTCTAACACTTAATTTCTTTCTTGCTTAAACTAGTTCTAGAGTCAGTATATCATCCCTTTTTTTGCAAATCGAATTAAAGTTATTACTTTTATACTCCCTCATATATCTATTTAATTAAATATCTAAATTATTAATAAAAATGCTGAAAATTATCTAGATTAATGATTAAATCGAAAGGAAATATTTAAAGAATTTTAGTATATTAAAAGCAAAGAAAGTATTAAATATTATCCTCTCATCTAAGTTAAACTTATTAGTATCTGGCTATTATTTTCCTTTATAGCATGTATATTTATGACTTTATTATTAAAACCAAGAATTCTTAATTTCATTTCTCCTATTTATCTTTATCTATGCTCTTACTAGTTGCTTAGTGGTTTAGCTATTAGTTTTAGTAAATTTTATTAAAAATATGCCTAAAATTTGAATTACAGTTATAAGATAAATAATTCATTCCTTTAGTGATAAAATTAAACAATGATAAGTACATAGGTAAGCTTTCCTTTATGAGTTAAGATATTATTTTCTTGCTTTGCCTATAAATAAACTAACTCAGTTACATATCTAAAATTTAAGAGCTAAAGATAACTTATTATGTAGCGAACCTAGATATTAGTTTAATAATGGCTAATTTAATTTAGCTATTGCATTACTTACTTTAAAATTTTATTTATCAATATTAGCTATTTCTTTGCTAGCTGTCTTATTTATCACTTCCTTCTTGTTGTGCTTAAAACTTTTATTATTTAATTTCTGGGTTTAAACTAATTTAGTAATAAATTTATTATTTAAACAGTTGTTTAATGTAAAAAGTCATTTATAACTTTACTGTGCTATTTTTATGTTTGATTCTTGATTATAGAAATAAAATAAAATCTTATTGAACTTAACGATAAGCTCTAAGTATTATTATTTTAAATATCTATTTAAATATACCACTAATAATACTATTAGCCTTTTATTTATATATGGTCTCTTTAATTAGTTCCCTTAACTATCAAATATTATTATTCCCTTAACTACCTAGAATTCAAAGAAGTCTTTATAAAAAGGACTAGAATGCTAATACTGATAATACATTTTGACTTGTATCTTATACTGAGAGTATTGATATATTATCTAGTGATTTTGTAAGAAAGGTTTATTTAAAATAAGTTACTTTTTGTCTTATTTTTCTTCTACCGTTGGTTGCTAATCTACCTTACTAATTTTTCCTTTTTTAGACTTCATTCTAACCTCTTTTTCTATAAGATCATTAATAGACTTGTTGTATATTTTTTTATTCTAAGGTTGAATTTCTTCTTCATTTTATACAAATACAGGCTTTTTTAAGTTTCCTGGGAGTATTCTGAATTAGTGCTTACATTTATTAATTAATTTTATGTAATAGACTGTTGGAAAACTGGGAGGAAGTGTTATTTACTGATTAAGGAACTAAAGGTAATTGTTTGCTTAGATCATCGTAGTCTTCAGTTATTACACTGTAATAGAAGCTTCTATGAGTTCTAGCACTTGGTATATTTTATTCTCAGCTTGAATTAGTACTTGTTACGAAGTCTCCAAAGAGTTCTCTATTTCTATCTCTTAATCTAAGCATTTTTGACTAAGTTAAAGTTGCTTTATATAACATACCTCCAAAAACTTCACTTGCCTTCCAGACTGAAGTCTAAGCTCTCATTTGCTTTGAAAAATTGTTGAAACCATACCGAGAAACTCATTTTTCAGGTTCTGATTTTCTTTCTAAAGCTTTGGTTAAATATTCAGTCTTTAAAGGTTCGTTATTGAATTTTGTTTTAGCAAGATCTTCATTAATTCTTTCATTTTCAGTCTTACAGTTAAATTTGAACAAAGGTCCTTTTACTCTCGATTTATCAAATTTACGAAATAGATTAGGATCTTTATAAGGAGTCCTATCTCTATATGCATCATAGCAGTCAAAAATGGATTTAAAATAACCTTCAGCTTATTTAACTCTTTCTGAACTTTTCATATACTTCCTATTATGAAATTCTCCATATAACTACTTTTCTGGCTGCTTTTCTCTGAATTTTATATGTGAAGGGTGAACTAACTATATACTTCCATTTTCCAAGGCTAAACTATTAAAATATTACTATGAAGAAGCTGTGGATTTTAGTGATATTATTAAGAAGATCATTCCATTATTCTCTGTTAATGACTTTGCGCTAGCTGATCTCTTTTATCCTTCCACTCTTAAATACTCTAAACTTCTAAAGTTTAAGATTTTCTCTATTTTTCCTAAGCTTTTAGCTGTTTTTTCATATGACCATTGAACATTTTATAATTAAAAGTATTTTAATTTAAGCCCTAATTCTAAAGCTTTGCTTAAACTAGATATATAGGTTAATCGTAACCTTATAAATAACTATATATCTTATTATTTCTACTAAGACTAATATCTTGGGTTTAGTTTCTCTTAATTACCTACTTTTGATTTCTTTATTAATTATTTCTTTATTATAAGCCTATGATATTAACTATATTAATAATTAGTTAGACTAACTGTTTTTGTAATATGAGTGCCTAATTACTTTTAGTTTTTCTCAAATTTAATCAACTAATTATGAGTCTTAATTATGTGCTTTCTATTTTGGAGTTAGTTTCCTTTTGTTTATAGACTTAGTTCTCTAATTTGATTCTAGTTAATATTTGCTAGTCGTAATATGATTCATTTTATTTACCATTTACCTCTTAAAAATAAATAAGATTTTGATAAATAATTATAGTCTAAATAAAAGCAGAAAGGAGTGTAATTTGATTATTATAATTCTTCTCAGTCTACTCTTATTAAATCTAACAAAGGTTAAGGTAGTTAAGACTCTTATTTCCTATAAAATAGAAAGTATTTAGCTTTAAAGAAATATCTAGCTTTTTAAAATAGAAACTAGAGGCATTTATAAGCAATGATCTATGAAGATAATAAAATATCTTAATATATATTTTAATCTTTCATACCACAATATTATCTTAAAGCTAATATTATGCAATAGTTTTTTGGTATTCTATTAAAGTAATTTGCTTTATTTCTTGTTATTAGTCTAATAATTGATAATGATATTTATAAAATAACCAATTTAGCCTTCTCTCTTATTTCTCTTTTCTCTTCTTTTGATTCTAAAGCATTTCAAATGATAAGAAGAAAGTTAATTCAATTAAAGTAATAACTCCATTATAGTATATTCTTAATGATAAAGCTTAAGTTAATAGCTTAAAAAGTGTATTCGAAAGTTAGATAGCTTACTTGGTAGTTAATTGTACTTGTCTATGTTAAAGTTTATAAAGATTTATTACCAAATAGCTATATTTTAAATCTTACGATTCCTTTATATCATTAGTATTACTTTCTTCATCTAACTGAACTATTAGCTTCTAATTTTTTCCATGCTTTTATACTTTATGAGATAGCAAAGATACTTAAAATAGATAAAATAGAAATTAGATGAAGTGATTGGAAAATTATGTCTAATTACTTAAAAATAGAGACTTTTATGGTTATTCATAATATGAAGGGATTAATTCATATCTTTGACTTATGTAAATTAGGATGAATTAGGTTTTTGAAAATGCCTTTTTTAAGAAAAATGTAGTTAAAATATAATAAGGCTTCGAGGATATATATCCTATATCCTTTTTACAATTCAGATTTGAATTAGGAAATATTTTTCTTACCTTTGCTGTCTTCCTGAGTAAAATTGATTTAAAAAAAGATTAAAAATAAACTGAGAATAGGAAAAAGATAATAGTTATATTCACAAGTAAAAAGTAACATTCTATTTTGGAGTGCTTGAATGTTTTTTATAATTAGGCAGAACTTTTTTATGGAATTCATGATTATTCAATTCGCTTGTTCCAAATAACTTTCCAGCTCCTTTTTCAAGCATGGGCATTTTATTTTGTTTCTAAACTTTACAATCTACTAATACTTGAGTCGCATGCTTAATAATTTCCTCTTAGGTAAGAGGAACAGTGATATCCATTTTCTTATTCGATCCTAAGTCTAGTTAGTTCTATTATTACTTGCTTGTAGGAGATGTTCTTACTTTATCAGCTGTTATGTTACTTTCTTTAGAAGTTGGTCTTTAACCTTGCTAAGAAATATTTGATATTTGTTTCTTTTAATCTTAATTTTTAGAAGTGAGTGATCCAAAATGACCTCCTAGACTGATTGTTTATACTGCTTTGAAATGAGTTTTTTTGTGAAGCATATCCAGTATTGTTAAAGCATTTTACTTGAGTTTCGAATCTTATTTAGAAGAAAGTTTTGATTATTTGGATTGGTCAGTAGTAAACTAAGCTTTGCTATCCTTTTTCTTTAGATTTAGATAAGATCCTTAATAATTTTTTACTACATCCATAACTCTTTCTATTCCTGTCTTAGCTTAAAATCTCATTCTTGGATTTATTTCTTTACTTTCATCTCTAGGTCTAAGATTCAACTTTCCCCAGCAAGCTCCTCCACTATCTATGAAAGAGTTGTTTTCAATGGATTCTTAAATCCTTTCTTTCTCACTTCTATACCCTCTCATTATAAAAAAAGGTCCTCCTTTAAAGTCATCAATTCTAGGCTCAGGTCTTCTGGTACAATCAAGAGGTTTGATATGTTCCCCCTAAATAATAGGTTCGTATGCCATTTCAATAATAAACTAGTCAACCCTCTTTTTATAGTTATAGGCTAGTTTATCTCTTCTTTTATTATACAACTAGGTTAGCTTGCCTTAGTTCAATATCTAACTATGCTATTTCTTTAGATTATCCAAATTGATATAAAACTGATTCACATTAAACATTTTATTATCTCTTATTAAACTTTCCTATTTACAAGCTCTTTATATTTAACTATCAGCTGCTATTTATTTAATTACCTATATAGATTCCCTTCAATGTCTTAATAGCACTTATTATATAACTGTTTCTATCTTCAAAGCTTCTATGCTTATTCTAGAGATTTCTTATCCATACTTCTTATCTGAAGCTATTCATTCTATTTTAATAGGCTTTCATTACCTAACTACCTTTATTTCCTCATTAAGTAGAAGATAGATTTATATCTAAACTAGGGATGAAATCTATAAACCCCTAGTAAACTAAAAGTAATTGATCAGTTGTTTTTCCAGAATTGGTATGAAAGAGTTACTTTAGAGTTAATATAGAAGTAGTGGTAAGAGTTAATAGAGTGAAATATAGAATAGAGTATTGACTAGATGAGGTAGTAAAATAATATGATTTAAGCAATAAGAACATGAAGAAAGTTTATTAGTAAGGTAATTAATAAAATGTTGCTTCTCAATTCTTGTATTTTCCTTCAAGAATTCCTTGCACTACTGTCTTATCACTGAAGTATAGATTCTGAATGAAAACTTGACGTTTCAAAACAGCTAAATCTTTCTCAGCCAAGGCTACATCAACTTGACTGGAATTTTTAAAGGTCTCATCAGCTCTACGCGTGAAGTATTCTCTGAATGGATAAGACTAGAATTCTCCAGCTGTCTATAAGAATTATTTATATAAGTTCTATACACTCTATGCCATTTTTATTACCCTTTCTTTATTTTCTACCTTTAATCATACTTATTACTGTTTCTTAAACTTTAAGGCTAAACTAGTTAGCACTAAACAGGAAAATCAATACTTTAAACTATCAAAATGTAATTAGTTAGAGAATGATTATCTTATAGTATATACTTAAAAGTGATGTAAATGAAGAGTCTTAAAATAAGATAAAGTTAAAAGTATGTGTATTTTAAATGAAATTGAGAACATTAAATCTACAAAGGAGAAAGTAAAGCTTTAGTTTAGCTTCTATTTTATAATATCATGCTTAGTAAAAAGCTAAGCTTCTAAGTTTAGTCAGCTTAGAGATTCAAGTTAAATAATTATAAGCAAGGTAGGAATTGAGATAGTTGTATATAAATTAAATAATGGAGTTAAATGAAAGTTGAACTTGAATAAAGAGTTAGGTTATTTAATTTGAGAATGATATAAATGAACATTTTAAAAATTATAAATAAATATGGGAGTTGACAAGCTGAGGTCTCAAAAGAGAAAGTTCAAGAAGCCAAAGGAGGACAGGTCAGACAATCCTTATATGTAACTATTAATCCGTCTGTACAAAACTCTCAGTGAAAAAACCGAAAATGTCTTCAATCAAAGAGTTTTCAGAAGACTTATCAGTCCAAGACGTATTAGACCTGTCTGCAGCCTTAAATTCCTGGCCAAACATATGACTGAAAGAAAAGATAAAATCGCTGTCGTAGTTGCTAAGATAGTGGATGATCCCACATTGGTAGAATTTCCTTCTGGTCTAAAAATAGCTGCTTTGAAATTCTCAAAAACAGCTCGTGAAAGAATTACAAAGCTAGGCGGCGAATGCTGGACACTTGATCATTTGGCTACTTAAGCTCCTACCGGAAACAATTGCGTCTTACTAAGAGCACCTCTCAATTCTAAGATAAGAAAGCACTTTGGAAGATATCCAGGACAAGCAGGAAGTAAGGCAGTGCCATATGTTAGAAGCAGTGGCAGAAAATTCGAGAGAGGAAGAGGAAGAAGAGCTTCAAGAGGATACAAGAATTGAGTAGTAACATCAGAACTTTTAAAATTAATTCTAAAAATCAAATCAAAATACTTATTAAGCAAATCTCAACTTTAAAACTCTGTAAAATATCTTCCTACTCACCTTTTAAACAATTAATCAGCCACTTGCATTAAGGTATGTAAAAATATCAGCATCTATTTAATTTGATCCGCTATTTTCAAAAAAGAAAAGCTCCCATAAATTAATATAAATGATGACTATAGTTTAAAATAAAAAGACTAGAGCATGCTAAAATTCATTATTTCAAAATATTATAAACTTTAAACTCAATAATATAATAAAAATCCCTTCTATCTTTAAAACAAAAATACACCTATTTAGTAATAATATCGTAATCATTTTGCTAAAGTAATTTATAGAAAGAAAAAACTAAATGAAAATAGAGAATTTATATTTATAGCTTTATAAGTTACGTTAGCTGAGAGAATTTTAGCAACTTCATTATCATATTTCAACTTAGTTTAAACTATCTCACTAAGATAATTATATTTCCCTGGAATTTTTCTATTGAGCTTTAATGTTTGGTACAGAATTAATATAATACTGAAAATAGAAATCTTAGAAGATAGTGAGATTAAAGAAACGAAATATTAAATAAACCTTTTAGTGTTGTTTACACCATTTTGTGACTTAAATTATAAGCCTAGTATAGGTAATATTCATAAAATAATAAAGTAAATAGGACTGAAGGAAAACTTAGGGAATAAATAAGTTCATAGTAATTTAATACAACTTAGCTAACTTATTTGAAAAGCTAACATTATTAACTATCTCATTAGCTTTCGATAGTCAAATCTTATGTAATTTTTATAAACTAATTTTAAAATATTTGAGTAATAAGTTTATCTACGGAAAAGAGATGATATTGGATTGTGTTCAGTTATAATACATAAAGTACCTTAAAATAATATACATTATAAGTGCAAAAAGACTAGAAAGATGTTCTTATTACTCTTGGATATTGTTGAAATTTTAAACATAAAAAACAGTTTAAATTTTGTATAAATTTTAACTCAAAAAAGGCAAAAATAAGAGGAAATATTTGAGAACATTAAGATATGTAAAATCGATAAAATAATTAAGAAGAGATAAATAAGCGAATGTATAATTCATTAGAGATATAACTTCAGTTTTAGGTTTAATTAAAAAATAAGCTAAAGAGACAAAAAATTTATAGTTTGGCTTAAAAGTTTGCTCAATTATTATACTACTGATAATATAGACAATGATTGGGGACCATAGATTAATAGAATGAATATAATAAATCTATTTATATTTATAACGATATTTAATAATGTAAAATTTCTCAAGCCTTCATTTTTAATCCAGCATTGGGTACAAATTCCTCTAAAATACTTTTTAATCTTTCATCAGTAGCTTGGCTTAAGTGACCCTCTTTTTTGATTGTTGCAAGGAGATCAGAATGTCTGGATTTCATATGCTCCAAGAATAAACCTTCGAATTTTCCTACTTCACTGGATAAAATTTTATCTAAATATCCTCTTACACCAGCATAAACAACGACTACTTATTCTTCTACAGGCATGGGTTTGAATTGTGGCTATTTTAGAAGTTCTGTTAGTTTCTCTCCTCTGTTTAATAATTATTATGTAGATGCATCTAAATCACTACCGAATTGGGCGAAAGCAGCAACTTCACGATATTGAGCCAATTCTAATTTCAATGTGGCAGCGACTTATTTCATTGCCTTGATCCAAGCAGCTGCTCCTACTCTTGATACTGAAAGACCTACATTTACAGCAGGTCTAATACCTTTGTAGAACAGTTCTGTTTCTAAATAAATTTATCCATCAGTAATAGAAATGACATTAGTTGGGATGAAAGCACTAACATCACCAGCTTGAGTTTCAATTACAGGTAAAGCAGTAAGAGATCCTGAACCATTTTTGTCATTCAATTTAGCAGCTCTTTCAAGTAAACGGGAATGAAGATAAAATACATCACCAGGATAAGCCTCTCTTCCTGGAGGTCTTCTTAGTAGTAGAGACATTTAACGGTAAGCAACTGCTTATTTAGATAAATCATCATATATGATCAAAGCGTGTTTTCCATTATCTCTAAAGTATTCTCCAATAGCGCATCCTGAATAAGGAGCCAAAAATTGCAATGGAGCTGCTTCAGAAGCGGTTGAAGAAATAATAATGGAATATTTCATTGCTCCGTATTTTTCGAGAACTCTTACAATATTAGCAACAGTTGAACGCTTCTAGCCGATAGCAACATAAATGCAATACAATTTCTTCTTGTCTTCAACTCCTTCTTTGAAGTTTCCTATTTGGTTTAGAATTGTATCAATAGCAACTGCTGTCTTTCCAGTTTATCTATCTCCGATAATTAATTCTCTTTATCCACGTCCAATTGGAACAAGAGCATCTACAACTTTAAGTCCAGTGTTCATTGGCTCATGAACAGATCTTCTTGGAATAATTCCAGGAGCTTTAAGCTCGATTCTTCTTCTTTATGTTGTCTTCACTGGGCCTAGGCCATCAATGGGGTTTCCTAAACTATCAAGAACTCTTCCAAGTAATTCTTCACCAATTGGAACATCAACAATAGAACCAGTTCTCTTTACAATGTCTCCTTCTTAAATTTCTCTATCATTACCCAAAACGACAACACCAACATTATCAGTTTCCAAGTTAAGTGCCATTCCTCTTACACCAGTCTTAAACTCCACCATTTCACCTGCCTTAACTTTACTCAAACCATGAACTCTAGCAATACCATCACCAATTGAAACAACAGTTCCGAATTCCTTAAGATCGTTAAGCTATTGAATTTATGAGACTTTCTCCTTGAGAATAGAAGCTGCTTCTCCTAAACTCAATTTGCTAGAAGAAAATCTGCGAAGGTTTGAACTTAATTTCAATAATTAAGTTGTTCTATTGAAGCGAGTCCACATTCTTTTTTTTTAAATATAATAAAGCACTATATTTAGTTATTTAAACAAGCATATAAAAATGGCGATCTAATTCTTCTTTATCAAATTCTGTTTAATACTTCCTCTTCATTAACCAGAAAGCAACAGATTATATTATTCTATAGCTTTTCATTAATTAATCAATTTAATGTCTAACATATCACTTTTACACGGAATCGCTTTAAAATTTCTAAAAGTTTTGCTCCTCAGCAGCTGCTCTTAAGTTTCCTAGTTGTTTTCTAAATCTACAAAAAATTTCCTATCAGTTATCAAAAGCTTGTAGGAAGAAAATTTCCTTAAACTAGACATAATTTTAGTTCTTTTCTATAATTTTCTACTATAGCACATAACTATTTAATACCCTTGACTGTATGTAATAGCTTGAAACTTATAGCTTTATTAAGTCTCTTAATTTCTCTATAAATATATAGCCTTTTAAAAGATCCCAAAGCTTATTTTTTATTTAAAGTGTTAATTTAATAGAAAATAAGTGATATATCTTAAATCTATTTCTTAGTTATTATACTTATATTTAAATTTATTATTGCTTTTAATTGTATTGCTAGTATAGAGGATTAAAATTACTTCTATGCACGAAATTATTTTGCTACTTATAGCTTTGTTTTTAGTTTAAAGATTATAATAAATTATGACTGACTAAACGATAAATTAAATGTCATATAAGCTAACTATCTTTTTAAAGATAAACTTGTTCATGCATACAGGCTTGTTCTATCTGACCATTTTAACTTTTTTATCTTTTCTAGGTTTTTTATCAACCTGTTATTTTACAACCTAATAAAGTTTAGGTTAGTAAAGTCTTTCTATTAATTTAGTCTCTTATTTCTTTGAAATTTTAGGCTCTAACTAGAGATCCGTTTTAACTTCTTCCGTTGAATTCTGCTTTTTAAATTTTCTAGTTTAGTTATCTGTAGTGAGCCGCTCATATACTTCAGTCTAAGCATAATTTTAGGTAAGTTCTAATGACTTTTAGTTTAAATGAGATTTTCTTGCTTCCAAGATAATATATGTATCTTCAATAATTTTATCTTGCTACTTCTACTTCATTTTATCCTATCTCCGTTTCTAATCTTGATCCAATCTAAAATAAAATTTAGTAAGTGAAGAGGATCTTTTCATTCCTTTAGTTTTAAGCAATTTTAATTGCTTTTCTTCATAGTTGTCTTTTTCCAAACTTTTACTACGCTACTTTCTCATTTTATTCTTGCTATTCTTATTTAACTAAATGAAATTTTTGTTTTTTTAGACTTTCTTAGCTTTCATTTAGTTAAATCACACTTTAGTTTGCTTTTAACTTTCCTTTTTATTTGTTTATTGTAAAGGAATCTTAGTTTTTGGTTAAATTTTATTGAGGCTACTTTCCTATTTTTCTTTTTAAGTATTTTATATTTATTTTTCCTCTTTATTTTCAATTTCTGAAATAATAAAGATTTTAACTATGTCTTAATTGCTTTTCTTGTTATTGGATATTTCTTAATTAGATTCCTTAATATGCTATATTACTAGTTAATCATTTGGGATAGTTTCTCCAAGGTTTAATTAAAGCCAACCCTTCTCTTTTTCCTTTTTATATTAATTCTTACTATTTTTCTATCTCATAGGAGAATCTTCATGTTGCTTTTCTTAGGTTTAAAGCATATCTTAATATTAATCTACACTCAGGTCTATTGAGTATAATGAAGGCCCTTAAGTCTCAATAGTTTTAAGCCCACTTTTTTAAGCGAATTATAAATGCTTAGTAGCTTATTTTACCTAAGAATTTCCTAAAATTCCTGATTATTTAGCCTTTACTATATTCTTATTCAGTTTTAAATTATTAAAATACAGATGCTTAATTTTATTTCTACTTTCACTAACTTTCTTTGTCTGATTTTATTAAATATGGTTTAGAGAATATTTTGGCTTTATTCAGCTTCATAGTTAAGCAAATATTGAGATGACTTAGAATGCTTCAAGATATGAAGAATTTGAGAAAAGATGTATTAGATTCATCTAAGAATATGATAGAAATTAGCGTTATATGTTTATAATAATTTAAAATATTTAGTTTTATATAAAGCAGAGAAAAAGGAGAATTAGATAAACAAGCCAATCATAAAAAGTTACCTATAAGAATAAAACATAAGCAGAAGGACTAAATATTACTGTATAAATACAGGTTCGTAGCAAACACTATACTTTTTTAATCTAATTATTGATTCTTATTGTTCAGTTTTATTTTAGGCATTCCAAAGATTACGCTTAGTTCAGGCCTTAAAATATTGCAAGTTTTTCCTTTTTTCTTAAGTAAACAATATGCTTTATTGGAGGATATGGAATTTATTTAATAATAGATACTTTCTTCTTATTTTAAAAAGCAGAGTTAGGATATAAATATCCATGATTTTATATGAACTTAAGTTTAATAATAAAAGACTGAAAATATAAATAAGAAAGACTAAAGTGGATTTTTATTATACAAGCATAGTTAGTTATTATGTAGACTAACTTCAAAATAGAAATATTAAATATTAAAAAAGTTATTTTAAGTCTTTTTAATTAAAACTGCTTATAATATAATTATTTTCCCTTATACTTAATAAATCCTATTTTGATAATTAGGATATTATCAAATATCTTTAAAATCTTATCAAAACTATCTTATTAAAATACGTTAATATCTAATGTAGTTTTTATCAAAGGTATATAAAATTAAATTTAACTTCATAATTAATTTTTTTCTGTTATCTGACAACTTAACTAAGGTTTTGCCGTCTTTTTAAAACATCATTTTTTCTTATTTACATTAAAGCATACAAGCTGATGATTTTTTCTAGATGGCAGATATCATTTTCAATTTTACTATGAAATGCAAAGTCTAGACTGTGATTATTCATATTATTCTAACTGTTCACTTGTAGATAAAGTATTCTATTATTAAATTAATTCTTTTGATTGATGTCTTGAAGTTTTTCTTCTAGAAATATATTTATTTTCGCTTTTCTGCTAAACTTTTAAATATAACAATCTAAATTAGCTTTCAGTCTTGAAGGGTTTTAAATAATTGCATTTAAATTATCTTATTTAACTAATGCTTATTTATTTCTTACAACTCTTATCCATCTCAAGCCTTTTCTAGTCGCAAAACTAACTTAATTTAAAGATTAGACTCTGAGGTTTCTTATATCTTGAATTGAATTAAGGCTTATTACTAATAATCATACTAAGATACTAAAATTGATACCTGCCTTACCAATTAAGACTAATTATTATATTATATTCCATGCTTGCTTTATATTAGTTATTTAGTCAGATACTTCTATCTAAAATAGTACAACTAGAAGCTTAACAGCATATAAGCTTAATTAAGCTAGTTTCAATGTTATCTATCCTTTCATTAAGGCAAATAACGATTTAGCCAGCTATTTTAATTATCTTAACTAACATATAAAACTAGCCTGAACTAATAAGAAAGCTTCTAGAATCAGAGGAGGAAGATTCATAATTTTAATAAAAGGAAAAGGATTTAAACAGTAAATAGAAAGAAAAAGTAAAAGGATCTAAGTAAATCTAATAAAAAGAGCTATAAATAAAAACTAATGTTAATTTATAAAATTAAAAATGAACTTCATTTTCCTTTTATTGCTATGCTCTATATTTCCCTTATATTTGTAGAATTAAGTTTGGGAAATCATTCAGGCAAGCGACTTCGAGCAAAGTTTTATTAGATCTGCTAGATCTTAAAGAAACGAAAAAGTTATAAGAAGGTAGTTGCAGGAGGATGATAAGAACTTAAAAATTGTAAAGTAGGAATTTAAGATTAACTAAGAATACAATGGAATGGTGAATCAGTAAGAGTTTATCTGTAATGATTAGAATTACTGCTTTGTGTGCTATGAAAGTCATAATGAATATCTATCTTACACTGGAATAGCTTGCAGAATTCTTTCTTCAGATTTTAGTTGGTAGATTAATGAAATGGAATTGGTTGAAGGCGACTACTAAGATGAAAAATTCTATTTATTCTGACTAAACTTAGTAGGTGATAACTTTTTCATAGAATGACTTTATCATGATTCTAGTAGTTCATTTGTTGAGGTTTAAGGAGCCATTATAAACTAGAAAGGAAAGTATGAAAAAGAAAAATGAACTATTATGAAAAAACCTTATGAAAATTTTTATGGATAAGGAATTAGGTGCAATGATAATCTATGCGTTCAAATCATGGTATTTTACAACAACATTCTGATTACATAGTTCGATTTTGATGGTAATTAACTTGAGTAAGCCTGGCTATTTGAAGATGATAATTATTTGAACTTCAAATAATATAAGATCACGTTTAGTGTTCGTAGTAGTTACGTTTTTATAATTTATTGAAAAGGAAGCGACATATCTATAAATGTTTTAGATCAAAATCTAGTAAGAAAGAAAAATTTCTAAATTGAAGCAAGTAACTATAACTTTACACTTTGCTAGTTAAGCTAAGATAGATATGTTCTTTGCTATATGACGTCATTAGAAATTATAGAATGCTAAATTAGAGATGCTGATTTAGATATTATAATCCCTTCGTTTACAATAATAGACGAGAGTCAAGATGCTTATTCACGTGATGTAAGATATATTCAAGCGATAGGAGATAATGAGTGGGTAATTCTTTTCAGATCAACTAGTGCAGATTTAATGAAATATCAAATAAGTTCTGTTATTTATGATTTTGATGGGATTTAATAAAGTGTAGAAATAATTAATCATGGATGGCTAGAATTAATAGGATTGCCTGCTGTAATAGGATTTGACCATTCTTTTATTGTTTTTTGGATAGCTCAAGATTCTAATTAGAATGGATTATATGCTTAGATTTACAGCTTACAAGGTAAAGAATAGAGTACTGTAATTTAACTAAATTAAGTAGAAGAAGGTGATTCCTAGTATGGATTTTGTAATAACATAGGAAAATTTCATATAATGCTGACTTGAATAAATAATATTTATGATATGGATCAAAGCTTAAAAGCTTGTGTCCTTGAAAATACCTATGAAAAAAATTACGTTGAAAGTATAGAAGAAATCTGTGGACTTTATGATTGTCCTGTTTCTTGACTTGGTGATCAATGATGTGATGTTAAGTGTTTTGTCGAAGAATGCGATTATGATAAATAAGACTGTACTTAGTTAGATGAAGCATATGATGATTAAATAGATTGAATAGAAACTAGTGTAGATGATACCAATCAGTGCTCAACAGGATGCTATATCGACTGAATTAAAAATCTTAAGTGCAATTCAGAATGCAATAATTAAAAATGTCTTTATGATGGAGGAGATTGCGATAAAATATATTGCTAATCTTATTGCAATATTTAATGGCTTGGAGACGGTGATTGCGATCCAGTTTGTTATAATGAATATTGCTAATGGGATGGAGGAGATTGTGGTGATTAAAATGACCAAGATGGTCAATGTAGTAAAGGATGTCTTTCTCATTGGTTAGGAGACAATTGATGTGATGATGCTTGTGATAATCAAGAATGTAATTACGATAACAATGATTGTGAAAACGAAAACGAAGAATCTATAAGCATTGAAACTTCCGATATTTATAATTACTCAGTTAATTGTAAAGATGGAAGTCTTGAATCTGTTAGATTTAATGATGAACTTCTATTAATTTGAATAGATAAATACTCAAAAAAAGTTCAATTTATGAGAATTTCTCTAGATAATGTAGAGTAAACTTCTAATCGATAAGCATATACTTATTTCGACTTAAGCGAGGGATAAAAATATGAAGAATATTCTAAAATAAAATAAATAAAAGCAAAAGCAAGCTAAACTAATATTGGAATAGGTTTAGAGTTAGAATATGGTGACTGTAAAGGATGTTAAGAAGGAAATGTAGACATTGTGTTAGTAATAAAGGATAAAAATTTCGAAAAAGTAAAAGAAGTAAAGTTAAATAATTAGACTCTTGATAGTTCTTTATTAAGAGACTGGGATTTCTCGTTAAAGTTCGACAGTTTGTAGTTTGCAGGAGTTTATTTATTAATATACGAAAAGGGACCACAACTTATAATTCAACTTTGGAAAGAAAGAATTTTACTTAGAATTGAAAAGCTTTGCAAAGATTGTTAAGTAGTATTGCATGATTTTTTGTATATGTTAGATAAGATAGAAATGATAATATCTAATGCTTAAAAGCCTGGATTAAACTTTTTAATAGAATTTGACGAAAATTTATAAAAGGACATAATAAAATCAGTAAACAGTACAACAGGATAGTTATTAGAACTTTCAGAAGATTAATTCAAAGACGAATTTAGTTATTAATAAGTATATTAGTAAGCTAAAAGCGAGCATTAAGTAATAACCTCCAAAAGTAAAACTTCATAAGTCTATGACAATAGATTAATTGTGATGACTTGGCTTCCAAACTAAAAAGCAGATAATCAAAATGCTGAATAAAAAACTTAAGCTGGTAAGGCAACAATAATCTAATATAAAATTGATTAATAAACAGATATCGATAAGATATACGAACAGAACGATTATAGCATTATACAACCATAAATTTGCTCTCTTAAGAACAGTTTAATAACAATTGCCTATATGAGTTAGTAAGATAGTAGTTCTCTATTAGATAACTAGAAATTTGATCTAAAGTTCAAGTTAGTAAATAATTAAAAGACAAACATAACTTTAGCAGAAGATGTTTACCATGTTTAGCACTTTTGCATAAAGTCAGCAGTAGTTTTGATTTATAGTTACTAATAGTCTCAAAGCTAAATTTGCATGAAAACTATAACCTTGGACTAAAAAGATGTATTAGTTTCGTAAGAAGTATAGTTAGAATTCAAAATTGACATTGATCTAAGTTTAGATTTATTTTCAGTTGGTGAAATAAATGAAGGGATGCAGTCGATAGGAATAGCCTTTAATAAACAAATATACTAAATGTTCGCAGGTGATTTAGATAGTATATAAAATATAAAAAATCAAGAAGATGGTTAGAACTAAGTAAGCAGCGAAATAATAGCTGGAACATCAGTTTATTTTTTAGTTGCTCTTCTATTGAGTTTCTGGTGATAGACTTCTTAGAACAATTTTAATTAAAAATTAAATTTCTAAAATATCATGAAAATAATATTTCATTCATTAATTAATTTAGAAAAAATTTCTAATATAAATACACTTTAAAGAAAGATAACTCATTATAATAAACTTGCTTTTATATATTTATTAAACAAGCAATTTTAGTTAAAATCAAAGGAAATCTAAGGTTATGAATGAATATTCCTTTTTTTAATTTTAAGATGAAAGCTTCAAGATATAATTTTAAAGTTTTTTCCCTTAAATTTATTTGCATTTGGAGATAAAATGAAGTTATCTAATTAAATAGAACCTAATATATAAAAAACTCTAAAAAAGGGTTTGAAAGACGTTTGGTATTAAATATCAAGTAATTCATTAATTAAGTTTATTGAAGTCATTTAACTCATAATAAAAATTTCCTTTTAACTTTAAAATATTAAAATTAACATAGACTTACCTAATAAAAACGTAAAAAGTTTAATTAAATCTTTCAAGGAAATTTATTTTTTAAGTAAATATTTATTTTCAAATAAACTATTTCTCGATATGATTTTCTTGCTTATATATTAAATATCTAAGACATCCAACTCTAAGATTTACGAGTCAGTTGTTATTCATAAATATAATTGTTGCTTTGGAAGCTTTTTTATTAACTCTTCCTAATAAAAATGTTTTTTCTCTTTATTGAGATTGTATATTTTATCTAAGTAGCAATGTATTTTATATAGTTATGAAGCCTTAATACTTTGAATTAGTATGCTATAATTAATAAATTTCTTTTTTACTTGCCAATTATTAAGGATTTTTTCGAAATGTTTTTAATTTAAAATCAAGTAAATGATAAGAATGAGCATTCTATATGTTCTTTCACATCACTTGTAATAAGGATAGTAAAATCACTTTAAAGAATTAAAGTTATATAAAAGTTGTATTATTCTTTTTCTTGCTAAATGAAATAGTAAATGAGATAACTAAAATAAATTACCTTAGCATTATGTTTATAAAGCAATAAATTCAAAGTATTAGCTTATAATAGCAAAATGCTATAAATATATTAAATAAAATATTACCAATTTGTTTATTTTATAACTCGCTTATCAGTTCATTTGAGTAAAAAATTTGATTATTAGCGTCTTGATAAAGTATGATTCATTATTAATTTTTAGAGTGAAATGCAAATTATTTAAGAATTCTAAAACAATGCAAAACTAGTTCAAAATTCTAAAATATTGTCATTATTATTATTATTTTTATTTTTCTAAACTCCTTTAAATTTTCTCTTCCATTTAACTTAAAATTAGAAGCTACAATAGTTTATTTTTACTAATAAATTACATTTAACATAATTAATAAGATACTCTCCTTAATTTTTAAAACAATAAAAGGAGTAATTTAACATTAATATCTTCTTTTAATTTTTAATAGTGTACTTCTTTATTTCTTTATTATCATAATCAGTATTTAACGAATAAAAAGGAATTTCTTTCTGCTGATTTAAGATTTAGTTTATTCATTATAAATAGAAAAAGCTTCTAGGTACTTAAAATTAAATATTTAACTTATTAAATTATAATACATAATAGAGGATTTTTTCTATACTCCTCTCTTATTTAAGTTAAATACACAAACTTCCTGATATTGTAATTAACCTAAAGTTATAAATCTTCTTTGATGTTTTTTATATACTCTGCTTTATTTTACTCTTTTCAAATCTAATTTAAATTTGTCAGTCTAAAATCAATTATTAAGGATCATCTTCAGAATAGTTTTTAAACTAGTGCATATTAACTAGATAGATAATTTGGAGATTCGTTATTTAAATTAGCAAAAGTAAAAATTGATATATTTGAACAATAAGAAGCTGGTAGTATTTAGAATTTATAGTCAAATTGCTTAACAATGGGCTATATTCTAATAATCTAGTTTACTCTGTAATAGGAGAGACTAAATATTAACTTAATTTCTATAATGCTTATTTTTATTATTTCATAAATTGCTACCTATTATATACTAAGAATAAGCAAACAGAAGGTACCTTAATTCATTTCAGAAATATCTAATTTTAAAACCTTAATGTGAGTGAAAGTAATATTGAAGAATCTTTATAAAAGCATATGAATAAGCTATTTATCTATTTTATTAGTTTATTATAGAAAAATTTGACTTTTAAATGCTATTTAGTAAATATTAATAGAGTATTAAGGAAGCCAAATTAAATAATATCATTGAGGCTTTTAGATTATTATTGTCTTAGAAGTTGATATATAATAATAGAAGAGAGCTTTTAAGATTTAGATATATTTTATTCATTTTTAAGATATTTGCTACAAAGATAAAATTTAGAATATCAGTCTAACTACAGCTTTTTTTAACGAAATAAAACATTATTATTTAAGATGTATTTCAGTATAAACTAGATTATGAAATGTTTAGTATATGAATCCTTCATATAACTTAAAATTTAATATCCTAGAACTTACTTTTACATCATTGAAAGATGCTACTTTATCCATTAATAACTAGGAATGTTTTAAAGGTTAATCCCTAATTTAAGAGCAATCCAAATAGAGATAAATAACTAAATTTTCAAGTTTATGAAAAGGAAATAGTGTAGGATTTATATACTCTTATCAAATTATGAAAATTGGTTTCTATTTTCTTTTGTCTCTTATAATGTTAACAGTATACTACAAGGTTTTAGTATAAACTTATAAATATTTATTGGTATAAAAGTAATCTATTGACTATATTCTGAACTAAGTTCTAAATTATTTATTATACTTGATATTTCTTTTATTTTTATATATCTTTTTAAAGAAATATCTTTAATAATCTTAATATCATAATTATTAGACAATTCTAGCTACAATTTTTTATAATCATAAGGATAATTTTGTATAACTAGGACTTTAAAAAGTTAAGTTAATCTCTCTTATCTCTTTTGCTATATTTACATTTAATTTAAAGGTGATATTAAATATCTTAATACCACTAAAGCATTTGCATTGCTTTAAATATGAGTTTATTAAGCATACACAATATGTATTATATTAAACTTTAAGATAATTTGATCTTATTAACTTTAGTATTATAATGATTATATTTCCTTATTAGTCACTACTGTTTTTTAATAAGTTACCCTAAAGTTAATATTACGCCATATCTACTAGGCCTTTTAAGAAATTTATTAGTTATAATCCTTTATTTTCCTTATTTAAGTCTATTATTATTAAATCTTTTCGCTATGAATACAATTTAGTTGGTACTAGTACAATTATTCAAGCGCTAATTAACATTTGCTAAATAATAAATCAACGAATAATTAACTTAAAGGACTTAAACTTAGCAAACTATTTGAATTGATAGCAAGATTTATAAGCTGGATAAAAATATCTGAATAAGTAGATATATAAAAGCATAATGATGGATTATAAAATTGAATATATCTATTATATGTAGGATATTGGACTAGATTAATAATTAAATATAATTGAATATTATTACCCAGATACTAGGAAAATCTAAATCTAAAATTTTAGACAATGAAAGATTAATATAAAATACAGTAGATGCTGAATGATTTTTCATCTTGAGCAGTTTTGTAGTGTAAAATAAAGTAAAAATATCTAAAGATATGAGCAACTTAAAAGTGTTTGACAAAAGCAATTTACTAATTATTGAAAGATAATTCAGCTATGTAAGCAGTCTAAGAAAAATAGAATATTTTAGAAAAGCAGTGATAGATATCTATATAGAGAATACAGATTTTAAAATAATAAAAATATTAGAAGAGAAACTGAAACTAAATAATAAGTTAAATATTTTAAAACTAAAAGAAATTTAACTATATAAAGAATTTTAATTAATTATAAAAGTTAAATTATTAGAGTTACTTCAAACTAGGCCAATGAAAAATATGCCTAAGGCTGCTAGAATCATGCTGAAATCTTTTTTGTCTTCTTAATTCTCATTATCATTCCTATAATTATCTTCTTCCTCTATATTTTTTAAATAATATGAACTTCCAGCAAATATTTACTATATTTTGGTTTCAATAGCAATTCCAATTGAATAAAGAAGTTCATTAACTTCTCCAACTGAAAATTAGTTTTTTGATAAATCTATATTAAAGTTTAATTGAATTTCCTATAAAACTTTGGCTTCTTAATCATCCATAGTAACTATTTTCATGTAAATCTAGCTTTCTTAAAAGTAATTATAAATCACTAATACTGCTGACTTGCAACAAAAATGTTGGACGTTTTCAACATTTTCTGCTAAAATTGAATTTTCTTTAATGCTATTAACTAATTTTAATTTAAGATCGAATTTTGAGTTTTATTACGAGGAATTCCCCTCATCTTGGCTTAAGTAAGTTATTGCTATATCTTTATATTTTAGGATACAAATTTTTGGCTCCATTAAAAAAGAATCTTCTTGATATATTTTATCTATATCTGTTGTTTCCCCTATACTGTACTTATAAATTGAAGCTTAGCCTACCTATTATTTGTTAGTATTTTGGTTTTCTTAAATATTTCCCATACTAGGTTTTCAATTCATAACAATCAAAAGATCATCTTGCTATGATTAAGACATCTTCTTCGAAGTAATTACTTAATGCTCACTTTTTTCTTCGTTATAAGCCTTCTATTTACTAAATTCGTCTTTGAATTAATCTTATGAAAGTTCTAATAACTATCCTGTTGTACTGTTTACTGATTTTATTATGTTCTTTTATAAATTTTCGTCAAATTCTATTAAAAAGTTTAATTCTGATTTTTTAGCATTAGATATTATCATTTCTATCTTATCTAACATATACAAAAAATCATGCAATACTACTTAACAATCTTTGCAAAGCTTTTCAATTCTAAGTAAAATTCTTTCTTTCCAAAGTTGAATTATAAGTTGTGGTCCCTTTTCATGCATTATTATATAAACTCCTGCAAACTGTCGAACTTTAACGAGAAATCCCAGTCTCTTAATAAAGAACTATCAAGAGTCTAATTATTTAGCTTTACTTCTTTTACTTTTTCGAAATTTGTATCCTTTATTACTAACACAATGTCTACATTTCCTTCTTAACATCCTTTACAGTCACCATATTCTAACTCTAAACCTATTCCGATATTAGTTTAGCTTGCTTTTGCTTTTATTTATTTTATTTTAGAATATTCTTCATATTTTTATCCCTCGCTTAAGTCGAAATAAGTATATGCTTATCGATTAGAAGTTTACTCTACATTATCTAGAGAAATTCTCATAAATTGAACTTTTTTTGAGTATTTATCTATTCAAATTAATAGAAGTTCATCATTAAATCTAACAGATTCAAGACTTCCATCTTTACAATTAACTGAGTAATTATAAATATCGGAAGTTTCAATGCTTATAGATTCTTCGTTTTCGTTTTCGCAATCATTGTTATCGTAATTACATTCTTGATTATCACAAGCATCATCACATCAATTGTCTCCTAACCAATGAGAAAGACATCCTTTACTACATTGACCATCTTGGTCATTTTAATCACCACAATCTCCTCCATCCCATTAGCAATATTCATTATAACAAACTGGATCACAAGCACCATCTCCGGGTCATTAAATATTGCAATAAGAGAAGCAATATTGTTAATTACAATCTCCTCCATCATAAAGACATTTTTCATTGTTACATTCTGAATTGCACTTAAGATTTTTAATTCAGTCGATATAGCATCCTGCTGAGCACTGATTGGTATCATCTACACTAGTTTCTATTCAATCTATTTAATCATCATATGCTTCATCTAACTAAGTACAGTCTTATTTATCATAATCGCATTCTTCGACAAAACACTTAACATCACATCATTGATCACCAAGTCAAGAAACAGGACATTCATAAAGTCCACAGATTTCTTCTATACTTTCAACGTAATTTTTTTCATAGGTATTTTCTAAGATACTAGCTTATATGCTACAATCTTGTAAAAATCCGTTATAGCTAACTCATGTTTATAATACATTATAATCTCAAATATTTGATAGCAAGCCATTAAATATATTATTAAAATCTTCTGCATCTAGTTAAATTACTACACTTTGGTCTTTACCTTATAAACTGAAAAGTTGTGCATATATTTCATAATAATAATAATCTGAAGACATCCAAAAAACAACAAAAGAATGCTTAAATCCTACTACAGCAGGTAACCCTATTGATTCCAGTCAACCATGATTAACAATTTCTACACTTTATTAAATCCCATCAAAATCATAAATAACAGAACTTATTTGATATTTCTTTTTGTCAGTACTAGTTGACCTGAAAAGAATTACCCATTCGTTTTTTCCTATCACTTGAATATATCTAACGTCACGTGATGAGACATCCGAGCTTTCATCTACGATTGTAAAAGGCAGACTTATGATTTTAAAATCACTATTTCTAATCTAGCATTCTATTATTTCTAAAGAAGTCATATAGCAAAACACTATTTTATTTTATTCTATTTTTCTAATTGTGCAATTATAGTTTTAAGCTGCTATTTAAAAATAACCTTCTAAATTTAGTGAGTAATCAAAAAAATAATTAGAAATAGAGGTGTACAATCAGTAGTTTACGAATACATACTTATCCAATAGTCAGTATTATATCCTTATATTTTCCAAACTATATGGCAAATTTTTATAAAATAATTAATTTTAGTGCAAGATTTCTCCTTCAGCATCATATATAACTAATCTTATATTGTGCTATAATCAATCTAACTCGAAGCAAGTACTGTTTCAGCAAGTAAATCCAAAACCGACGAAAGATTCTAAATTTATCTCTTTTAAGACTCAAATTTCTTTAATATAATTTCCTTCAGAATCAATTATAACTGCTTCTGAAATTAAATTTGGCAAGTTTTTGTTAAAATAAAGTCATGTAATAATAAAGTTATTATTGAGGATATTCACAAAGAGGCTGAAATATAGTTAGTCAGTATTATATTCTTCAACAATTGTTATTTCATTCGTTTTCCAATCGAAGGTGGAATTAAAAATTCTGCAAGAAATAGAAGTGTAAAAGAATAAAGAATTTCAAGTTTCCCAGCATATCATACACTCGTTCTCTATATTGCAGATATAATCCTAATTTGTTTAGTTTCCAAAATTATACTAATTAACTTGAAACTGCTACTTCACTATTCTTAAGTTCTCATCACCTGTTTACAAGTTTCTTCTTGTTCTACTCCTATTAAAAACTGGTCTTTCAGCTGCTGGATTTTTGAAGGCTTGTAAATAGCTACTTATTTTTTTAATTTCCCTTGGATTTTACTAGAGAGATAAATGAAGCAAAGTGAACAAAATAGCAAAGTATAGGATTTTCATATTTAAAATAATAGGAAGCACACCTATTTATAGTTAATGTACGTAATTTTTATTAGGATTTATTATATTTTAAAGATGCCAAATACATTCTTTTATGTCTTAAAAGATCAACTCTCAGCAAAAATCTTGAATATATGTCAACTAAAATCACCATTGAAATAGCTAAACATCTACTTTCAATAATTCCTTTAACTAATTTTATTTCATGACGTACTCAACCTTTTAAAACTTTAGATTTTGCTCTAATAGAATTTATTAGATATCTTAGTTTAAAAGTTAATAAGAAATATATTATCATCGCAAATAATTTAAAGTAAATCATTGATATAAAGAAATCAGACAAAATACTAAATTATTACTTTTAATTATTTTGGAACTTTAACTTTATCTTCCTGCTGGATCTATCCAAGATGAATCAGATAATTTTAAACATTAAATTAAATTTCTTTACTAAAACTTTATTAAATGCTGTTTTTGATAAATCAGAAATGAAAAATAGTAATTTAATGAAAAATTTAGAATGATAAGAGGAAATTCTAAAATATTAAATATAAAAAGACATTAAGTGAGCTAGGTAGTTAGTATCTTAAAGATGTTAATTTATTAGACTTCAATAAGTCATACAACTTTTAATAGATTATATATTGCAGTCAAATAAAATTATATGAAACATCTTAAAATGAAGAATTATGCTAAGTCCTATATCATTATCAATCCTATTGAGAATTCTTAGAATTTATTTACAGAGTTAATTATAAGAAAATTAACTTAATTGGATAAAATTGCATTAACTATCTCGCTAGATATTTAACTAATTATGACATTAATTAAGATTAAAAATAACTTAGATGCTTATTAGATTTAAAGGAAGCTTTATCTAATAAAAAAAGATGCATTATATAAGAATTTAATATAAGTATCCAATTATATCATTCTATATAAAGAAAGAGTCTTAGCAATTAGTCATTCTATAATTATACTGATTATTAAATTATTCTCGTTAAACTCATAAAATTATCGTAGAACCTTTCATCATTAAGCGATTTTATATTTTAATTACTTTGATTCTAGCTCGATTTTTAAGTATATTTCACATCTGGAACCTTTTAGTTACTTGATACTTTACTATTTGAGTTATATTATTTAAGAGCTAGAAAGCTATAAATGATAAAAATAGCTAAATTCTATACATGAGCAATATATATTGATTTATTCCTTTTTAATTAGAATTTGAAATGCTACTAAATGTAAAATACATTATCTTTTGTTAATTCATAATTCTTTCGTTTTAAAACTAAACTCGTTAAGTTAAGAAGATTGAAGTAAATGAAGCTTATTTAAGTTAAAAATTGTATTTTATTATTTAAATAAATATTTTTATTAAGATTCATCAATAAATATAAATTAAGACTATAAGTAAAAAAATGTATTAAACTAAATTTAGTAGGAAAAAAGCAAAGAAATCTTTTAACATTTTTTTATCTTCATATGTTATAAAAAATGACTATTGCTTATATTCAAAGAAGCTGCTCTTTTCTTAGCATATCATATTTTAATATTTTACAAAGTTTCTATTAATTGATTTTTTATTCACCTAGGTCTTCCTAAACTTTTCTTCTATTTATTAGTAAAAGTAAGCTTTTATAACTTAAACTTTGTCTACCTTTATTAAATCTAACTATATAAATGATTTATTTAAGCTCTTACTTTAAATTGGTTCCCATAAGTTTAAAAGTTACAGCTTTTTTATATTTTAAATTCTAAAATAACTATTTATATTTCTTAGATATTGAATATTAAATATTAGTTATATGTTGCTATTTCTTCTTCAACAGACTAGATGATTATTAAATGCATATGTGTAAATTTTCATTTAAGATTATATTAAACTAAAAATTATTTTAAATATTATTTATTTTAGTATTTTTATAGTTTCTTAACTTTAATTAACACAAATCAATTTAGGTTTGTATTGTTTTTCTTGGATAATCATTAATTAGCTTTATTATAATTATCTTTTAGTATGGTACATAAATAGAACAAGAGAGATTTTGGGTTTAATTTAAAGCACTTCTTTAGCTATATGTTTCTGTTTTATATTAAAATGCCAGTTCTAACAATATAAAGCATTTCCTTTTTTAATTAATAAAGAAGATACGAATTTGTGTAAGATTTTAAACTCTTTGAGTTATAAGTTTATATATTCTGCAAATTTAATCTTTTGTTTAAGAAATAATTAAAATTTGTCCATTCTTTCTCTTTTAAATAGGAATAAGCATTCTAAATTATCTTTAATCATAAAAGTTTTACATACTTTAGAATTTATTATAAGTTCTTTCAAACTTTCTTCTCTTTCAAATTTTTTTTATTGAATTTAAAAAAAAATATAAAATTCATTGAATCTGCTGTTAGTCTTGATTTTTTTGATTATCGAGACAAAATTTGAAATATATAATTATTAATTTTAAAATTAGATCCTAAAGGTTAAAAATTTCGTTTAAACACCCTGATTATTTTATTTCCTTTTTTATCTTCTTCTTTTAAAGCTTATTATTTACTTGGATATGCTTAATCATTAGATATTTGTTTCTTAAACTTAATTTTAATAATCAATTATTTATTAAACAAACTAGCTACTTTCTTCGTCTATATCCTGCTATTAGAATATTAATCTTCTTTCTGTATTATCATTTTTACTTTATAAGTTACTTATTTTCTTTTCTAGTTCTTCTATGCATAAATCTTTACCTTATATTAAATATTCTAACTCTTAATTTTACTATTGTATTTCTTCTTCAAGTTTTACTTGTAATTCTTCATTTTCATTTTTTAGGTTTTAGTTAGCTATTTCTAATTCTTTTAATTGCTATTCTAGAGGATATATTTGCTCTATCTACTCTTTTAAAGTTAAGATATAATTTTCTTGCTTCTGATTTATTATTTCAAGTTCTTAGCTTATTAGCCTTTATTATTCTAGTTCCTTACTTATTTTCTACTTTTCTTCATAAGAAATTTGCTATCTAAATAGTTTTATTCTCTCTTGTTATTATTCTTATAAGCCTGAAATTTCCTGTAAGTTTGCTTGTTTTATATTTTACATCATTTTTTCGTTTTAATCAAAGTGGATTCTTTCTCTTCTTTCTAAATTTTCTATCATTAGTTTTACAGAATTTTCAAACTTAGCTAGAGAAATTTCACATGCAGTATCCTTTAAAAGAGATTACTCCTAAAATTATTCTTAGAGGTATTGTTTGAATTATTATAAAGAGTCTGTTGTACTTAGTTATAAATATCCTGATATTCTATCTATTTCATTAGCTATTTACTAGTCTTTACTGTCTTGATCTATTTATAGTTATTCAAGCTACTTTTAGATATTTTCTAACTCATCTTATTAGTTTTACAAAATTGAGTACAGTTCTTTGTTTTAACCTTCTAACTCTATAACTCTTTCTTAATCTTGCTGTTTATCTTACATTATCAGATCATTATCATTTAATTATTTAGATATGAAAGTGCTTTTATTTGGTTATAGTTAGAGTTGCTTTGCTTTCATTTTATAAATTTCACTTTCTAATTGTTTTTTTAGTTTTCTTTCTTCTTCTAATTGACTCTCTAATGAACTAGTTTCTAGGATATCTTTCCCACTGAAGTTTAAAGAGCAATCTATTTTTGTAATTTTTCAATCTGTTGCTGAATATTTAAAAAATCAGTTTAAATTACTTTTATTATAATTTTCTTGAAGATAAAGATATTTTTATTAAGTATAAGATATAAGTTACTATCATAGTTCTTCCACTTACATTTAAAACTTTCCTATATCAGAAAGCTTTTTATATGCTTATAAATCAGCAGTTTATTAGATTTAAGGAGGATGTCATAATTCCCCTTGCTTAACTTTAATCTATTAAATTAATTTATAGTATTTTTAGAGCTATATCAAATAACTACTATCTTTATTAACCTTATAATTTTCAGGAGCATTTTGCTTTTATTAAATTAGTCTTATAATTCTATTAATTTCATAAACATTTTTAAAGATAATTAAAGTATCTTTAACAAAAGTTTTATGATATAGCAATTAAAAGTTGTATTTTTTCATTTGTAAAGCAAAATTTTTTCCTTCAAAGGACTAAAGATTAAAAAAAGACTAAGAAATAAAGCTATTTAAGCTTGCTAAGATAATTTTATAAGCTTAAGTGATTTAGATAATTTAGTGCTGTTTAGTTATCTACTTTAATTAATTTAAAGGTAAGAAAGTATTCCTAATATTTTCTAAGTTAGCAAAGTATTAAAAGATTAAGAGTACTATTTGTTAATCTAAATATTAAAACTTTATAAATTTAAATAAATCCTTGTGTTTCTATCTTCTTATTGATTGCTATTAATTACTTTAGTTCTATAGAAGTGAATCGCTGAAGCACTTTTCTAATTCGTAAAATGTATTTGTGTGATAGTTCAATTAGCTTTTAGTATTTTGCTTATTCCTTTAAATTAATTATTTTGCTCTTAAATGGATATAAATTATTCTAATAGAAGTTTTTAAAGTTTCTAATGTAAATAGTACAATCTAATAAATCCTTTTCAACCTAAAACTTAGATTTATGTAAGCTGGAATGAAATCCTAAGATGAATATAGTTTAAGTTTGCTTAGAATACATGCTAGCTTCCTAAAATAATGATAGCAATTCTCTTCTGTCAAAAAAAGCCGCAGAAAAGTTAAATAATAGCAGAAAAGAATATAATTGACATCTTTAAAATCTAATAAATCCTATAGCTGCTCATAGTAAACTTGCTATAAATAGGGATGCTCTAAATCTTATAATAATGAAAATAGTTTAATTTTCTCTTCTGCTATTACTTCGCTTATCTCTCTAGTAAATCTTTCAAGAAACTATAAAAATCAGTTCCTTTTAAAGCTTATTCGTGCCTCCATAGAAAAAAGATATAAATTCTAATCACAATAAAACAGGAAGAAGCTTGCAAACAGGTGATGAGAATTTAAGATTAGTAAAATAGCAGTTTTAGATTAACTAGTATAACAATGGAAACTAAACGAAATAAATTCCTAATTGCAATTATTTAAAATACTGCTTAACGTGTTGGAACACATAAAATAATGATTAATATTACTCTGACATATCTTGCAGAATTCTTGATCCTGAATATCATTAAAATACAGATGAATTTACTATAGTTTATGAAAGCCAACATTTAAGCAATTATTATAATCCCCTTGTTAATGATATCGGAAGTAAGTTTTTAGTAGCATGAATGCACATATATGACGATTGGTAAACGTTTAGTGCCGAAGCAGCTATAGTTAATTAAGAGGGATAATTTATTAAAAATACTTGAATATTAAGTGAATATGCCAAAAAAGATATAACTTAGTTTGGATTCTATTGTAAAAAGTCTACTTGTATGTAGGTAGATGTATTATAATATAATATAAAAATTATATTATATGATGATGAAGGAAATCAGTTATATTAGAAATTTATACTGGATGAACCTTCTTTTTCTAGCATGGAGAATGCTTTTGTATTATTTTAACTATGAGATAAGTACGTTTTTATCAATTATTGATTATAAGATAAAATCTATAATTATTTCTATGATTACGATTTAAAGCAAAAAGGCTATTTTGAGATTTCAGCGAGCAATTACAACTTAACAACAGCTATTTTAGATGAAAACAAAATAGTTTTCTGCTATATGACTTCTAAAGAAGTTATAAAATGCTAGATTAGAGATAGTAATTTTCAACTCATAAAAGAGCAATTTAAAATCATAGATGAAAGCTCAGATGTCTCATCACGTGATGTTAGATATGTTCAAGTGATAGGAAAAAATGAATGGGTAATACTCTTTAGATCAACTAGTTCTGACAAAAATAAATATCAAATAAGTTCAGTTATTTATGACTTTGATGGAAATCAATAAAGTATAGAAATTATTAATCATGGTTGACTCGAATCAATAGGATTACCTGCTGATATAACATTTAATAATTCCTATGTAGTTTTTTGAATAGCTTAAGATTATTATTATTATGAAATATATGCCTAACTTTTCAGTTTATAAGGTAAAGACCAAAGCACAGTAATTCAACTAAACTAAGAGGATGTTAGTCATACATTAAATGGATGAGTAACATAAACTGATGATTATAATATTCTAATAACATGATTAAGATATTAAGAATATTCAAAAGATTTTAGCATATAAGCTTGCATCTTAGAAAATACATACGAAAAAAATTACGTTGAAAAAATTGAAAATGTTTGCGGACCTTATGATTGTCCTTCCTCATGACTTGGAGATCAATGATGTGACATCAAATGCTTTGTTGAAGAATGCAATTTTGACAAATCAGACTGTACTTTGCTAGATGAAACGTATGGTGATTAAATAGATTGAATAGAAACTAGTATAGATGATACCAATCAATGCTCAACAGGATGCTATATCGACTGAATTAAAAATCTTAAATGTAACTAAGAATGTAATAATGCAAAATGTCTTTATGATGGAGGAGATTGCGATAAAACTTATTGCTCCTCTTATTGTTAGTCCAGTTGAATTGGAGATAATATTTGCGATCCAATTTGTTTCAATAAAGATTGCTAATGGGACGGAGAAGATTGTGGCTACGAAGATAATTAAGATGAATAGTGCAGTGAAGGTTGCTTTTAACATTGATAAGGAGATAATTGGTGCGATGATACCTGCAACAATAAGCAATGCGATTATGACAAAGGTGACTGTGAAGAACCTTTTATAAGATTTGATACTTCAGATCTTTATGAATACTTAGTTAATTGTAAGGATGAAAGTCTTGAATCTGTTAGATTTAATGATGAACTTCTATTAATTTGAATAGATAAATACATGAAAAAAGTTCAATTTATGAGAATTTCTCTAGACAATGTAGAATAAACTTCAAACCGAGTAAGTTACACTTATTTCGACTTAAGCGAGGGATAAAAGTATGAAGACTATTCTAAAATAAAATAAATAAAAGCAAAAGTAAACAAAAATAGCATTGCAATAGGTATAGAATGCGAGTATAAGAACTGTTAAGGATGCTAAGCAGGAAATGTAGACATTGTGTTAGTAATAAAAGATACATATTTCGAAAAAGTAAAAGAAGTAAAGCTAAATAATTAGACCCTTGATAGCTCTTTACTGAGAGACTGGGAGTTTTCATTAAAATTTGACAGTTTGTAATTTGCAGGAGTTTATTTATTAATGTACGAAAAAGGACCACAACTTGTAATTCAACTTTGGAAAAAAACCGTTATACTTTAAGTTGAAAAGCTTTGTAAAGGTTGCTAAGTAGTATTGCATGATTTTCTATATATTTTAGATAAGATAGAGATGATAATATCGAATGCTTAAAAGACTGGATTAAACTTTCTAGTAGAGTTTGATGAAAACCTACAAAAACGCTTAATCAAATCAGTTAATACTTAAACGGGAGAATTATTAGAAGTTTCGCAAGATGAGTTTAAAGATGAATTTAGCTAATAATAAGTATATAATGAAGAAAAAAGCGAGCATTAAGTAATTACTTCGAAAAGCATGTAATCAATGTAGCAAGATGATCGTTTGATAGTTATGAATATGAAACCGAACAAAGAAAGTACATCATAAAACTCAAATGCTTAAACATAAAAGGCTGGTTAAGCTTCAATTTTCTAATATAGTATAGGAGAAATAACTGATGTTGACAAAATATATCAAGAAGATTCTTATTTAATGGAGCCTAAAATCTGCATCTTAAAGTATTAAGATATAACAATAACTTACTTAAGCTAAGATGAGAAAAGTTCTTAATCTAATGATAAAAATTTAGATCTTAAATTAAAATTGGTTAATAATATAAAAGAAAACTAAACTTTGGCTTAAAATATTGAGTATGTCTAACATTTTTGTTTAAAGTCAGCAGTAGTAGTGATTTATAATTACTTATAAGAAAGCTAGATATACATGAAAATAATTACCATAGAGGATAATGAAGCTTAAATTTCATAGGAAATTGAACTAGATATCGACACAGATCTTAGTGAAAACATATTTTCAGTTGGAGAAGTAAATGAACTACTTTACTCACTTGGAATTACTATTAATAACAAAATTTAGTAAGTATTTGCTGGAAGTAAAGAATATTTATGGGATTTAGAAGATGAGAATGACAGTGATTACGAAGATGAGAATAACAGTGATTATGAAGATGAGAATGATAGTGATTATGAAGATGAGAATGACAGTGATTATGATGATGAGTATTATAATAAAGGTGAAAATAAAAAAGATTCAAAAGATACAAGCATTATTCTAACATTTTCTGCTTTGCTTTTCGTTGCACTGATTTGAAATGACTCTTTTAATTAAAAATTCTATTCTAACTAATTAAATATCCGTTTTTATTTATAAAACTAAATTAGATAAAAACTACTTGCATAAATAAATTTCTTAATTTCTTATTTAGTTATTAAATAGGTAGATTTATTTATAATACCTTTATTTTTCTATTTTCAAGCAAAGTCTTCATATAAACTAATTTTTATTTAAATTAAAAATATTTAAGTTGCCTAAGTCATTTAACTATATTCGATTTTTATTTATTCAGTAAACTTTTGTTTAACTAATTCTCAATAGCTTTTATAATTTATTAGCCTAATTCTTTATTTGTTTAGTTTTAATAGGGTCTGTATCATTTGCTATTTGTTTTGGTTTAAGATATTAATTAATGCTCTACTAATTCAAACAGGTAATCTTATTTAACTAACTATGCTTAAAGTCTACCTTTAATTTAATTTTTGCTCATTTAGTGGTAAAATTTTAATAGTCGTTAAACTTATAAACCGCTTTCAGTTATAAAATCTGAGTGTAAATAATCTTTATTTTCTTTCTCTTTTCTGTTTGCAAAGCATTTAAATCAAACTTTAGTTAATTTCCTTTTTGATCATAAGTATACTTTACAAAATGAGTCACTTAGTCTCTCTTAGTCCTTCATAATAAAGGAATGTCTTTCATTATTATTTAGAATTTATTGATAAGTAAGCACTGTATATCCAGATATCTTCTTAGGAAGCTTATAGAAGATTTAAAGGTAATGATTAGCTAAGTTTCAGATATTCTTATTTTCTGATGAATAAGCACGGTTTTTTATAAGTTGGTTCATATTTTGTTCTAGTGATTATCTAGTTATATTGTTGCTTAACTTATCATAATTAAGCTATTCTTTTGTCTATCTAAATTAAATCATAGCAAACTAATTAATTCAATTTTAGTTGCTATTCGCTAATATTAAAGTTAGGAAAGGCTTGCATCTCCTTACTTTACTTCAGCTGAAATAATCTTATAAATAAGACCAAGAAACTTAGCTGGTGAGGAGAATTTAAGATTTGTAATGCAGCAATTTGATATTTTCTAGCTTCAATTTGGAAACTAAACCAATTATGACTATAACTACAATAAATAGTTCCACTATATGATACGTGTGAATACTTGAAATTCCCAATCACATTCGCTTCCATAACTTGTAGATTTCTTTATTCCAACTTAGTCTGAAAGGCGAATGAAATAACAAAAACTGGAGAATATAATACTGACTAGCATTTATCCAATGTCTATATGGTTCGCTAGATAGTAAAGAATCGTAGATGACTCTGAGAGGCATTTTATTAAGCTCAATCTTAAAAGAGTAAAATTTAGATTCTTGGGTATTTTAATAAGCAGCACTTGTATTGAGGTAAACTGCAAAAATCACAACATAGAACTGATTTAAGGCAATACTGAGATTAACTCCGAAGCTAAAAATGGTATTTGAAAATGATGAATAGTGTAGTTGGAGAGATAAATCATACTATTGATTGCCAGTCAATTATATTAGCTTTAATTTCTTAGTTGAAGACACTATTACTACTTTGATTACAAATTAAACTAAAGGGACATTTTTAAATAGCAGCTGTCTAACCCTAAATTGATGTAAATAGCAAAAGTTTGCATGAATAAGCTGAATTTATATCTTCAACATGAACGCTTATATAACCTTATGAAGTAGTAAAAGTATAATGCTGCTGAGGCTTATGATTATTTTGAAATCCTAAGAAGAAACTTGAAATGTAGACTATTGTTGAGTTCAAGCAAATTCCATACGTTAACTTACAAAAGTAAACATGATTTACAAGTAGACTAACTATTAGAAGTACCCAAAAATATGGAATCCTTAAAGCATTTAATTTAGTTTAATTGCTAGACTATAATTAGCAAGGAAATTGCTCTATTATGAACTAAATTCAATTTTGTACCAAACATGCTTTGCTTAATTATGGATCCCTAAGTAAGAGAGTAAAGTGCGGATGAGTTTAGGAGATGCTTCTTAGCAGTGAGTGATATGGTTATTACCATTCTAAAGGCAGAAGGAGGCTGTTTCTATTTATTCTAGAATTATGGGGCTGAAATTAGCCTCTTTGTAGACTTTTTGTAAAGCATTTGTAATACAAGTGGAGATGAAGAATAAGACTTGTTTTTACTGGAAGAAGACACTCTTCATAAGATTATCACATACGAAAATATGCCAGGTACATCTCGGTAACTAGCTGAAATAATAAAAAGTTACAATATAATAATAAAGCAACTTGATTAGATTAGTGATAACGACATTGAAAGCTTAAGCTAACTGTATGGGTTTATAAACTCAGTGTAAGATCACGATCAAGAGTAAATGTAGAAGATAGTACTCTAGGATTCATAGAGAGCAAACTAGAACTCTTGCATACCTAAATAAGTAGTTTACTACTTATTTAAAAACTATCCTTACATTCTAATGGACATCTGCAAACAGTTCATTTCTATGCTAAATGCTAAGAGTTAAATTTCAACCTTTTATGTGATTCAAATCCTCTTAGTTATAATGAAAGCGGATAAAACCTCTGAAATCAGCTTGTAAATAGCTAATCCCTTGATTCAGATACTTTAAGAGAATATTTTGAATTAAGTCCCTTAGATTAAATAGGCTGGAATCTAATAATTGATTGAGTACTCAGAAATAATAGTTCAATACCTTAAGCCAGTAACTCAATGTGAAAATAACAATTTAATTAGCCCTTTGATTGCAAATCTAATGACCCTATTTGAAGTAGAAAATCTTTAGCTGCAAATAGATACAGCTAATAAAGACCAGTCAAAAGAGTAGGAAATAATAAATAGTCAAGTTTGCTAGAGTAACTTATATGATATCACTAAAGTTGATGTCAGTTACTTTGGAATTAGTTTCAAGGCTAACAGCTAAATTATTACTTTGCTTTCTCTTTTAAGATTTATAAACACACTTAGTTACGCTTCTCCTATTTTAGCTATACAAATTACATCTGAAGGATTTTTAAGAATAGCCAAGAAAATGCTAATTTAAATCTTCAAAATTTTGTACAAAAGCTACTATACACAAGTGTGGAGCGTAAAGAATAATGACAGAGAGGAAAGAGAACAGAGAGAGCAGGAACACATAGAAGCGATAACTTATGCTTTAAATATTGTTAATTTAATTTTTTCAAGACTTTTGATTACTGAACTTAATTGTTTTAGTGATGTTAATTTAGTCGAAGTTCTCATCAACATTCATGCTTTACTCGATAAATATTTTGACAAGTACTAATTTCATGGACAAAAGGAAACTAGAAATAAAATTAAGAAACTCCAGAGGTAAATTCAAACCACTTTCATACTTTGGGCACAATTTCCTGATTTTTGGGGTTTATATTTGACAGTTATGTTTGAAAACGTTATACACTTTCCTAATAAGCACGCTTCAACCCTAAACTTAATTTGCTGTATATTTGAACATGCGATTGCATATAAGGATGACACTTTTATTCTAAAAGGCATTTAAGGTGTCTTAACATAATAGCCTATACTATTTCCAAGATCTATGGTAAATTATTTCTTAGTAAATTCAAAGTCAGAAGATAAGCAAAAAACTTTAAAGAACTGAAATGATTTTAAATAAAGCAACACAATAAGGGGTCTTTATGAAAACATTAAGATGTATTCACTTTTATATGACATCAACTAGCTAAACTAATTCGAGTCTATCTTAGAAACCTTTATGTATCTGTTTTTATACACTAATGATTATAAAGTTTTCATATCTCTAGTCAGACTTCTTAGATGCATCTTCCACAGTAAGCACTTGGATGCTTGTAAATTAATTGTCAAAATGCTCAAAAAAAAGTTTGAGAAAAACAAGTAAGTGGAGTACCAAGCTAAGTGTCTTTTCATTGCTAGTGAAGTGGCTGATATTCCTGCTGCTAATTCGTTATTTCTGTATTATGATCTAGTAGACACTTTAAAGAATCTCCTGCCTATTTAGAGTCTCAAAATTAGAGTATTAAAAACCTGGGCTCTTCTTTGCAATCCCAAAATAGGTCTTTCTAACGATTATAATTTACCTCAGGTTAGCTAAATAGCAGATTTCTACAAGGAAGCAACAGAATTAGGTCTATGAAAGTTTTAGCTAGCAAAAGAAACATCAGAAGCAATGTAGGAAGATAACTTGGAAGAAGATAGTCTTTATGCTGATTTAGAATAACAAGAAAAGTAAGAAGAAAGCGAAGATCTATGTGACTAAACCATTGAATGCACTACATTACTAGCCCAATCAACTCTAAATTTATTTGAACATAAAGTTACTAAACGAGCTGTTTTGTTTGAAGACTTCAGTAAAAAGTTAAGTTAGGGTGCTTAAATAAAATTCAATTTGAATGAAACTTTAGGAACAATAATAGCAGCATTAGAGCACTTAGAAAGCGCTGAAATTAAAAACAAAGTGACTTGGATGCTAAGAATTGAAGAGCTGATATAAGTACTGATAAAGATATTTGCAAAAGTACCTTTAGACCAATCTTTGCTTTAGCATGTCTACTAGAAACTTCTTAAATTTCAAAACTCAAATTAACTTGAGCAAAAGCTTGCTATTCAATTAGCATACGAAATTAAAAAACAAATATTAGAAAAGCCACCCCCACATCTTTCTTATTCAGAGATTGAGCTTGCTACTCAAAAAGCTCCATAAGATATTTTTCCTAAAATGAAGGATTTAGAGTATAAAGCAGAGAAATATTGGAAGTAATTTAACAAGGAACTAATTGGAAATACATACTAAAACTCTAGATTTGGAGAGAGAGTTTGCATCAAGCCCATCCACAATTTAACAGACTTCTTCCCTCCACCTTACCCTCTTTCGGTTAAATACAAACCTGATTTGAAGGAAAGTGAGTTCAAACAATTTTTGGTTGAAAATAAGGAAATCTTAATTAGCAAAAAAACAGAGATAAAAACTATCAAGCCAACTAATAATAAAAGCCTTAAATTCTTCCTGGCCGTGCTCCTGCGAAACATGTCGATGAATTTACAAATCAGGATAAAAAAATGCTACCCACAATGTAACCAACATCAGGATAAACAAATATCAATCAGTAATAACCATCCATTTCATAAATGGGAACATAAGTAATGGGGAATATTCAGTAGAATGTTATGCCTAACGCATAAATTTAAATGCCAAATCAAGTCTTTCAATCTGCTTAGCCTGTTGTAAATTAAATATAGTAACAAAATCCTATTCCACCTGGAATTGGTAATTCAGGAATAACTCAGTCATCAGTAATAAATTAATAATAGCTATAGCAACAACTGCTTTAGTACTAATTACAAATGCAATATATCTATAATTAAGGAATGACATAGGAAGAAACAAATGCTTTTGCTGAAGTTTAACAGTTATGCTAATCAGAAAGCAAAGATCCAAGAGTATAGATGCGCTTGGAATAGCTTTTAAAAGAGTTTCCTAAGCTTGTCTAGCTCATCAAAAGTAATAATTGAACCTTTACCAAACTTAACTTTTATCTCTTAATTAAAATGTATAACCTATTTATAAATTATCTTATCAACTTTATTTAAATATTCATCATTTATACTTTACTATTTAATCTACAATAGCTTAGTCTAAGTAACTATACTACAATTACAAGCAATATATTTACAATGTCATACTTATCTCTCATTTATTAATGATTCATATATTTAACTCATATAAATAGTCTTACTCATATCAATCAATTTAGAAGCTTTAAATCAGTTTTAATAATTTCCTTTTCTGTTTATTAATAAAGCAGCAATTTAAATAAAAGTAAATATAGTAAAGAAGCATTAGCTTATTTAATTTAAGTTATATCTTTAAAATCTTTATAAATCACACTCTTTTCAGATATAAATCTAAAAGTTCTGTTGCACTAAGTTTCTTACTATGAGAAACTTTTTTGTTCTAAGTAGTTTTAATTTTAAAAACCTGAGAGTCTTTTAATTGTTTTGATTTATCAGTTACTTTCTATTGATCTTCTTTTATTATTTAGTTCCTTTTTTCTGTATAACTAGCTTATTTTTATATTTTTACTTAGCTTTATTACTTCTAACTTAATAACGTTTTTTTGTTTAGATTCAAACTTTAAGTTGGTTTTCGTGTGAATTAGACTTGAAACTTTTTGTTTTATTAAGCTCTAAACTAAGCACTTTAGTTTTATTCCTTTGTAAAGTATTCTACAGTTAGTAAATTATTTTAAGGAGACTTGTTACTTCCCTCTGATATTATTTCTACTTAATCTGCTTTATATGTTTCTTGAATCTAATTAGGGATTGCTTATATTAAATTCTATTGTTGTGGTGATTATTCTTCTATATTATGTTAATTGTATTAGTTGCTTGGTTATTTTTAACTTTATTAAGAAAGGATATTACTAAGGCTCATATTGCTCTTTCTTGGTGGAGTAAAACTTTAGCTTTATTAAAATTAGTTAATATCTTAAGGTAGATAAGTAGTATAATAGTGATTTTTGGCTTAATAGCAAGGATAGTCTTCTACTGTATGCTTCTATTCTCTACAGAAATGCCAATCCTGCCCATACATAGAATCTCCTCCTTTTACTAAATAAGGATGATATAAGCATGCTTAAGATGTTTAATCATTTTAGCCACACAATTTACAAACTCTGTAATCTAATGGCTATACTTCCAAAAGATTACATTATACCAATTCATTCTCTTTAAAATAAGATTAAGCAATCTTAATAGATTTCTACTTTACCTGCTAACTCAATTTATCGTAGGAACTTTACAAACTCTAGAGTTAATTACTAAGCTCTTTCAAACTTTCTTTCAAATCTTATATTTTGCTCTGCATTTATTACACTAAAGACAATTCTTAGCTCTGTTGAGAAATATGTAATAAATCCTCAATTTCTTAAATGCTTTATGATAAACTTTTTAAAACTATCCCATTGATATTTATAAAGTTACAAATCATAGTCTCATATTCATTTTTTTAATGCTCAGATTCCTCTAATCTCTGCTTATCTTCCTCTTTTAAACCTTATTATTTACTTGGATATGCTTAATCATTAGATATTTGCTTAAAAGTTTTGAGTTATTTCTATAGTTCTTAAACTTAATTTTAATAATCAATTATTTATTAAACAAACTAGCTACTTTCTTCGTCTATATCCTGCTATTAGAATATTAATCTTCTTTCTGTATTATCATTTTTACTTTATAAGTTACTTATTTTCTTTTCTAGTTCTTCTATGCATAAATCTTTACCTTATATTAAATATTCTAACTCTTAATTTTACTACTGTATTTCTTCTTCAATTTATAATAACTCTTCAAGTTTTACTTGTAATTCTTCATTTTCATTTTGTAGGTTTTAGTTAGCTATTTCTAATTCTTTTAATTGCTATTCTAGAGGATATATTTGCTCTATCTACTCTTTTAAAGTTAAGATATAATTTTCTTGCTTCTGATTTATTATTTCAAGTTCTTAGCTTATTAGCCTTTATTATTCTAGTTCCTTACTTATTTTCTACTTTTCTTCATAAGAAATTTGCTATCTAAATAGTTTTATTCTCTCTTGTTATTATTCTTATAAGCCTGAAATTTCCTGTAAGTTTGCTTGTTTTATATTTTACATCATTTTTTCGTTTTAATCAAAGTGGATTCTTTCTCTTCTTTCTAAATTTTCTATCATTAGTTTTACAGAATTTTCAAACTTAGCTAGAGAAATTTCACATGCAGTATCCTTTAAAAGAGATTACTCCTAAAATTATTCTTAGAGGTATTGTTTGAATTATTATAAAGAGTCTGTTGTACTTAGTTATAAATATCCTGATATTCTATCTATTTCATTAGCTATTTACTAGTCTTTACTGTCTTGATCTATTTATAGTTATTCAAGCTACTTTTAGATATTTTCTAACTCATCTTATTAGTTTTACAAAATTGAGTACAGTTCTTTGTTTTAACCTTCTAACTCTATAACTCTTCCTTAATCTTGCTGTTTATCTTACATTATCAGATCATTATCATTTAATTATTTAGATATGAAAGTGCTTTTATTTGGTTATAGTTAGAGTTGCTTTGCTTTCATTTTATAAATTTCACTTTCTAATTGTTTTCTTAGTTTTCTTTCTTCTTCTAATTGACTCTCTAATGAACTAGTTTCTAGGATATCTTTCCCACTGAAGTTTAAAGAATAATCTATTTTTGTAATTTTTCAATCTGTTGCTGAATATTTAAAAAATCAGTTTAAATTACTTTTATTATAATTTTCTTGAAGATAAAGATATTTTTATTAAGTATAAGATATAAGTTACTATCATAGTTCTTCCACTTACATTTAAAACTTTCCTATATCAGAAAGCTTTTTTTTATATATACTTCTGCTTTTTTTAATTTTTATAAATAAATAAATAAATAAATTTGATTATAGAGCACGTAGCACTCTCGTTGGTGCGCAGCTCTTAAAAAAAAATGTTTCATACTGACAAGAATGTTTGTTACTGATAAAATTATCAGATACTTATAAACCTTGTTCAATACTGGTATAATTATTCAGTACTGATAAAAATGTTCAATACTGATATAATTTTAGAATACTCGTAATCTTTAATACTTGCTGGAGGTCCAAGGAAATGGCAGGATTGTGTCTCATTGCATCACCAAAGCAGAGGACGACATGTGTCAATTATGGGTACTTAAATTTCCCACCTCTGATGAAGCTCGCAATATTATTTCTTTTAGTTCCAGTATTAAAAATAAACGAAACCAAGTCAAGCCAACGTCGAAGGTCTAAGAATCTTATGTCTCGAGGTCAAACCAAAGCAGAGGAAGACATAAAGTCGATTATGGGTACTTAACTTCCCCAACCTCTGATGAAGATGACCTTGTTGTTCACCTTCGAACAACTATGGCGGTTTTAAAAAATATATAGTATATCTTCCTCTTTTTCGTTCTGATTATATAGAAAGCAATTATTAATATCCAAATAAGAATAAATAAGAGTAAATTATTGGATTAAATTAAGAAAAGCTGACTTTTTATGTTATATGAGTGCATTTATCAAGTTTACTAATTTTAATAAGTATAAATGAGTCAAGATATTTTTTTATTTTATAATAATAACGAAATTAAAATGTTCAACAGTGCCAACCTGGACACCGTTTAAAATAAGTTGTTTTATCAGCAACACTTCTCCTCATTCTTGACTTTCTAATGAAATTATCTTCACTAAGGTCTTCTCAATTTCTTTGATTTCTTGTTCTTATTATTTCAAAAGGTACTTCACATCATTTTCTTCTGTAAATATCTCCATGCCAGTTGCAATAGAGCCTCTAGTATTTTTCTTATTCTTTACACCAAAATTTTTTCTTAAAATTCTAAAATTTTTAGCAATTCTTGTACAAATGTCACTTACTCTTACAGTAGTACCATTTCTTACTTACTTATCTGATTGGTTTTCGATTTATAACCTCTTTTTATTCTATCTCCATCTAATTTGTCTAATTAATTATGTATGTGCTAATATTCTTTTGCTTAATAAATTCCAACTCTTGTTTTTATACGATATTTCCAACCCTTGCTGTTTCTTATCTATGTTCAGTTTAAATGTTCCAATATGTTTTGAGTTCCCTTTCTTAATTAATAATTCTAATCTCTAAGTTATCTTATCCAAGCGATAATAAGTTTCTTAGTTCTTAATTTTCCTACTTAAGCACTTTAATCTCTTCCTAGAGATTGGATATTTCAAATACTAACTGTTAAATATTAATTTCCTTTTTAATTATCTTTGATGGAAGTTCTTTTCCTGTTATTATATTAGATTCCTTTCTTTTTATTACTTCAGGAGGTGTTTATTATAGTTATTAGGTTCTTTATTAATTTTGTAAGTGAGGAGAAGAAGACTCTTGATACTTTTTTTATGCCTGCTTTTTCTCTAGAGCCTTTTTTCTCTTCTTTGCTCAAGAAAAAGCCGGGAACAAGATTTTAAGATTCCATTTTTATATATTCTTATTTATTTAATTAGTTTAAATATGAAATTATTTTTAAAATATTTAGAGAGTAATAAGGAAGTTAAATTAATATCTTTAGTTTTAAAGATTATTTGGTTTTGATATACTTTAAACACACCTTTCTTGCTTTACTTTTTAATTAAATAAAGTTTTTATTATTTTCAATATATTTCCTTTGAAATTCAATGCTTGAATGTTCAGAATATGTTGGATTTGCAATTAACATAAAAGAATTAACTAAAATCATTATTAAGTTTTTAAATAAATTTGATAGTTTTAATAATTATTCTCTATTTTGCAACTAATCTAATTAAGATTGGTAGATAAGTGTTAAGATTTATTTAATATAATTGCTATCAGATTTATAATCTATCTATAAATTATTATTTTATATTTCAATCTTAGTCTTCCTCTTCTATATTAAAAGGCTTAAGGTATTGAACTATTATTTCTGAGTACTCAATCAATTATTAGATTCCAGCCAATTTAATCTAAGGGACTTAATTCAAAATATTCTCTTAAAGTATCTGAATCAAGGGATTAGCTATTTACAAGCTGATTTCAGAGGTTTTATCCGCTTTCATTATAACTAAGAGGATTTGAATCACATAAAAGGTTGAAATTTAACTCTTAGCATTTAGCATAGAAATGAACTGTTTGCAGATGTCCATTAGAATGTAAGGATAGTTTTTAAATAAGTAGTAAACTACTTATTTAGGTATGCAAGAGTTCTAGTTTGCTCTCTATGAATCCTAGAGTACTATCTTCTACATTTACTCTTGATCGTGATCTTACACTGAGTTTATAAACCCATACAGTTAGCTTAAGCTTTCAATGTCGTTATCACTAATCTAATCAAGTTGCTTTATTATTATATTGTAACTTTTTATTATTTCAGCTAGTTACCGAGATGTACCTGGCATATTTTCGTATGTGATAATCTTATGAAGAGTGTCTTCTTCCAGTAAAAACAAGTCTTATTCTTCATCTCCACTTGTATTACAAATGCTTTACAAAAAGTCTACAAAGAGGCTAATTTCAGCCCCATAATTCTAGAATAAATAGAAACAGCCTCCTTCTGCCTTTAGAATGGTAATAACCATATCACTCACTGCTAAGAAGCATCTCCTAAACTCATCCGCACTTTACTCTCTTACTTAGGGATCCATAATTAAGCAAAGCATGTTTGGTACAAAATTGAATTTAGTTCATAATAGAGCAATTTCCTTGCTAATTATAGTCTAGCAATTAAACTAAATTAAATGCTTTAAGGATTCCATATTTTTGGGTACTTCTAATAGTTAGTCTACTTGTAAATCATGTTTACTTTTGTAAGTTAACGTATGGAATTTGCTTGAACTCAACAATAGTCTACATTTCAAGTTTCTTCTTAGGATTTCAAAATAATCATAAGCCTCAGCAGCATTATACTTTTACTACTTCATAAGGTTATATAAGCGTTCATGTTGAAGATATAAATTCAGCTTATTCATGCAAACTTTTGCTATTTACATCAATTTAGGGTTAGAGAGCTGCTATTTAAAAATGTCCCTTTAGTTTAATTTGTAATCAAAGTAGTAATAGTGTCTTCAACTAAGAAATTAAAGCTAATATAATTGTCTGGCAATCAATAGTATGATTTATCTCTCCAACTACACTATTCATCATTTTCAAATACCATTTTTAGCTTCGGAGTTAATCTCAGTATTGCCTTAAATCAGTTCTATGTTGTGATTTTTGCAGTTTACCTCAATACAAGTGCTGCTTATTAAAATACCCAAGAATCTAAATTTTACTCTTTTAAGATTGAGCTTAATAAAATGCCTCTCAGAGTCATCTACGATTCTTTACTATCTAACGAACCATATAGACATTGGATAAATGCTAGTCAGTATTATATTCTCCAGTTTTTGTTATTTCATTCGCCTTTCAGACTAAGTTGGAATAAAGAAATCTACAAGTTATGGAAGCGAATGTGATTGGGAATTTCAAGTATTCACACGTATCATATAGTGGAACTATTTATTGTAGTTATAGTCATAATTGGTTTAGTTTCCAAATTGAAGCTAGAAAATATCAAATTGCTGCATTACAAATCTTAAATTCTCCTCACCAGCTAAGTTTCTTGGTCTTATTTATAAGATTATTTCAGCTGAAGTAAAGTAAGGAGATGCAAGCCTTTCCTAACTTTAATATTAGCGAATAGCAACTAAAATTGAATTAATTAGTTTGCTATGATTTAATTTAGATAGACAAAAGAATAGCTTAATTATGATAAGTTAAGCAACAATATAACTAGATAATCACTAGAACAAAATATGAACCAACTTATAAAAAACCGTGCTTATTCATCAGAAAATAAGAATATCTGAAACTTAGCTAATCATTACCTTTAAATCTTCTATAAGCTTCCTAAGAAGATATCTGGATATACAGTGCTTACTTATCAATAAATTCTAAATAATAATGAAAGACATTCCTTTATTATGAAGGACTAAGAGAGACTAAGTGACTCATTTTGTAAAGTATACTTATGATCAAAAAGGAAATTAACTAAAGTTTGATTTAAATGCTTTGCAAACAGAAAAGAGAAAGAAAATAAAGATTATTTACACTCAGATTTTATAACTGAAAGCGGTTTATAAGTTTAACGACTATTAAAATTTTACCACTAAATGAGCAAAAATTAAATTAAAGGTAGACTTTAAGCATAGTTAGTTAAATAAGATTACCTATTTGAATTAGTAGAGCATTAATTAATATCTTAAACCAAAACAAATAGCAAATGATACAGACCCTATTAAAACTAAACAAATAAAGAATTAGGCTAATAAATTATAAAAGCTATTGAGAATTAGTTAAACAAAAGTTTACTGAATAAATAAAAATCGAATATAGTTAAATGACTTAGGCAACTTAAATATTTTTAATTTAAATAAAAATTAGTTTATATGAAGACTTTGCTTGAAAATAGAAAAATAAAGGTATTATAAATAAATCTACCTATTTAATAACTAAATAAGAAATTAAGAAATTTATTTATGCAAGTAGTTTTTATCTAATTTAGTTTTATAAATAAAAACGGATATTTAATTAGTTAGAATAGAATTTTTAATTAAAAGAGTCATTTCAAATCAGTGCAACGAAAAGCAAAGCAGAAAATGTTAGAATAATGCTTGTATCTTTTGAATCTTTTTTATTTTCACCTTTATTATAATACTCATCATCATAATCACTGTCATACTCATCTTCATAATCACTGTCATACTCATCTTCATAATCACTGTCATTCTCATCTTCATAATCACTGTTATTCTCATCTTCGTAATCACTGTCATTCTCATCTTCTAAATCCCATAAATATTCTTTACTTCCAGCAAATACTTACTAAATTTTGTTATTAATAGTAATTCCAAGTGAGTAAAGTAGTTCATTTACTTCTCCAACTGAAAATATGTTTTCACTAAGATCTGTGTCGATATCTAGTTCAATTTCCTATGAAATTTAAGCTTCATTATCCTCTATGGTAATTATTTTCATGTATATCTAGCTTTCTTATAAGTAATTATAAATCACTACTACTGCTGACTTTAAACAAAAATGTTAGACATACTCAATATTTTAAGCCAAAGTTTAGTTTTCTTTTATATTATTAACCAATTTTAATTTAAGATCTAAATTTTTATCATTAGATTAAGAACTTTTCTCATCTTAGCTTAAGTAAGTTATTGTTATTTCTTAATACTTTAAGATGCAGATTTTAGGCTCCATTAAATAAGAATCTTCTTGATATATTTTGTCAACATCAGTTATTTCTCCTATACTATATTAGAAAATTGAAGCTTAACCAGCCTTTTATGTTTAAGCATTTGAGTTTTATGATGTACTTTCTTTGTTCGGTTTCATATTCATAACTATCAAACGATCATCTTGCTACATTGATTACATGCTTTTCGAAGTAATTACTTAATGCTCGCTTTTTTCTTCATTATATACTTATTATTAGCTAAATTCATCTTTAAACTCATCTTGCGAAACTTCTAATAATTCTCCCGTTTAAGTATTAACTGATTTGATTAAGCGTTTTTGTAGGTTTTCATCAAACTCTACTAGAAAGTTTAATCCAGTCTTTTAAGCATTCGATATTATCATCTCTATCTTATCTAAAATATATAGAAAATCATGCAATACTACTTAGCAACCTTTACAAAGCTTTTCAACTTAAAGTATAACGGTTTTTTTCCAAAGTTGAATTACAAGTTGTGGTCCTTTTTCGTACATTAATAAATAAACTCCTGCAAATTACAAACTGTCAAATTTTAATGAAAACTCCCAGTCTCTCAGTAAAGAGCTATCAAGGGTCTAATTATTTAGCTTTACTTCTTTTACTTTTTCGAAATATGTATCTTTTATTACTAACACAATGTCTACATTTCCTGCTTAGCATCCTTAACAGTTCTTATACTCGCATTCTATACCTATTGCAATGCTATTTTTGTTTACTTTTGCTTTTATTTATTTTATTTTAGAATAGTCTTCATACTTTTATCCCTCGCTTAAGTCGAAATAAGTGTAACTTACTCGGTTTGAAGTTTATTCTACATTGTCTAGAGAAATTCTCATAAATTGAACTTTTTTCATGTATTTATCTATTCAAATTAATAGAAGTTCATCATTAAATCTAACAGATTCAAGACTTTCATCCTTACAATTAACTAAGTATTCATAAAGATCTGAAGTATCAAATCTTATAAATGGTTCTTCACAGTCACCTTTGTCATAATCGCATTGCTTATTGTTGCAGGTATCATCACACCAATTATCTCCTTATCAATGTTAAAAGCAACCTTCACTGCACTATTCATCTTAATTATCTTCGTAGCCACAATCTTCTCCGTCCCATTAGCAATCTTTATTGAAACAAATTGGATCGCAAATATTATCTCCAATTCAACTGGACTAACAATAAGAGGAGCAATAAGTTTTATCGCAATCTCCTCCATCATAAAGACATTTTGCATTATTACATTCTTAGTTACATTTAAGATTTTTAATTCAGTCGATATAGCATCCTGTTGAGCATTGATTGGTATCATCTATACTAGTTTCTATTCAATCTATTTAATCGCCATACGTTTCGTCAAGCAAAGTACAGTCTGATTTGTCAAAATTGCATTCTTCAACAAAGCATTTGACGTCACATCATTGATCTCCAAGTCATGAAGAAGGACAATCATAAGGTCCACAAACATTTTCAATTTTTTCAACGTAATTTTTTTCGTAGGTATTTTCTAAGATGCAAGCTTATATGCTACAATCTTTTGAATATTCTTAATATCTTATTCATGTTACTAGAATATTATAATCATCAGTTTTTGATATTAATCCATTTAATGTATGACTAACATCCTCTTAATTTAGTTGAATTATTGTGCTTTGGTCTTTACCTTATAAACTGAAAAGTTAGGCATATGATTCACGATAACTAGAATCTTAAGCTATCCAAAAAACAATATAAGAATGATTAAACGTTATATCAGCAGGTAATCCTATTGATTCGAGTCAACCATGATTAATAATTTCTATACTTTATTGATTGCCATCAAAGTCATAAATAACTGAACTTATTTGATTTTTATTTTTGTCAGAACTAGTTGATCTAAAGAGTATTACCCATTCATTTTTTCCTATCACTTGAACATATCTAACGTCACGTGATGAGACATCTGAGCTTTCATCTATGATTTTAAATTGCTCTTTTATGAGTTGAAAATTACTATCTCTAATCTAGCATTTTATAACTTCTTTAGAAGTCATATAGCAGAAAACTATTTTGTTTTCATCTAAAATAGCTGTTGTTAAGTTGTAATTGCTCGCTGAAATCTCAAAATAGCCTTTTTGCTTTAAATCGTAATCATAGAAATAATTATAGATTGTGCTATATTATCAATAATTGATAGAAACGTACTTATCTCATAGAGCGAATCTTACTCTAATATTCTCCATACTAGTTTAAGAACTATCATCAAGTATCATTTTATCGTGTAACTGATTTCCTTCATCGTCATATAAAATAATTTTTATATTATAAAGTAATAAATCTACCTCAATACAAGTAGACTTTTTACAATAGAATCCTATCCCAAGTATATCATCAAAGTTATACTCATTTAATATTCAAGTATTTTTAATAAACTATCCCTCTTAATTAAATATAGCTGCTTCGGCACCATATATTGACCAACTATCATAAACGTGTATTCAAGTCACAAAAAAATTATTACCAACAATATCCACAGAGGGATATAGATAATCATTTCTATAATAATTTTCATAAACTATAGTAAATTCATCAGTGTTTCAATGATAATCAGGATCAAGAACTCTACAAGATATGTCAGAGTAGGAATTTTCATTGCTCCACGAGTTTCAACATAATAGGCAGTATTTCAATTTATTGCATTTAAAATATTGGTTTGTTTAGTTTCCATTATCATACTAGTTAACTTAAAACTGCTATTTTACTAACCTTAAATTCTCATCACCTGTTTATAAGTTTCTTCTTGTTTTATTACTACTAGAATTAGAATTTTTATCCTCTTAAAGCTCTAATAATCTCTGGATGGAACTGACTTTTCTAATTTCTTGAAAGATTTCCTAGTGAGATAAGTGAAGCAAGACAAGTGTTATAATAAGGTAGAAATATTTCATTATTGTTAATATTAGAGAATCACTATTTATAGTACAATTATGATTTGCAATTTTTAGGTTTATTAGATTTTAAAGATGTCTAATCTGTTCTTTTTTTTTGGTCAAATTAACTTATTTACATTATCTAGACAGAGAATAGATATCTTAATTTAGAAGAACTTGCATACATTTCTACACTATTTTAACTATTTTTAGCTATGAATTTCATTCGCAGCAGCTAAATCTAATCTTTGGCTTGAAAAGGATTTATTGTATTGCATAAGTGAACAAGAGACTTTAAAATTTCTAATAGAATAATTTTTACCAGATTAAGTGTAAATAATAAAATCTAAAGGAAATTAGCAAAACAAAAGTTAATTGAACTAGCACTTTTAATATTAATCTAAAATATATGAGTTCTTCAGTGGTTCTATAGAATAAAACTATTTTATTTAATTGCTTCGAGGATAAATAGTTAGACTTTATGCAGATTGAGATTTTCCAAATCAAGTCAAAGTACTTCACTAAATTTAGAAACAATTAGGTAAACTCACCTTAAAGTTCTAGTTAGTACTTTAATTTAAGATTGATAATTAAAGAACACTAAGCTATCTAAATCACAGCTTAAGCTAGTAAATACATACTATTTAGTCCAATTATTTTAATTGTTTAGTCTTATTTCTATATTTGTCCTTTTAAGGTAAAAATCATGCTTATCAAAAATAAAAAATCAGCCTTTTAATTAATAAAATTAAGTTTTCCTTTAAGATACTTCAACTAGTTTAACAATATTCACCAAACTAGAGAAGAGTCATTAGAGTAAGACTAATCAAAAGAAGTATTGATTAGAACTATAAGGCTAATTAAGATAGCAGCTATATGATATAACTCTAGAAATAGCTATAGAAATAAATTTAGCAGGCTATAGAACTAAAAGCCAATGCTAAGGTATTATATGAGTAAGTTAAGGAAGAGAAATAGTGATATGCTCCTTAAATCTAATAAACTGCTGATTTATAAGCATATAAAAAGCTTTCTGATATAGGAAAGTTTTAAATGTAAGTGGAAGAACTATGATAGTAACTCATATCTTATACTTAATAAAAATATCTTTATCTTCAAGAAAATTATAATAAAAGTAATTTAAACTGATTTTTTAAATATTCAGCAACAGATTGAAAAATTACAAAAATAGATTACTCTTTAAACTTCAGTGGGAAAGATATCCTAGAAACTAGTTCATTAGAGAGTCAATTAGAAGAAGAAAGAAAACTAAGAAAACAATTAGAAAGTGAAATTTATAAAATGAAAGCAAAGCAACTCTAACTATAACCAAATAAAAGCACTTTCATATCTAAATAATTAAATGATAATGATCTGATAATGTAAGATAAACAGCAAGATTAAGAAAGAGTTATAGAGTTAGAAGGTTAAAACAAAGAACTGTACTCAATTTTGTAAAACTAATAAGATGAGTTAGAAAATATCTAAAAGTAGCTTGAATAACTATAAATAGATCAAGACAGTAAAGACTAGTAAATAGCTAATGAAATAGATAGAATATCAGGATATTTATAACTAAGTACAACAGACTCTTTATAATAATTCAAACAATACCTCTAAGAATAATTTTAGGAGTAATCTCTTTTAAAGGATACTGCATGTGAAATTTCTCTAGCTAAGTTTGAAAATTCTGTAAAACTAATGATAGAAAATTTAGAAAGAAGAGAAAGAATCCACTTTGATTAAAACGAAAAAATGATGTAAAATATAAAACAAGCAAACTTACAGGAAATTTCAGGCTTATAAGAATAATAACAAGAGAGAATAAAACTATTTAGATAGCAAATTTCTTATGAAGAAAAGTAGAAAATAAGTAAGGAACTAGAATAATAAAGGCTAATAAGCTAAGAACTTGAAATAATAAATCAGAAGCAAGAAAATTATATCTTAACTTTAAAAGAGTAGATAGAGCAAATATATCCTCTAGAATAGCAATTAAAAGAATTATAAATAGCTAACTAAAACCTACAAAATGAAAATGAAGAATTACAAGTAAAACTTGAAGAATTATTATAAATTGAAGAAGAAATACAGTAGTAAAATTAAGAGTTAGAATATTTAATATAAGGTAAAGATTTATGCATAGAAGAACTAGAAAAGAAAATAAGTAACTTATAAAGTAAAAATGATAATACAGAAAGAAGATTAATATTCTAATAGCAGGATATAGACGAAGAAAGTAGCTAGTTTGTTTAATAAATAATTGATTATTAAAATTAAGTTTAAGAACTATAGAAATAACTCAAAACTTTTAAGCAAATATCTAATGATTAAGCATATCCAAGTAAATAATAAGGTTTAAAAGAGGAAGATAAGCAGAGATTAGAGGAATCTGAGCATTAAAAAAATGAATATGAGACTATGATTTGTAACTTTATAAATATCAATGGGATAGTTTTAAAAAGTTTATCATAAAGCATTTAAGAAATTGAGGATTTATTACATATTTCTCAACAGAGCTAAGAATTGTCTTTAGTGTAATAAATGCAGAGCAAAATATAAGATTTGAAAGAAAGTTTGAAAGAGCTTAGTAATTAACTCTAGAGTTTGTAAAGTTCCTACGATAAATTGAGTTAGCAGGTAAAGTAGAAATCTATTAAGATTGCTTAATCTTATTTTAAAGAGAATGAATTGGTATAATGTAATCTTTTGGAAGTATAGCCATTAGATTACAGAGTTTGTAAATTGTGTGGCTAAAATGATTAAACATCTTAAGCATGCTTATATCATCCTTATTTAGTAAAAGGAGGAGATTCTATGTATGGGCAGGATTGGCATTTCTGTAGAGAATAGAAGCATACAGTAGAAGACTATCCTTGCTATTAAGCCAAAAATCACTATTATACTACTTATCTACCTTAAGATATTAACTAATTTTAATAAAGCTAAAGTTTTACTCCACCAAGAAAGAGCAATATGAGCCTTAGTAATATCCTTTCTTAATAAAGTTAAAAATAACCAAGCAACTAATACAATTAACATAATATAGAAGAATAATCACCACAACAATAGAATTTAATATAAGCAATCCCTAATTAGATTCAAGAAACATATAAAGCAGATTAAGTAGAAATAATATCAGAGGGAAGTAACAAGTCTCCTTAAAATAATTTACTAACTGTAGAATACTTTACAAAGGAATAAAACTAAAGTGCTTAGTTTAGAGCTTAATAAAACAAAAAGTTTCAAGTCTAATTCACACGAAAACCAACTTAAAGTTTGAATCTAAACAAAAAAACGTTATTAAGTTAGAAGTAATAAAGCTAAGTAAAAATATAAAAATAAGCTAGTTATACAGATAAAAGGAACTAAATAATAAAAGAAGATCAATAGAAAGTAACTGATAAATCAAAACAATTAAAAGACTCTCAGGTTTTTAAAATTAAAACTACTTAGAACAAAAAAGTTTCTCATAGTAAGAAACTTAGTGCAACAGAACTTTTAGATTTATATCTGAAAAGAGTGTGATTTATAAAGATTTTAAAGATATAACTTAAATTAAATAAGCTAATGCTTCTTTACTATATTTACTTTTATTTAAATTGCTGCTTTATTAATAAACAGAAAAGGAAATTATTAAAACTGATTTAAAGCTTCTAAATTGATTGATATGAGTAAGACTATTTATATGAGTTAAATATATGAATCATTAATAAATGAGAGATAAGTATGACATTGTAAATATATTGCTTGTAATTGTAGTATAGTTACTTAGACTAAGCTATTGTAGATTAAATAGTAAAGTATAAATGATGAATATTTAAATAAAGTTGATAAGATAATTTATAAATAGGTTATACATTTTAATTAAGAGATAAAAGTTAAGTTTGGTAAAGGTTCAATTATTACTTTTGATGAGCTAGACAAGCTTAGGAAACTCTTTTAAAAGCTATTCCAAGCGCATCTATACTCTTGGATCTTTGCTTCCTGATTAGCATAACTGTTAAACTTCAGCAAAAGCATTTGTTTCTTCCTATGTCATTCCTTAATTATAGATATATTGCATTTGTAATTAGTACTAAAGCAGTTGTTGCTATAGCTATTATTAATTTATTACTGATGACTGAGTTATTCCTGAATTACCAATTCCAGGTGGAATAGGATTTTGTTACTATATTTAATTTACAACAGGCTAAGCAGATTGAAAGACTTGATTTGGCATTTAAATTTATGCGTTAGGCATAACATTCTACTGAATATTCCCCATTACTTATGTTCCCATTTATGAAATGGATGGTTATTACTGATTGATATTTGTTTATCCTGATGTTGGTTACATTGTGGGTAGCATTTTTTTATCCTGATTTGTAAATTCATCGACATGTTTTGCAGGAGCACGGCCAGGAAGAATTTAAGGCTTTTATTATTAGTTGGCTTGATAGTTTTTATCTCTGTTTTTTTGCTAATTAAGATTTCCTTATTTTCAACCAAAAATTGTTTGAACTCACTTTCCTTCAAATCAGGTTTGTATTTAACTGAAAGAGGGTAAGGTGGAGGGAAGAAGTCTGTTAAATTGCGGATGGGCTTGATGCAAACTCTCTCTCCAAATCTAGAGTTTTAGTATGTATTTCCAATTAGTTCCTTGTTAAATTACTTCCAACATTTCTCTGCTTTATACTCTAAATCCTTCATTTTAGGAAAAATATCTTATGGAGCTTTTTGAGTAGCAAGCTCAATCTCTGAATAAGAAAGATGTGGGGGTGGCTTTTCTAATATTTGTTTTTTAATTTCGTATGCTAATTGAATAGCAAGCTTTTGCTCAAGTTAATTTGAGTTTTGAAATTTAAGAAGTTTCTAGTAGACATGCTAAAGCAAAGATTGGTCTAAAGGTACTTTTGCAAATATCTTTATCAGTACTTATATCAGCTCTTCAATTCTTAGCATCCAAGTCACTTTGTTTTTAATTTCAGCGCTTTCTAAGTGCTCTAATGCTGCTATTATTGTTCCTAAAGTTTCATTCAAATTGAATTTTATTTAAGCACCCTAACTTAACTTTTTACTGAAGTCTTCAAACAAAACAGCTCGTTTAGTAACTTTATGTTCAAATAAATTTAGAGTTGATTGGGCTAGTAATGTAGTGCATTCAATGGTTTAGTCACATAGATCTTCGCTTTCTTCTTACTTTTCTTGTTATTCTAAATCAGCATAAAGACTATCTTCTTCCAAGTTATCTTCCTACATTGCTTCTGATGTTTCTTTTGCTAGCTAAAACTTTCATAGACCTAATTCTGTTGCTTCCTTGTAGAAATCTGCTATTTAGCTAACCTGAGGTAAATTATAATCGTTAGAAAGACCTATTTTGGGATTGCAAAGAAGAGCCCAGGTTTTTAATACTCTAATTTTGAGACTCTAAATAGGCAGGAGATTCTTTAAAGTGTCTACTAGATCATAATACAGAAATAACGAATTAGCAGCAGGAATATCAGCCACTTCACTAGCAATGAAAAGACACTTAGCTTGGTACTCCACTTACTTGTTTTTCTCAAACTTTTTTTTGAGCATTTTGACAATTAATTTACAAGCATCCAAGTGCTTACTGTGGAAGATGCATCTAAGAAGTCTGACTAGAGATATGAAAACTTTATAATCATTAGTGTATAAAAACAGATACATAAAGGTTTCTAAGATAGACTCGAATTAGTTTAGCTAGTTGATGTCATATAAAAGTGAATACATCTTAATGTTTTCATAAAGACCCCTTATTGTGTTGCTTTATTTAAAATCATTTCAGTTCTTTAAAGTTTTTTGCTTATCTTCTGACTTTGAATTTACTAAGAAATAATTTACCATAGATCTTGGAAATAGTATAGGCTATTATGTTAAGACACCTTAAATGCCTTTTAGAATAAAAGTGTCATCCTTATATGCAATCGCATGTTCAAATATACAGCAAATTAAGTTTAGGGTTGAAGCGTGCTTATTAGGAAAGTGTATAACGTTTTCAAACATAACTGTCAAATATAAACCCCAAAAATCAGGAAATTGTGCCCAAAGTATGAAAGTGGTTTGAATTTACCTCTGGAGTTTCTTAATTTTATTTCTAGTTTCCTTTTGTCCATGAAATTAGTACTTGTCAAAATATTTATCGAGTAAAGCATGAATGTTGATGAGAACTTCGACTAAATTAACATCACTAAAACAATTAAGTTCAGTAATCAAAAGTCTTGAAAAAATTAAATTAACAATATTTAAAGCATAAGTTATCGCTTCTATGTGTTCCTGCTCTCTCTGTTCTCTTTCCTCTCTGTCATTATTCTTTACGCTCCACACTTGTGTATAGTAGCTTTTGTACAAAATTTTGAAGATTTAAATTAGCATTTTCTTGGCTATTCTTAAAAATCCTTCAGATGTAATTTGTATAGCTAAAATAGGAGAAGCGTAACTAAGTGTGTTTATAAATCTTAAAAGAGAAAGCAAAGTAATAATTTAGCTGTTAGCCTTGAAACTAATTCCAAAGTAACTGACATCAACTTTAGTGATATCATATAAGTTACTCTAGCAAACTTGACTATTTATTATTTCCTACTCTTTTGACTGGTCTTTATTAGCTGTATCTATTTGCAGCTAAAGATTTTCTACTTCAAATAGGGTCATTAGACTTGCAATCAAAGGGTTATCTAAGGTTTTAGTATAAACTTAGGAAAATCTTTTGTTTAAACTTACCCTATTTACTTTAATCTTAAGTATGTAATAAATGATTTAATATGCTTGGCCCTTCTTTTATTGATTATATATCCTTAAAGGAAATATTTGATATTATTATAAATATCTTTATTATTATGCTTAGTTAATGATAAGTTTAGTAACTTTTTATAGTTATAAGAGTGGTAATATATAACTATATCTAAAAAACAGGAAAGTACTTATCTCTTTTTCTAAACTTTGTAGAACTGATATCTAACAATTTAATACTTCCTAGCAAGATTTTATTAAAAGCCTTAAAAATAAGATTTCTTATATTCTTCAAAAGATGCATAGTCTTAAGTTATAGTTAATTGTTCTTATTATTTTTTGCTTGTTGTTTTTTATTAATTATCTGTAATTTTTTCTTTAATATTAAAAGGTAAGTACTATACTATTTAAGAACTATATCCTTTTATTTAATCTGAATGTACTATAAAGCTATTTATAATTTAGACAAGTATCTTTAGCTGCTATTCCTTTAAAGAGATATTGGTTGTAATAATTATTTCATATATTTAGCTTTAATTTTACCATATTATTACTATTTAGTTGCTTCTATATCAAATAAGTGTTAGTTTAATAAGACATATAACAGTCTGTCAATTGCTAATGGCTATAAAGAATATAAGAAAAGCTGAAGACAGACAAAGTTTAAACAAATAGTTAAAGATTTCTAGATAAAGGAGTAGAAGAGAAGGGAATTAAATGAATCTTAGGTATAATCCTAATCAAATACTTTAATTAGAATTTTACCCCTTATTGTGAACTAATTCAAGACATTTAATCTTCAAAATTAGATTTTTAAATATAGATAGCTATTTTTAGAAATAACAAAACATATAGTTCGAATAAAATTTTCTAAACCAAATAACAAAATTAAATAAAAATTCTTAAAGAAAAAAATTGTATAAAGTTAATTTGATAATAGCTATAAATGAAGGATAAAAAGATTATATTTGCAAGGAAATTAGTTAAAATCTGAAGCTAGAAGTTAATTTTTCTCCGTCTGAAATTTTTTACTGATAGATTAAGAAAATAATTTATTGCAATTGAATGCAAATATTGATGCTTTTGCTTCTCAAAAATGTTATAAATAAAAAGAAAAAAATCTATTAATATAAAGAAAATAATAATAATTTAAATACTTAGTTTATTCAATTAAAAATCAGACTGTAAAGTTTAAATAAAAATTATTAAAAACTTAAATTACTTAAATTTCTAAAAAAAGAGAAATGCTAATAAATTTTAGAATAAAATTTGAATATGTAAGAATAATAGGAAATTAAAATAATTAAAAAAAGTAAAATTTAAGTCTAAAAAAGGAAAAAGATTGAATGTAATTTTTAAATTAATAAAAGAATCTAGTTAACTTTAACAGAGATCAAAATAATAATAGAATATTTATATTTAAATTTAAGAACATCAATTCATAATATCTTAGAAAATGAAAATAAAATGAATATAAATTCGCCAACAAATTAAAAATTACAATATAATTAAAAAATAATTAATTTTTATAATATATCCCTTTGAATAATAAATCAGTTAGATGAATTTGAATTCAAAAAAATTAGATAAGATATTTATATTCAGATTATTTTGTATATATGAAATGGTAGAAGATAGCTTTTAATATATAAAAAATTATATTGCAAAGTTACTTTAAACCTGAGAAAAAAGAACAATTTATTTTAAAAATATGAAATAAATTTTGCATACAAATTTAGTCCTAAGACTTATTCAAAATAATTAAAATTTAACCTTTTTAAGAAAATCAATTGATTATTAAGAAAAAAATTTAAATGTAAGAGTTATCTCAAATTAATCCAATGAGAATAAAAACAAAAATCGTTAGAATTATGCTACTCCTTTTTTTTTAACATTATTCTCATTATCACCAGAATTTTTAATTGGCGATGTTTTGGATTTGGATTTAGTTTATTAAAATAATTTTCTTATCCAACAAATATTTATTGAATTTCGTTATTAATAGTAATTCCGATTGAATAAAGAAGCTCCTTTTCTTCTCCAATCGAAAAAATATTTTTTGAAAGATCTATATCGTAATCTAACTATATTTCCTATAAATTTTAGTTCTTTTATTATCTACAGTAATTATTTTCATGTAGATCTAGCTTTATTAAAAATAATTATAAATCACTATTACTGCTGATTTTTCGCAAAAATGTTAAACGTATTCAACATTTTTTACTAAGATTATATTTTGTTTCATAGTATTTACCAATTTAAAATTAAGAGCTATTTTTTAATTATTTGAAGAAGAATTCCCTTCATCTTAACTTAACTAAGTTATTGTTATATGTTTGTGCTATTAGATACAAATTTTTGGCTCCATTATCTAAATATCTTCCTAATATATTTTATCAATTTCTGTTATTTCTCCTATATTTTATTTATAAATAGAAGCTTTTCCTATCAAAAAAGAGTTGGAATCCTGATTTTTTTTAATATTCTCTTTGCTCACTTAAAAATTCATAATTATGAAAATGTCATCTTGCTACACTGATTACTTTCTCTTCGAAGTTATGATTTAATACTCGCTTTTTTCGATTTGGTATGCTTACTATTTACTAAATTCATCCTTAAATTTGTCTCATGAAAGATCTAATAGTTCCCCTGTTGTAGTATTTATGCATTTTATTAAACTATTTTGAAAGTTTTCATCTAGTTGTATTAAAAAATTTAGCCCAGGTTTTTAAGAGTTCGATATTATCATCTCTATCTTATTTAAAATATACAGAAAATCATGCAATACTACTTAGCAATCTTTACAAAGCTTTTAAATTTTAAATAAAATTCTTTCTTTCCAAAGTTAAATTACAAATTGTGGTCCCTTTTCGTACATTAGTACATATACGTCTGCAAACTACAAACTGTCAAACTTTAATGAGAAATTCCAGTCTCTCAGCAAAGAACTATCAAGAATATAATTATTTAACTTTACTTATTTTACTTTTTTGAATTGTGAATCTTTTATTAATAGCACAATGTCTATATTTCCTTCTTAACACCCTTTACAGTTACAATATTCTAACTCCATACCTATTGCAATATTTTCTTTATTAACTTTGGTTTTTATTTATTTTATTTTAGAATATTATTCATATTTTTATTCCTCATAAAAGTCGAAATAAGTATATATTTATCGATTAGAAGTTTATTCTTCATTTTCTTGAGAAATTTTCATAAATTTAACTTTTTTCATGTATTTATCTATTCTAATTAGAAAAAGTTTATTCTTAGTTTATAATTCAATACTTCCATCTTTACAATTAACTGAGTAATTTTAATAATTTGAAATGTCAATTTTTATATAATCTTCTTCACAATCATTGTTATCGTAATTACATTGTTGATTATTGCAAACATCGAAGCATCAATTATCTCCCAACCAATGAAAAAACCATCCTTCACTACATTGACTATCAGGATCATTTTAATTACCACAATCTCCTCCATCCCATTAACAATCTTCATTGTAGCAAACTGGATCGCAAGTACCATCTCTAATCCATTAAACGGTGCAATAAGAATGGCAATAAGTATTATTACAATCTCCTCCATCATTGAGACATTTTACGTTATTACATTCTTAATTGCATTTAAGATTTTTAATTAAGTCGATATAGTATCCTGTTGAGCATTGATTTATATCATTTACACCTGTTTCTATTCAATCTATTAAATTATCATATGCTCTGTTCTATTAAATACAATCTTGATTATCATAATCGCATTCTTCGACAAAACATTTGACGTCACATCATTGATCTCCAAGTCATGAAAAGGACAATCATAAGGTCCGCAAACTTTTCAATTTTTTCAATGTAATTTTTTTCAAAGGTATTTTCTAAATGCAAGCTTATATTTAAGTCATTTTGAAAATTCATCTAATATCTTAATCATGTTACTAGAATATTATAATCATTAGTTTTTGATATTAATCCATTTATGTATGCCACAACTCTTCTTAATCGAGCTGAATTATTGTACTTTGGTCTTTACCTTATAAATTGAAAAGTTAGGCATATGATTCACGATAACTAGAATCTTAAGCTATCCAAAAAACAATATAAGAATGATTAAACGTTATATCAGTAGGTAATCCTATTGATTCGAGTCAACCATGATTAATAATTTCTATACTTTATTGATTGCCATCAAAGTCATAAATAACTGAACTTATTTGATTTTTATTTTAATCTATACTAGTTGATCTAAAAAGAATGGCCCACTAATTATTTCCTATCAATTGGATATATCTTACATCACGTGATGATACATTTGAGCTTTCTTTATGATTACAAAAGATTTTGCAGTTAATTAAAAATCGCTATCTCTAATTTAGCATTCTATAGTTTCTAAAGAAGTCATATAGCAGAAGACCATTTTATTTAAATCTATTTTAGCTATTGTGCAATTGAAATTATTTGCTTCTATTTAAAAAGAGCCTCTTTAATTTAATATGTAATCAAAGTAATAATTGGTAATGATGGGATTTTATCAGTAATTTAAGAAGACATAATCATCCAGCAATCAGTATTATATCCTATTACTTTTGACAGCTAACAATTCAAAGCAAGTATTAAACAATTCTACTCAATTATCTAAATTTAACTCTTTTAAAACTCAATTATCTTTAATATAGTTTCCTTCAGAATCAAGTTTGACTGCTTCGACATCTAGCGATTTATAACTATTATATAAGTGAAGTAAAGTAATAAAAAAATTATCATTTAAGATATTCACGTTTGTATTGAAATATAGATCTCCGGAACTTTACTCTTAGACTATTGTTATTTCATACATTTTCCAGGTGAAGTTGGAATCAAGGATCTGCAAGTAATAGAATTTTACGAGTACAAAGAATTTCAGTTTTCTCAGCATATCATACATTCATTTTATATATTGCAGCTATAGTCAAAGTTCGATTAATTCCCATAGATATTCTAGTTAACTTGAAACTGCTATTTTACTACTCTTAGATCATAAACACTATCTTACAAGTTTTTATTGGCTTGTTTCTATTAAGAACTGGCTTTTAAGATGCCGGTTCTTTTAAGGCTTGTAAGAAACTACTAATTTTTCTAATTTCTCGTACATTTTGTTAGAAAGCTAACTGAAGCAAATTGAAGAGGAGAGCAAAGTATAAGACTTTCATAATTAAAATTATGGAAAATAATAATTAACAGTAAATTTAAACTATATTCATTAGGATTTATTAGATATTAAATATATCAAATCTATTCTTTTAAGTCTTTCAAATTTTAGAAGTCACAGCAATCTTGCACAGAGGAGAACTTATTTACTGATTTTAAAAAAAAGTTTTAATTGCAGTTTTGCTATACTTTAAGCTACATTAATTTAACGACATAAATCCATCCAACTTTATTTCAATTGTTAGTTCGATCAGTATTTATTAGATATCTTAACTTAAAGATAAAAAATAATTTAATCAGAAATATTTATGGTAAATATAGATTTAAATAAGCTATTTTAAAAGCACATCAAACATTTACTGAAATATCTTTCAAAAAGTATTTTCTTTTAATTTTACATTCCTACTAATTTATTGCAATTTCTTCAAATATCTTGTAAAGATTAAAATTATACCTTCTTTACTACAAATGATGTCATAGATCTCCAAAATTAATATTCTATTTATAGAAAAATTTAAATGGATAAAAGTATAAAAAAATAAGCAATTAATATTAATTAAACTTTTACAGCTTTTCTAATATTTACCATTCTTGCTATTTGAATTATACAAAAAGACTTCGATTAGAAGAGGCTTGCTTAGTACTTTATAATGTATTTTTTCTCACTAAGATTTTTAGTTATTGAAGTATATTTCGAGCATTTATTTTTAAAGTAATCAAAAAAACTAGAAACAAGAGCTTTAAATTTTTTTATAACTAGTTAGTTAAGCATTTACATTAAGATAAGATTAGCCATAGTTTCTTATTAAAATAAACCTTAGTATTTCTCTTTGTTAAAAGATTATAATAAAAAAGACTTTATCTAATTTAGAGCATTATGATTCTTTATATTAGAAGATAATTATAGTTAATAAATGTTTCATACTATGTAAATTATTTATTTCTCTCATTTAATTATAAAAATACAAGGAAATTTTCATCTTTTAAGTTACTTTGATTATTTGCAATGTTTGATCGTTTGCTAGAGTTTTAATGATGTTTAAGAAAACAAAAGTTTGAAAAGCAAAAATAACTTTGCTATAAGAATATTTTATAATGTTATCTAGATTTATAGAAATAATAGTTACTTTCAATTTTCATAACTAAGAAAACAAAATCGGATAATTAAGTAACTTCTCTAGAGTCCTTCATTTTCTAAATTTCGTTTATTGAATTTTTTAATAGTCTCTTCATTTTAAAATATCTTCAAATAATTTTAGTAAGCTTTGAGTTAATCAAGCAATCAAAGCTAAATCTTGTATATAAAGCTTAGTTTAAATTTTTCATTCTATCTCATCACTAAACTTTAGATAAAGTATAGAGGTTAAAAGATAGTAAAATGATATAAAAGCATAAAATTTAAAGTAATATCTGTATAAATATAATTACTTCCATCATATACAATTAAATTATTGCATTATTATAGATACTATTTTATTCTCGAATCCTAACTTTACCATATAACCAATTTTCTTTTATATCCTTTATTTTATTATTTACTTGATACTGAACTCTTTCTTTGCTTATTCTAATTATATGTAATTAGGCTATTTATGAGAATATTTAATTTTTATGCTTTACTTAGCTTAATTACCTCTAACTAGATAAAATATTTTCTTTTAACTCTGACTTTGAGTTAGCTTTGTGTGCTTATAACTTAAATATTTTTATTTCAATAAGATCTAAACTGAAAATTTTGTTTCTTTATCTGTCACTTTTTACACATCATTAGTTATTTAAGCATTTTAGGGGATTTATTAATTCCCTGCATTAACTAATTTAAGATATTTTTAAATAAACTTAGAATATTTCTTATTTAACATGTTATTTAAGTGGAATCTATTTTCAGCTTAATGATAATTCAAATAACTTTTTGCTATTTATCTAAATAAAAAAATATAACTAAAATTTATGTATTTTTATCTTAGTGGAGTTACTTTTGTCTTTATTACAGTTGATGATTTCTTAAAAATATAATAGGTAATATGATTTTAGATTGAGAACTATAATAGATTTATATTTGATGTTCCCTTCTATAAAGGATGCTAGTTCTATTATATGTAATATTCTCCTACTATTAAAAGACTTGCAACAATATTTATAAGATTTTAAGTTTTTTTAACAAAATTTGCGAACTCTATAATATAAAGACCTAATTGAAAAATGTTAAACTGCATTTCCTTCTCCTTAAACTTTAAGAGGAAATTTTAATTGAATTCTAAATAATAACATTATCTTAATTCCCCATAGAATTTTACATACTCAAGATTTGATCGATAAATTCTTCGAACTTATTTTTAAAGTCTCTATCTGATTTTGCCTTTGCGATAATAAAGAATAACTTTAATTCTGCTGATAACTATGAGTAAACCCTCTTATTCTTAAGCATTTTACTTTAAACTTATTAAGCATGTTTCATTGGCGTTTATAAAGTTAGATATCATAAATTTAAACTCATTTAAAAATTCTTATATTATCCTATTCTCGAATACTTTTCTTTTCTTTTGTTTTATTTCTTACTTTAATTTATTTAATCATTAAATATTAGCTTTAAGTTTTGAATTATTCTTTAATTCTTAAACTTTTTTCTGAATAATTATTTTAATTTAGTAAGAAGCTTCTAGCTCTTCTTACATAAATTATTTCCTTCTTAACTTTATCAAATAATTTTCCAATTTATGTTGTAATTTTCATTTTAGAGTTTTTGTTCGTAATTTCCTATTTTAAATGAAATTCTAGTGGTAAAATTTCATTCTAATAGTTATTTTTAATTAAAGCATAATTTTTAGTTTTGATTTATAACTTTAAGTTATTATTTTTATATAATTTCAATTATTTATTATTTTCTTATTTTATTAATATGAAAGTATGTTATCTTATAGCTTTACTCTCCTTTGTTTTCCTTCTTCTTATAATCTGTAATTTCCTTTATTTAACTTATTCATTATTTTAAACTTTTTTTATTCATTTTAAAATGTTTTATTTTTTTCATTCTAAATCTCTAGCTTCAGCTCTACATCTCGATTTATAAATTTACTAAAGCATCCTAGGAAGTGACATTTCCTAATATATTCTAGAAATCTTTATGGTTATTAAAACAATTCTGCTACAATAAATTGCAAATAACCTTATATTTATCTACTTAATTAGCTATTTAATAATTATTGAAATGTTGGCAACTTATTTGTAACTAAAATTACTTTTTAGATGCTTTTAGTTCTAATTATTACTTAATAAATCTTAAAATATTTCGTAAACTTATTTTATAAATCTAAAAATCATTCTTAATCTTATTATTTATCTTTCGCTGCCAGTCTTTATCATTTAGCACTTTCGAATGTAAAATTCCTTTTTTTTGTTACAGATAAAGTTGCTTTATCTTTATCTATTAATTTTACTTTCCTATTTTTTTCTAAATCTTCTTTCTTCTTCAAATTTATTTTATATCAAATCAAATTTTAGAGCAACTTTTCTACCTTGCTCTATTTTAATAATTCTTCTAGTTACTTTGAATTTTTCTGTTCTTATTTTAAATTCTTCTTCTTAGTTATTTTTCTTAAATATAAGATATCCTAATAAAATATAAAGCATAAGCTACAATCGTTAGGCTTCACTTAGTTACAAAACATTTCTTAATCAGAAAGCTTTCTAATCCATAAATCAGCAGTTTACTATATTTAAGAATTATCTCTATTCCTTTTCTTTAACTAAGTACTTTTGCTTTGATTTAAGCTTTTCAACCTGCAAAATCTTAATTTGCAATTTCTAGATTTATATTATATAAATACTATTTAATTAACTTTTTTTCTTTAAGGAATCTTTATATTTGAATAGTTTTAATCTAATTACTTTAAATGTTTCGTATTTTTAATTTAAGATGAAATATCTTTGATGAAAACTTAATAATTAGGTGATTAAAGGTTTTATTTCTATCAAACCTTATTTCCTATATTCAAGGGATTAAAAATAAAGCAAGGATAAAAGATTTGCATAATTTAACTGAATAAGCTACATTTAAATACTTATGCTTTACAAGAGACCAGTAATTAGTATTATTTAAAGTATTGATCAGCTTTGTAATAAAGAAGGAAAACTAGTTTCTAATATCAGTAGAATTTTATTAATTCAGCACTCTATTTTTTTCCATAAATTTAGGATTTCGTTAAATATATTAAATCAAACTTCTAATCCTTAGTTTGCTTAAATTCGTTTTCTATTTAACTCACATTAATATACCAATCAAATAGCATAAGATTAGACAATTACTTTTAAAACACATAAATTCATAGCATTAAATTAGACTGAAATTAAATAATTAACTATAATATAATAAAATCTTAAGGAATCCTAATAAATTAAATCACCTTTCTCTAAAATAGGGTAATTTTTAAAATATAGCTATCTATTAAACATTAAAACTAATGAGAGATTTAATAGTTAGAATAAATTAAATTTATTTAACTTTTTTCAAAGTTTTCCTAATTAGTAAGCATTCAAATTAACTTAGATGTAATTTCATTTAAATTAATTAACTTTATATAATTATTATAGATATAAAAATTACTTTTCTCTTGTTTTAATTTAATAACAATTAATTATGATTTTTCAGCTAAATATTCTAAATAAGATTTCTATTTTTATTTAGAGTAATCGATAAATGAGATACTAGTGTTAGAGCTTAAATAAAACTTTTAAAATTATTTAAATAAATTTGCTTTTTAGTCTTGGTTAAGATATTTTCTAATTTTTTCAATTTATCTATTATCTAATATTAGTTTGCAAACTTATGAAAATAAGTTTTATTAGCTTAAATATATCTCCTAAGTTATTAATAGTTTTGTAAGGTTATTTGATTTGTTAAACTAAATTTGCTTTATTTCTTTTGGAAAATAGTTAAAATAGATCTTATTATATTTTAACTTAAAGCAACAAAATTTTTTACACATTTATCTTGATAAAAGAGATAAACTAATAGCCTCTTTATCTCTTATTTATAGATTTAATCTTAAATTTAGAATACTTTAATATTACTTTTAAATTAAGTCTACTTTTTCATCTAAGGTATTTTAAAACTTATAATAAATTCCTAATTGTTTTATTTCGATTGCTCAGTTATTTGTTAATTGTTCTATCTACTTAATCTAGTTTGAATAATCTTCTTCTTTTTAACTATTTTTATTTAAAATTTTTATATGAAGTCTCCTTATTAATTTATTTAGAGTATTCTATTTGTGCAATTCCTTTTTTTATTAATAAGAACTAAGCTTTTATTTTTATTTTGCTATACAAAGATATAATAAAGTAGATAAATTGTAATTTTTCTATCAAGATATTACGAAATTATCAATAAACTAGTGACTGTCTCCTTAATACTATCTTAATTATATGATTAATTATGTTTCTAAATTGCTGATAGCTTTACTTTTATTCTGAATAATCAAATTTATATGTTTAATTTCTTTATACATCTCAAATCTTGAATCTCTTAAAAGAATATCAAAAGTAATCTTCACCAATTTTGATTGATCAGTATATATTTTATTGTCTTTTAATTACTTTATAAAACTTAGAAAAATAAGATAGTACAACATATTCATAATTAAACATTTATGATGTAAAATGAAGCTAGTTATGCACTCATCAAAATAATAGAAACCTTTTTTTACAATTTATCATAAAGTTCTCTCAAATTCTTTATTATAAATACTTTAGTTACTAATCTTACAAAGAAGCTTAATTGTTTTACTTAATTATTTTAAATTCCTTATATTTTAAGTAATTTTTATTATCTAAACTAACATATAAGTAAATAGATAAATTATGTTTAGTCCTTCTTTATTTCCAGCTTATTTAGAAATGAAATAAATTCCTTATTAAAGTATGTGAAAATAATTCTAAAAAAAGCTTTTGATAATGAAATATTATAAAAAAGTATCTTAAGTCATAGTATTAAATTACTAAACCAAGCTTTTGTATTTACTTAGTATTAGATAGAATTAAATTCCAAAAAATCCTTATTTTAGACTGGATAAACAAATTTTTTTAAGAATATGTATTTTTGTAAAGTATTAAATCTTTTATCTGAATTAAATTTTTTAGTGTTGATTAGTATAATTTCTTTGTTATTTTTTAAATTTATTAAAAAAATTGCAATTATTTAAGTGATTAAGTGAATTTCAATTATTTTATTAATTAAATTTATATTTAAAGTTAACTTATAATATTCTTTAATTTATGCGATATTATATATAACAATATTTATCTGCAGTTCTTTCTCCTTCTTTTCCTAATTTTTATCAACTTCGACTTGCATATTTAAATCTTATCTAATTTGGCATTTTTTGCTTCTTAATTTCTTCAATTTAATTTAAATTACTTTTATAAACCTTACCTTTATCATTATAATAAATTCCCTATTGTTTTAAAATTTAACTTATCACTATTACAAATAATTTTTTATTGCTAAGATTATCCTTTAATTATAAAAAATGATTCTGATATTATCAGTTATATTTCCTTTTTTTATTATAGTGATTTTATTCTATTTCTTTCAAATTTTTTTATTAAATTTCTGTTTTTCTATTTGATTTTTGTATTATTGTTCATTTTATATTTGTTAATTAAGATTTCCCTTTTATTTAGATTTAATCTTTTTTAAATATACTTAAGTATTTAAAATTTATTTTTTGATTCATAATTCTATTGTCAAAGTCTTAAATATTTTCAATCAGATTTCTTATTTTTTCATAATCTTTCTCAATTTTAATCACTTTCTCATAATTATATATCATTGTGCTTGCTACTTATTATAGATATATTTTTCCATATAGCATATCTCTTGCACTTTTAAAGTATAGCTATCTTACCAAATTTATTTAATTTTTAATATGTCCTGAAATTCAAAGTAATAAGAAGTTTATAGCGAACCATATATAATTAATAATTCTAGATAAATATAAAAAATCATAATTAAATAAACTTATGCATACCAAATATATTTCGTTAATGCATTATTATACTTAATTCTATTTAAATTGTTCCATCTATAGGAATGTACAAATTTTATATCTATATTGAATAACACAAAGGTATTTAAAATCTTTATAACTATTTCAAGCTTAAGTTTATTAACAAAAACTTTTTATTAATTTTAAATGTTTCCAGCCTTATCAAATTTTTATCAGCTTATCTATTAGTTTAACAAGTAAATAAAACTTTTAGTAGCATAAGTAAATTAGAATATTATTTGCTTTATTTAAAATAATATCTTAATTTTTAGTTTGCAAGTTTCTTTTATTCATAACTTTTAGAATTATCAAATAAGATTTTATATAATGCTTATCAGAGAATTAGATGACAGTATTATCAATCATTTTTTAAGATTTTTTGAAAGTAGAAACTTATGATTAGAGAGTGAAGCTCATCTTATATACTATAAGGTATTATCAAGTTATTTTTTTGCTTAATCTCAGTTTTTACTTTTAATTTAATAGCTTGGACGATAAAAAATTCTAAATTTTATATGAGATACTTATTTTAATTCCTTTTTGCAAACAAATATATAATTTATTATTAAATAAACCTTATCATTTCAGATTTCAAACTTAAGTAATTAAGATTTTTAGAAATTTCATTTGTCTAATTAATCAATATCATTTATTTATTATTAAATATAAAATTTTGAATGTTGATTAGCATGAAATTTTAGATTTTGGATTAGATTTATAAATTTTAACTAACTAGTTTTCTATTTTTATAATAATGATTTTAGAAGTTAAATTGCCTTTCATAGGTTATAAACTTAATGTTGCTATTAATGTAATAGTGACTTCCTTTGTAGTTTAACTAATTCTTAATTCTAAATTTTTTGCCAGTAGTTGAAAAAATGAAATTATTTTGAATTAGCTAAGTTAAATTATTATTATGTATAATATCTAGAATATTCCTCAAACTCTTAAAAAGTGTCCCTAAGTGATTTTCTTACATTTTAAGATTTTTCATTATAATATACTATGAAAAAATTTAAAACTTTGCTAATCAAATAGTTATTTCAAGCAAAAAGCCCCGAATTTTTAAATTTGTTTTTTTTTATTCTATCTACTTATAATGATAATGAAATTAAAATGTTCAACAGTGCCAATCTGGACACTGTTTAAAATAAGTTGTTTTATCAGCAACACTTCTCATCATTCTTGACTTTCTAATGAAATTATCTTCACTAAGGTCTTCTCAATTTCTTTGATTTCTTGTTCTTATTATTTCAAAAGGTACTTTACATCATTTTCTTCTGTAAATATCTCCATGCCAGTTGCAATAGAGCCTCTAGTATTTTTCTTATTCTTTACACCAAAATTTTTTCTTAAAATTCTAAAATTTTTAGCAATTCTTGTACAAGTGTCACTTACTATTACAGTAGTAGCATTTCTTCCTTACTTATCTGATTGGTTTTCGATTTATAACCTCTTTTTATTCTAATTCCATCTAATTTGTCTAATTAGTTATGTATGTGCTAATATTCTTTTGCTTAATAAACTCCAACTCTTGTTTTTATACGATATTTCCAACCCTTGCTGTTTCTTATCTATGTTCAGTTTAAATGTTCCAATATGTTTTGAGTTCCCTTTCTTAATTAATAATTCTAATCTCTAAGTTATCTTATCCAAATGATAATAAGTTTCTTAGTTCTTAATTTTCCTACTTAAGCACTTTAATCTCTTCCTAGAGATTGGATATTTCAAATACTAACTGTTAAATATTGATTTCCTTTTTAATTATCTTTGATGGAAGTTCTTTTCCTGTTATTATATTAGATTCCTTTCTTTTTATTACTTTAGGAGGTGTTTATTATAGTTATTAGGTTCTTTATTAATTTTGTAAGTGGGGAGAAGAAGACTCTTGATATTTTTTTTATGCCTGCTTTTTCTCTTCTTTGCTCAAGAAAAAGACGGGAACAAGATTTTAAGACTCCATTTTTTTTAATATAATTTCTATCTACTTATATAAAATGAAAATTTAATTTTGCAAATATGATTAGGAATTAGAAAAATGTTTGATATTAAAAAGATAGAAGAATCTACATTTAGATGATAAATACTATAATATAAATATTTTAAAGTTTTTTACTTAATTTATACGTAAGAAGAATTAATTTCTTATTTCTAAAGCTGTTGAAGAGAAGGAAAATTTTATAATTTATTGAATAATCATTCTCATTATCTTAGTTAATTTTTATTTCATAAAACTTACCTTTGATGTATTTAACTATCTTTATAATTAATCTATAAATGTTTAATTAAATATAATTTCGATTATTTATGTTGATGTTTTTATCTTGGCTGTGATTTAGCAAATATTATAAAATATTTTAACATAGCAAATATCAGTAAAAGCTTTTAGAGATTATATAATATCTAATTTATATTGAAGAATGATATTATTTTTAAAGGTTAATTAATAAGAAGAATCTAAGCTATTTTCTTATAATCTTAAATATTCTAATTTAAACCACTATTTAATTAATTTTGCTAGCATTTAGTTATTTTTTATTATCTTAGAGCTTTCATTAATGTATATATTTATTATTATATAAATAAATATTTTAATTCTTATTTTATCACTACCATAATATAGATTTTTAAATGATGATTAAATAAATATTAAATATAATTTAAACGGTGTAGATGTAGACATTTAAGCATTTTGGGATAGATATATTTTTATAAGTAGAATATTCTCTAATTTATATAGTAAAATGATCTTGATTTGCAAGATTCAGTAATGGAGAAAATGGAAAATTACTTTTTTTAAATAATATATGCTTTTTATATTAATAAAGATTTAAATATTACAGAGATATTACTTCAAAATTGAACAGATCTTTATTCTTATAATAGTTTTTTAATGCAGCAAATATATTCACTCTCTAGATATTAGCCTTTCGAGTTTTTATTAATTAAAATAAATAAGTAAAATTATTTTTTCAGATATTTATTTATATAAATCAAATAAGTTTAAGTGCTGAAGATATTTATTTTTAGGAGAAGGTTCCAATTCCAAAATATATTTAAAATACTGAAAATGATACCTAAAATATCTTTTTTTATGTTGCCTTTATTTCCCAAAAATGACTTCTAAATTCAAATTTTTAAACTTAAAAGACCTGCTTATTATATTATATATAAAATGGCACCTAAGAAATAATAGACCTCTATTAACGAATACTTTAAAAAATAAGAATAACCTAATTTAATTGAAGAATAGCCTTAATAAGATAAAGATTAATAATCTAAGGAATCCTTTGCATAATCAGTTCAGCAAAGGATATCAAATATCCAATATGACTTGAAAAAGCAAAGATAAAAAATAGAAAATTTAGAAAACTTACTAGAAAAATTAATGGAATAATTAAACCTATAATTCCCATTCATAGATGAATCATTAAATAAAATATAATCGTAAATAGTAATTAAATTGGAATAAATTGATAAATAATTTAACGAAGTCCCTCAAATGTTCCAATTTCATTTTTCTTAAATTGAATATCAAATAAAGCAACTTTAAGAAAAACAAGAATAATAACAAGTAATAATTTAAAAATTATAAGATTAATAAGATTAATAATCAAATATCCCAATGGAAATCGAATCGGAATTCTAATAATAAGAAATAAATAAGATCAATTATTATCGCAAAAAGATTCGGTGCTATTTATGCTAGAAAAATCATTGCTGGAAAAAATGCTGGAAGAAACAAGAAATTGAAAAAATTAACAAGTAATAAATATTAGACTAACTTTTCAGAATATGACCAACAAGAACAGGATAAGTATACAGAAAGAAATTCTACAACTCAAGAAACAACGAGTTTTGTAAAAATGGAAGAAGAAACTATAACGATAATTAGTGGATGAGGGAGAGACAAGGATGGCGGACTAATGTAGTCCTACGCAGTCCTTTAGTTCAGGAAAGAGCAGGAACAAAAACAAGTGAACCCTGGAACTCTTTTCTAAAACTATAAACTTAATTTTATCCTTTAAATTTTATCCTTTATTTCCGAAAGTAAAGAGATGTAACCTAAAGTTAAACATTAAGTTATGACATTCTTTTTTAACTTTTGCATTAATAGATTTTAAACTTAATAAAATTGTATTCTATATTATTTCATTCTTTTATAAGTTGAAAGTTACTCACATTATATTTTTTTAAACTTACTAGATGATATGATTAGCTTTTATTTGATTAAAAGGCATACTCTTAGTGAATATCTAAACTAATTACATAATTCATAAATTTAAAGCATATTTTTATAACACAGATTTTCTTATAATGGTGATTATTTTTATACTCTTTATTGAAATAGTTGAAATACTATATATCTAGAAAATTTTACCTATATACGTATATCAATCTTATTAATTAAATAGTATGTAGACTTATTTTTTAGTTTATAAGCTGTTAATCATGGATACATTTTTAAATGTATGTGCTATTCAAGTATAAATGAATGAATATCGAAAAATTTGAGAATTACAGATTTAGTTATTTTATTTTATATATTAAGCTATAAAAAAATTTCCAAGTACTTAATTAGAATAAATTATAATATCTATTAGAATCTAATAGCGAGATGATTGAAATGAAGAAAGCTTAAAATGAAAATATAAAAAAGAACAGAAAAATAGATTAGTAAAAATGATTAAACAAATATTAGAAAAAAAAGCATCCATTAACGTATTAACCAAAAAAAAATTTGCAATTAAAGTCATCAGAAAACTCTTATTTTTAAATTTTAGTTTTATAAGCGTGCTTTTAAACAGTTAAATAATATGACTCAATTTATATATGTGATGTCGCCTTTATTTTGCTTGCACATTATTAGAATTTAAAAGTCTCGAGAATCATTGTAAAATTCGATGAATTCGAAATTTCTTCTTCGAATTCGTATTCTTGAATAATATACTGATAGCTGCTAATTCATCTTTTCTTCATTGCTTGTATTTTTTTAAATATCAGTTTTTTCCAAGCATTTGCTTGGTTCTTCTGTGCTATCTTACACTATTTACTAGAGTTATTAGTCGACAAAAATAATTTTACCTATATAGGTTATCTTCAAATTTAAAATTAATCTTATTTATATTTTACAAAATTTTTACTTTCCCTTCTTTGCAACTTTTTTATCTGCAAAATTTTTTTTGTGTGCCTTATCCTTCTACAGAATTAGGATATAATTGATCTTCTTTTTATTTCTGTCTAATTTTTTAATTTATGAATTTATGAAAATATGAAAGTATTAAATATGTTTTAAAGCTTAGGATTTTGAGCTTCCAGAAGTCAGTAAATACAAACAAAAACAACTCATGAGAAGCTATGTTTGAAAGTTAATATTCTTCATATTATATCTAGTCTGTGTCAAGCCATCATCGACTCTGAATTCATTGAAAACATTTTGAAATATTAACACCAATTATTCTTATTACAGTCTCATCTTCCCGGAATAATTGAATATGCAAGTTATTTTGATAAATAATACAAAGAGCACTATTAATCAAAATAATAACTTTCTTTTAGCTTTTGTGCCATTCTCTTTGGTGAAATTTTAATTAAAAATGTCATAAATTTAGATTTATATAATCTCTATCTAAACTACATCTTCAGTCTTAAGTTTAAAATAAAAATTAGGTTTTATAATAATTATTATCTGAAATAAACTTCTAAAGTAATTTTAAAAAATACTTCTAATTAATTTGAAATTTAATTTTAATTTATATAATATATCAATAGCTTTTAAAGAAATAACTCAGAGAACATATAAACTTTAAATTAAATTGGAGGATTATACATTTTTCTGATTTTTTAAATTTTAAAATTAAATAAATTTTAATTTAAACTAATCCAATTTTAAATAAATTGAATTTGAATATCTAAAACTGGAAGCATATTGTGGCTAAAACTTTTAAGCAACTTAGTAATTATATTTTATTCTTCAAACTAAACCAAATCATAAGCATACTAAATTTGAACTTTGTTAGTATAATGGTGAGTAAGATTTAATTAAAATGGGGTAATTATTATATACACTGCTAATTAAAAATCATATTGAGTTCCTATTGATTCATTTTTATAATTTAAATATATTTTATAATAGAATATTTTAGTGCTTTATTGATTTTCATTTACAAAATCCAAAGGTATATTTTTAGGAGTAGAAAACCTATTCTATAGTACCTTTTTATCTTATAAATTTAAGTAAATATAAATTTTTAACTTTTCTAATCTTTTAATTTTAATTAAACTAGGTTTTATATCATTTTATTACTGTAATTTTATTATAAGTGCATTAGATAAATTAAATTTAATATTATCTTTAGCTTAATTTTTAGTTAAAGAGCAATCAGATTTTTATATTTCTCTATAATTATAATATTATAATTATCTAGAATTATAAGTTTTAACCAATTCTGCTATCAATTTTTATATAGGCTAGATTCTACTACTTGCTTTTAACGTAGATAATTAAAACTTCTCTTACATTTAGTTAAGATTTTTTCTAATATAAAACTTTTTTTACTGTAATTTAAATATATAATCTTATAAACAATTTTTATATTCTTATCTCTCAAATTTTTAAGTTTAGTTAAGCTAAAGCATTATTTCATCATTTGTGTAGTTGCATTTTTTTTAATGATATAATAATTAATAACTTCTTTCGTTAAACTTGATATGATGTCAATGATTAAATAATTTCTTCTTCTTTTAAGTTAATTTTCTTAACTTTCTTGCTTAACTTTTTGATTTGCTGTTACTCTATTATATTTTTCCCATGTTTTATTCTTCTTAAAATTTTATTTCAACTTATTCTAATTAATCATAGATGAACTTTATTTTCATTTTTTAGCCTTTCAGATTAAGAATTATCTTGCATTACTAGTGCATTATATAATTTGGCTTACACTTATATATTTTAGTTCTAGAAAACCTAATTTTCAGTGAAAATTAATAGATTTCCATGAATATTTATATAAGATTTATAACCTGCAAACTTAATAAAATCAATTTTAATACCATCTATTCTGAAATAATTTATTATTTGCCAATTTCTAAATAGTTTCTATTAATTTTTGTAATAATGTCTTACATTCATAAAAATAATGAGCTAAATGTTTTCTTTTAAAGCTATTTCTTCAAATTAATATGGATTTTTTAGCAAAAGTCTTTCAACTCTTCTTAATTGTTGCTAATGAGTTCATTGAAATTTTCTTTTCCATTTATTACAAGCAAAATGTTAGAACACTCATATATATTATTTCTTGACTTAGATGCAAACATTCTAAGGGAGATTATTTAAATTATTACATAATTTAAAAGCTTTTTGTGATTACTCTAGATTTGCTTATATACTTATATACTTCAATATTTCTATTTCTTATTGCTCTAGTTAGTTATTGCTTTATTTAAAAGAATCATAATATATTATAACTTTTAATAGAATATTGTACTTGTTAAGAAGCATAAATTATTAATTGTTTTTTATGATAGTCTTTTGTGATTAGGCTTATAAGAAGTCAAGTCTTGACTTAACTAGAATACCTATAATAGTTAAGAGAATCAAAAATATTAATCCAATAAATTATCTTTGTCTTCAAATAAAATTTTTTTTTCCAAATAAACTTTCGTAATCTTCTTTTATGGACAAATTTTAATCTTAAAGATACTCTAAGAGCTATTTCTTCATATTTAATATGATAGAAAAATTATTTATATCTTCTTCATTACTTGAATAATACATAAAATCAACTATTTAATTAAAGTTAATTTGATAGTTTATTTCTATTATCATTGCAGTTTTAAGATTTTCCAAGATCTCTGAAGATCTGAAATTTATATAATTCATTATTTATAAATATTTTCATCAATTAATATTTGCAAATTTAAAGTATTATTCCATAGTTAGCATCTCAAAACCTTGTGAAGTAATTCTAAATGCTTAATTTATAAGTACGTTAATCTCCTAATACATTAAGAATAAGTACATAATTTAATAAATAAGCTATATCTGCATTTTGTGCTTACAGGAAGTTATGTTACTTATAATCTTTTTTATCTTTAATTAGTAACAATCTATCAATTTAATCTTTTATGTTTTTCTCTTCGTCTTTTTTGATTCAAAATCTTCATTATTAATGAAACGAACACAGCCTATTCTTTGCATTTCTTTGTGATTTTTAAAGATATTCTTATATCCATGAATTTATATTAGATAGAAGCATTGATTTTATTTATTTTTGCTGGTATTTATTTGTTGCGAGCAATCAGATAATTTTTATTATTTAGCTAAAATAGAGTTCACATTAAAATGGTCTGATTTCAATTGTTCATGTCTTATTCTTTCTCTATCCTCAATCTCAAAAATATTTAGAGTTTATATGTCCTAAGTTTGAATATTGTAATTTATATGCTTAGTTTTAATTATAAATTCTAAAATAACTCCTAATTAATTAATGAAGCATCATATTCTTATAATCATTATTTTCTATTTTATTTTATGCTTATTTTTAATTACAATTGGTGCTTTTTGTCTAAAAGATAGAGTTGTAAATCTTCTTTTAGTGCTTAAATTATATTCTTTTTTATCATTATTGAGATCTAAAGCTTCTAGAGAAATATTATTTTTAGATTCTATTTTAATGCTAAAATTTTAAGCCAAGAATCTAGGAATTTGTACTCTATATTCTTGGTCTAATAAAATTTCTCTACATTTTAAATCTAAGCGTAAATTTAGGATTAAGCATACTAAAGGAGACTAATTAACTTAATTATATAGAAACTCTGAATTATTTATGAATTAGCTTCTTAATTTACCATATAATTAGCTTTATTAAACTGTATAAAAGGAAAAGGGTAAACTTTAGAATTAAATAAAAAATTAAGATACTCTAATATATCAATCTATTTTATTTCATTTTTACATTCATCATTTTTAATAAATTTTAGTCTGCTTTATATAACAAAACCAACGGAAAGCTTTCAATTACATTTTTTTAATTTAGAGATTTTAGAATAAGCAAAAATCTTTAAGCAAATAATATTAATCATACTTCAGTTATTATTTATATCTGCTCTTTTTACAAATTAAGCTGACTATTTCATTATTCCATAACTGATAATTATATCCTAATAAAAAATATTACAACATCACTTTTACTAATACTTTTAGATTATTTTATCATAAAAACTCTTTAGATTTATTTAAATTTATTCTAGATTGCAAATTCTCTGAAATTAATTAAAACTCTAATTATTAACTACCAGAGTTACTATTATATTTCAGGAGATATAAAATAGTATAATATTCTTACACATTAAGAACATTTAATGGATAAATTAAACTGGTTTATATAAAATTAACCTTTATACTATTAACTCTACATTCTTTTTTCTTAGTATGCAAATTATTTATTCTAAGTTAATATTTTTTAAAAGGCTACTCTTCAAGATTTAATGAATTATTTTAATTTAGAGAATGAGAAAATAAGAAAATAATTATTTAAATTTTATATTTGAAAAGAAGAACAATCTTTTAAATAAAATATAGTAGCATTAATAATTTAATTCAGTAGACAGAATATTAAAAAAGAAGGAGATACTGAGTAACTAATAAACAAAGCAACTATAAAAGCTATTTTCAATAATTAAAAAAGTGATAATTATAACAAAAGTATACATTGTAACGACAAACTAAGTGATGTAGAACTTCTAGATTTATATTTAAAAAAGTTAGATTTTTAAAGAAAAATTTCCAAAATAAATTAATTTAGCCTTTTTAAATCTTTTAATATTTTTAGCATCCATGATAATTATCTTTAGCTTTAAGAGAATAAAGGATATTATTTAAAATTATATACATCTGTAGTGTATTGTTTATAATGGAGTATAATTGCGATAATATTATTTTAACGAATGAACATTTCTTTGAGTTTGAATTTTAGCAGAAGAGAAAGCAGGTAATTCTTTCTATTTTTTGCTTAATCAGAAAATAATTTTATACCACTTTCTTTGTATTCTAGATAATTTTATTGTATCCTTAACTCACAGCAAGTATTTTAACATTTTAAAATGATAAAGTATCGAATATTATATAAGCACTATTTAGATTTTATATTAAAATAGATAAAATAACTTTATAGACTAAAGCTAATAGATTTATTGATTACAAAATCTATTATTCATTCCCATAATTTTGAAATTGCTGAATGACTATTAATAATCTTATTAAATAATACCCTCTCTTAAATAAAGTTTAATGCTTATTTACTTATATCCTACATTTTTTACATAAAGCTTTGGCAAACTTATTTTATAGTACATTTATAATAAAAAGTAGTTGAGATATTTAATAAAAACTATTTATAACTATCAGTAGCTAGGATAATTATATCTTAATCTTTCTATGAAATTAAGTTCTTAGTAATAAATAATTTCTTAAAAAAGGAAGAAGAAAGTAACTACAGTACTTATTTAGTTTAGTAAGATAAATAACTTTAGTTAGATATGATAAATTATAAAAGCTCTTAAAGAACTTTAAATTATTAGTAGGTTAATATATTATAGGTATATTTCATTTAATAGCTATCTACTAAAAGCACTATTATTTGTACTTTTTTAAATTATAGTTATTTAACTATTATCACTTCACATCTTTATAGTACTGACTGTAATAAAATAATCTTTTAATACTTTATGAGTAAATTTATTTAGGTATTTAGGAGTATAAAGATTACACTTAGAGTAAAAATAAGGAAATAACTTGCTAAAAGAGTAAATAAAAGAAAATTGATTTAGTTGGAAGTAAATTAATAAATTTAAAATTTTGATTAAGATTTTCATGAAGATGCTATATTCTTAATTAAACTTAGGTTGGCTTTATAGTGACTGTTTATGTAATTTGAAATAGCTCTAAAGCATAATATGTTTTTATGTTTTACATTATGCATAGCGTTTGCATTATTTATAATTTAAATAATTTAGCTATACGAATTAGCAGAATGATAATATCTTAATTAGAAGCTTAATATTTATATAAATTTATTTAATATATTAGGTTATTTTAACTTATTATTAACTATATATTAAGTTTCTTCTTCATTTAACTTTAACTAAGCATAGTTTTCTAAACGAGTAAATTATTATGTGTTATAATAAATATCTTCATTAATAATCCTAGTTAATAATAATATTATTACACTCTTATATTTAAGTTAGGATGATCACTTTATGAAATATCTAAAATATTTCAATTCTAACCCAGATTATTTGATTTTTATAATTTATTACAATGAATGCTATTAAGTATATATTAGTTTATTAAGTCAATAATAACTCTATTAATATTAAATTTAAAGCTTTAAGATTTAATTTCTTATAAAATACACAAAAGGAGTTATTATTGTGATTAGTGGCTTTTAATTTCATATTAATTAATGTAAAATTGGATTTTTCTTAGTTCTCTTATTTTAATCTTAGGATATTTTAATTAATAAGTATTATCCTTTCTAGCTATTTGTATGATCTTAACTTTATGCTTTTAATGAAAGCTTAATACTATATTAGTTATCACTAATATAAAAGAACTATAATATTTTCCTTATTCCTTATATTTTATTAGTTAACTTTAATCAAATTTAAGTATTAAGAACTCAATCTATCTTCTCTAGTAAAAATAGAAAATATTTGTTAATAGTAAAATTTATTTAGTTGTAGTAAAAGTGTAAAATGAGGTTTATTTAGATAATTTAGACCAATGTTAATAAATTGAAATTAGATCAACAAATAGGAACGAGTTTCTTATCAATTAGTTCTAAATAATAAGGAAGCAAATTCTTGATTATGTAATAGAGAGTGAAAAAATAAGGATATTTAGTTTATTCTATCTGTAAACATAAACTTATGAAGCTAAAAGATGAAATATACTAAAATGCTATTTTCAAAAGCTAAAAACTGTAAAAAGAATGTAAATAAAGTGTATACTAGCTATTATTATTACTATAAGCAGCTGTCTATTTTAATACTTATTTGAAATTTTACTACAAAATGATTAAAGATTAGATGATAAAATAAATTTAGCCTTTAAATATAACCAGTATAAAAATATTTTAGATTATCTATTTCAAATTAGTAAAATTAAACTAATACATTTAACACAAAATAAGAGTGGAACCATTTAAGTCTACTGTGTGAGCAAATTAATTATATTCAGATTTAGGTTATTAATTATCATTGCTACTGAGAATCAAATTAAATAAAAGTTCTAAGAATAAATAAATAATAATTGCATAAATAAAAAAGATTAAAGTTAAGAGCTATAGCAATTTAAATACTTTTGAATATTAAATGAAAGATTATATAAATGCTAGTTTCAAAAATAAAGACTAAATTGCTTTTAAGTACTTATCTATTTATAATTAAATAAGAAATTAAGAAATTTATGAAGAAATTAGATTTGTTCTAATTGAGTTATGTAAAAATGATTTATATCAATTATATTAGAAATGTAAATGTAATGTTTTACTTCAAATTATTCCAATCAAAAACAAAGTGGAAATTGCTAGAACCACACCATCGTTATTTTTTTTATTAGAATCATTATTATCATCGTTATCATCGTTTTATCCTCCATCAATATTTTTATAACCTTCACTTCATGCAAATATTTATTGAATTTCGTTATCAATAGTAATTGCAATCGAGTAAAGTAGTTAATTTACTTCTCCAACCGAAAGTATGTTTTCATTAAGATCTACATTGAAATCTAACTAAAGTTCTTATGAAGTTTAAACTTCATTTTTAACTATGGTAATTATTTTCATGTATATCTAACTTTGTTGTATGTTATTATAAATCACCACTACTGCTGACTTTAAGCAAAACAATCTGAAGATTTCTATATTTTATGCTAAAATTTTGTTTTTTTTCATGCTATTAACCAATTTAAATTTAAGATCTTAATTTTAACCATTTGAAGACGAATTTCCTTCGTGTTAACTTAAGTAAGTTATTATTATATATTGATATTATAAGACACAGATTTTCGGCTATCCTAAATAAATTTCTTCTTGGAATATTTTATCGACATCTGTTATATCTCCTATACTATATTAGAAAATTGAAACTTAGTCAGTTTATTATTCCTATTTATTTGAATTTTATGAATTACTTTCTTCGTTAGTTATTTATTTCATAATTATTAAGAGATCATCTTGCTATAATTATTACATGCTCTTCGAAGTTATTGCTTAATGTTCATTTTTTACTTTTAAATAGATTTCTTAATAAGTAAGTTCATCTTTAATCTTGTCTTCTGCATAATCTAATTAATCTTCTGTTGTACTATCTTCATATCTTATTATATTTTTATCTAAGTTTTCATCGAACTATATTAAAAAGTTTATTCCAGGCCTTTAAGCATTCGATATTACCATTTCTATTCTATCTAAAATATAAACAAAATTATGTAATACTACTTAACAGCCTTTACAAAGCTTTTAAATTTTAAGGAGATATATTTCTTTCCAAAGTTTAATTACAAGCAAAGGTCTTTTTACTTATTTTAGTATATAAACACCTGCGAATTACAAGCTATCGTATTTTAATGAGAAATCCCAGTCTATCAGCTAAGAACTGTCAAGAGTTTAATTATTTAACTTTACTTCTTTTACTTTTTCGAAATTAATATTTTTTATTATTATTACAATATCTACATTTCCTTTTTAGCATCAGTCACAGTTATCATGTTCTAGCTCTACACCGATTCCAATGTTATCTTTATTAACTTTTACTTTTATTTATTTTATTTTAGAATAGCCTTCGTACTTTTATTCTTCACTTATATCCAAAAAAGTGAAATTTTATCAGTTTGTATTTTGTTCTACATAATCTAGAGAAATGTTCATAAATTGAACTTTTTTCATTTATTTATCTATTCAAATTAATAAAAGCTCATTATTAAATCTAACAGATTAAATACTTCCATCTTTACTATTAACTGAGTAATTATAAGCACCTACAGTTTTAAATTTTATGAAATTCTAATCATTATTTCCACAATCAAGTTTGTCATAATTACATTGCTTATTATTGCAGACGTCATCGCACCAGCTATCTCCTAACCATTGTTAAAAGCATCCTTCACTACACTATTCATTTTTGTCATCTTCGTAGCCACAATCATTTCCATCCCATTTGCATTCTTCATTGTAGCAAATTGGATCGCAAATATTATCTCCAACTCAGTTATCTCAACAAAAAGAGGAACAGTAAGTTTTGTTACAATCTCCTCCATCATAAAGACATTTTTCATTATTACATTTTGGGTCGCATTGAAGGTTTTTAATTAATTCTATATAGCATCCTGAGGAACATTTATTGAAATCATCTACGCTAGATTCTATTCAATCTTCTTCTTCATTATTTACTTCTGTCAAAGTACAATCTTCTTTATCATAATAGCAATTATCGTTAAAACATTTGGCATCACATCATTAATCTCCAAGCCAGAAAATAGGACATTCATAAGGGCCACAATGTTATATCTTATCAGTGTAACCTACTTCATATGTATTTTCTAAGACAGCAGCTGATATACTACAATCTTTTACAAATTTATAGAAGCTCACTCATGTATGCATTATATTGTATTCTCCAACTTGTGTTATGATTCCAAATCATACATCACTAACATCATCTTAATCAATTCTAATGACTTTGCTTTGCTCTTTGCCTTACAAACTGAAAAGTTAGGCATTTATTTATTGATATTTTCAGACTTGAGCAATCCAGAAAACAACAAAAGAATGCTCAAAGCCTATTACAGAAGGTATTCTTACTGCCTCAAGTCATCCATAATTATCAATTTCGTTTTATAGATTTCCATCAAAGTCGTAAATAACAGAACTTATTTGATATTTCTTTTTGTCAATACTAGTTGATCTAAAAAGCAGGACTCATTCATTTTCTCCTATAACTAAAATATCTCTAACATCACGTGATGAAACGTCTGATCTTTTATCTATGATTGTAAAAGGCAATTTAATTTATTAAAATTCACTATCTCTAATTTAGCATTCTATGGTTTCTTTAGAAGGCAAATAGCATAAAACTATTTTATTTTACTCTATTTCACTAATTATGAAATTATGACTGTCAGCTACTATTTGAAAATCGCCCTTATAGTTTAGTTAGTAATCAAAGTAATAATTATAAATAGTGCCCTCAACTAAGTAGTTAAAGAAGATATAACTTTCTGAAAGTCAATAGTATAACTTTATATTTTCCAAACTATATTATTAAGCATTTTCAAATGCATACTTTTGTTTTAGTAGTTAACCTTCAGCACTATATAAAAATAGTTCTATGTTGTTCTGCTATAAATCGAACTCAACACAAGTGATGTTTAAGCAAATGAATTCATAACCTAACCAAGAATCTAATGTTTTATATTTTTTAATTTAGATGTTTTAATTTAAATTTCCCTCAGAATCAATTATTGCTGCATCAATTTTTAATGAAGCATAATTATTGTATAAATGAAGTCAAGTAATGAAAAACTAATCATTAACGGTATTCACAGAGACATTTAAATACTGTTAATCAGTATTATATTCTTCAATTAATGTCGTTTGATTAGCTTACAAAACTAAGTTGGAATCAAGAAGCCTACAAGTAATAGAAGAGAACGAGAAATATTAGTTTGAAGTTTCCCAACATATCATACACTCGTTTAATTTATTACAGGTATAATCCTAATTGGTTTAATTTCCAAAATATAGCTAGTTAATTTCAAATTGCTCTTTTAAAAGTCTCAAATTCTCGCCTTCTGTTTATAAGTTACTTCTCGCTTTACTTCTACTATTAACTAGATCTTCAACTGCTTGTTCTGATAAACCTTATAAGAAGGTACTGTTTTTTCCTATTTCTCATAAAGTTTGCTAGAGAGATAAGCGAAGCAAAGCAAGCAGGAAAGCAAACAACGAGGCTTTCATAATTTTTAATATAGCAAATAAATGGTAAAAGTAACTTATATTTGCTTATTTAAAAGGATCTACATTAAATAGGGAAATAAAATAATAGCTTTAAGATTATGATTATTTGATCAATTATATCTATATAATCACTACAATAATTTAGTAATTAACTTAGTCATAAAAGCAAATTTACTTGCAAATCAAAAAGTAGGAGTATCTTTATTTAAAATTTAATGGAATTATTTCTTTTGGAATCTCATATAAGTTTATTAAAATGGAATCAAAATATAGAGCACTTTGCTTATCAGTAATTTTTAAATAATAAAGAAGCATATTTCTCGATTGCATAAAGAGAGAATGAAATCAATAAGGTAATATTAAATTATTCTATTTACCAAATAAACTTCTAAAAGATGGAATAAACTAAAGCTTATTTAAATACTTTACAAACAGATAAGAGAATGAAAGTAAAGTTTATTTATACTAAAGTTTTATAACTATAAGCAGATGTTAAGTTAAATACTCGTAAGAAAAGTTTACTATAAAATGATTATAGATTAAATTAAAATTAGACTTTAAATTCAAACAGTATAAATAATGCTTTAGATTATCTCTTTGAAATATTAGTTAATATCTTAACCCAAAATAAATAGTAAGTTAATATGATTCTACTGTAATAGTAACTAAATAAATAAAGAATTAGGTTAATAAATTAAAAAAGTTATTGAGAAGCTAGTTAAAATAAAAGTTTACTGAATAAATAAAAATAGAATATAGTTAAATGCCTTAAGCAACTTAAAGATTTTTAATTTATAAGAAAATTAATTTATATGAAGACTTTGCTTGAAAATAAAAAAATAAAGGTATTATTTATAAATCTACCTATTTGATGTCTAAATAAGAAATTAAGAAATTTATTTATACAAGTAGTTTTTGTCTGATTTAGTTTTATAAATAAAAAAGGATAATTAATTAGTTAGAATAGAATTTTTAATTAAAAGAGTTATTTCAAATCAGTGCAACGAAAAGCAAAGCAGAAAATGTTAGAATAATGCTTGTATCCTTTGAACTTTTTTTATTTTCACCTTTATTATAATACTCATCTTCATAACCGCCATCATAATCTTCTAAATTTTATAAATATTCTTTACTTCCAGCAAATACTTACAAAATTTTGTTATTAATAGTAATTCCAAGTGAGTAAAGTAGTTCATTTACTTCTCCAACTGAAAATATGTTTTCACTAAGATCTGTGTCGATATCTAGTTCAATTTCCTATGAAATTTAAGCTTCATTATCCTCTATGGTAATTATTTTCATGTATATCTAGCTTTCTTATAAGTAATTATAAATCACTACTACTGCTGACTTTAAACAAAAATGTTAGACATACTCAATATTTTAAGCCAAAGTTTAGTTTTCTTTTATATTATTAACCAATTTTAATTTAAGATCTAAATTTTTATCATTAGATTAAGAACTTTTCTCATCTTAGCTTAAGTAAGTTATTGTTATATCTTAATACTTTAAGATGCAGATTTTAGGCTCCATTAAATAAGAATCTTCTTGATATATTTTGTCAACATCAGTTATTTCTCCTATACTATATTAGAAAATTGAAGCTTAACCAGCCTTTTATGTTTAAGCATTTGAGTTTTATGATGCACTTTCTTTGTTCGGTTTCATATTCATAACTATTAAACGATCATCTTGCTACATTGATTACATGCTTTTCGAAGTAATTACTTAATGCTCGCTTTTTTCTTCATTATATACTTATTATTAGCTAAATTCATCTTTAAACTCATCTTGCGAAACTTCTAATAATTCTCCCGTTTAAGTATTAACTGATTTGATTAAGCGTTTTTGTAGGTTTTCATCAAACTCTACTAGAAAGTTTAATCCAGTCTTTTAAGCATTCGATATTATCATCTCTATCTTATCTAAAATATATAGAAAATCATGCAATACTACTTAGCAACCTTTACAAAGCTTTTCAACTTAAAGTATAACGGTTTTTTTCCAAAGTTGAATTACAAGTTGTGGTCCATTTTCGTACATTAATAAATAAACTCCTGCAAATTACAAACTGTCAAATTTTAATGAAAACTCCCAGTCTCTCAGTAAAGAGCTATCAAGGGTCTAATTATTTAGCTTTACTTCTTTTACTTTTTCGAAATATGTATCTTTTATTACTAACACAATGTCTACATTTCCTGCTTAGCATCCTTAACAGTTCTTATACTCGCATTCTATACCTATTGCAATGCTATTTTTGTTTACTTTTGCTTTTATTTATTTTATTTTAGAATAGTCTTCATACTTTTATCCCTCGCTTAAGTCGAAATAAGTGTAACTTACTAAGTTTGAAGTTTATTCTACATTGTCTAGAGAAATTCTCATAAATTGAACTTTTTTCATGTATTTATCTATTCAAATTAATAGAAGTTCATCATTAAATCTAACAGATTCAAGACTTTCATCCTTACAATTAACTAAGTATTCATAAAGATATGAAGTATCAAATCTTATAAATGGTTCTTCACAGTCACCTTTGTCATAATCGCATTGCTTATTGTTGCAGGTATCATCACACCAATTATCTCCTTATCAATGTTAAAAGCAACCTTCATTGCACTATTCATCTTAATCATCTTCGTAGCCACAATCTCCTCCGTCCCATTAGCAATCTTTATTGAAACAAATTGGATCGCAAATATTATCTCCAATTCAACTGGACTAACAATAAGAGGAGCAATAAGTTTTATCGCAATCTCCTCCATCATAAAGACATTTTGCATTATTACATTCTTAGTTACATTTAAGATTTTTAATTCAGTCGATATAGCATCCTGTTGAGCATTGATTGGTATCATCTATACTAGTTTCTATTCAATCTATTTAATCACCATATGTTTCATCTATCGAAGTACAGTCTGATTTGTCAAAATTGCATTCTTCAACAAAGCATTTGACATCACATCAATGATCACCAAGTCATGAAGAAGGACAATCATAAGGTCCGCAAACATTTTCAATTTTTTCAATGTAATTTTTTTCGTAGGTATTTTCTAAGATGCAAGCTTATATGCTAAAATCTTTTGAATATTCTTAATATCTTAATCATGTTACTAGAATAATATAATCATCTATTTGTTTTATTCTCCCAGAAAATGTATGACTAACATCCTCTTAGTTTAGTTGAATTACTGTGCTTTGGTCTTTACCTTATAAACTGTAAAGTTAGGAATATTATTCATAATAACTAGAATCTTAAGCTATCCAAAAAACAATATAAGAATGATTAAACGTTACGTCAGCAGGTAATCCTATTGATTCGAGTCAGCCATGATTAATAATTTCTATACTTTATTGATTTCCATCAAAGTCATAAATAACTGAACTTATTTGATTTTTCTTTTTGTCATCACTAGTTGATCTAAAGAGGATTACCCATTAGTTTTTTCCTATCACTTGAACATATCTAACGTCACGTGATGAGACATCTGAGTTTTCATCTATTATTGTAAATTGCTCTTTTATGAGTTGAAAATTACTATCTCTAATCTAGCATTTTATAACTTCTTTAGAAGTCATATAGCAGAAAACTATTTTGCTTTCATCTAAAGAAGCTGCAGTTAAATTATAGTTGCTCGCTGAAATCTCAAAATATCCTTACTACTATAGATCATAATCATAGAAATAATTGTTGATTGTGCTATATTATCAATAATTGATAAAAACATACTTTTCTCATAATGCAAATCTCACACTAGCATCCTCAACGCTAAAAAGGAAACCTTAATCGAATACCAATTTCTAATGTAACTAATTTCCTTAATAATCATATAATATAATATTTATATTGTTCTGTATCAAATCTATTTCTATGCAAGTAAACTTTTTACAATAGAATCCTATCCCATATATATCATCAAAAGCATACTCATTTAGTATTCAAGCATTTTTAATAAAATATCCCTCTTAATTAACAATAGCTGCTTCAATACCATATAGTGAATAACTATCATAAATGTGTATTCAAGTTATAAAAAAATTATTATCAACGACATCCACAGAGGGATAATAGTAATCATTTCTATATTAATTTTCATTAACTATAGTAAATTCATCAGTATTTCAATAGTATTCAGGACTAAGAACCCTACAAGATATGTCAGAGTACGAATAATCATTATTTCATGTGTTCCAACAAACCAGGCAGTATTTTAATTTATTGCAATTAGATCTTTAGTTTGTTTAGTTTCCATTATTATACTAGTTAACCTAAAACTGCTATTTTACTAATTTTAAATTCGCATCGCTTGCTTACAAGTTTCTTCTTGTTATATTATTATTAGGGCTTATATTTTTGTCGTCTGGGGGAATTATTGATCTCTGGATGGAGCTGACTTTTATGATTTCTTGAAAATTTTCCTAGAGAGAGAAACGAAGCAAGGAGAATATAAGATTAATGTAAAAATATTTCATTATAATTAATTTTAGAAAATCTCTATTTATAATAAGATTATGACATGCATCTTTAAGATTTATTAGATTTTAAAAATGCTAAAATGTTTACTCCTTTTTGCTTCAAATTACCCTATCTACATGTTTATTGAATGAGAATAGCTTTCTTAATTAAGATTAGCTATGCTTTACTTCTCACTATTTTAGCTATGTTTATCTAAGAATTCATTCCTCTTAGTAAGTATCAAAATTTTGGTTTGAAAATGATTTATTAGTTAGTACTATTTAAATAATAAACTTAAAGCTTTATAAGAATAATTCTTACCAAATTAAGTGTAAAAAATTAAATCTAAAGAAATAGTAAATACTAAAAGTTAATTGGGCTAGCCTTTTGAGTATTAGTCTAAATTATATGATTGCTTGGGAGAGATTAATAGCACAGAGGATAGATAGATTTTATTTAAATTTATAAAGTTTTAAATTAAATAAACCTAATAAAGTCTAAATCTATTAGTACTTCACTAAATTTAGAAACGTTTAGATGCACTTCTCATCTTAAAATTGTAGTTAGTACTTTAACTTAATTCAAGAATTATTATAAGAAACTAAGCTACCTAAATCTCTTTTACAACTTAAGCTAGTAAATACATATTGCTTAGTCCAATTATTTTAATTGTTTAGTCTTATTTCTATTTTTATTCCTTTTAAGGTAAAAATCATGCTTAGCAAAAATAAAAAATCAGGCTTTTAATTACCATATCATTAAGCTTTCATTGAAGATACTTCAACTAGTTATAAAAATATTCACCAAACTAGAGAAGAGTCATTAGACTAAGACTATTAAAAATAAAGTATTGATTAGAACTATAAGGCTAATTAAGATAGCAGCTGTATGATATAACTCTAGAAATAGCTATAGAAATAAATTTAGTAGGTTGAAGAACTAAAAGCCAATGCTAAGGTATTATATGAGTAAGTTAAGGAAGAGAAATAGTGATATGCTCTTTAAATCTAATAAACTGCTGATTTATAAGCATAAAAAAAGCTTTCTGATATAGAAAAGTTTTAAATGCAAGTGGAAGAACTATGATAGTAACTTATACCATATACTTAATTAGAATATCTGGATTTTAGAGAAAATTATAAGTTTGAGTAATTTCAAGTGGCAGTATAAAATATTCAAAAGTAAATTGAAAATCTACCTAAAATAGATTACTCTTTAAACTTCAGTGGGAAAGATATCCTAGAAACTAGTTCATTATAGAGTCAATTAGAAGAAGAAAGAAAACTAAGAAAACAATTAGAAAGTGAAATTTATAAAATGAAAGCAAAGCAACTCTAACTATAATCAAATAAAAGCACTTTCATATCTAAATAATTAAATGATAATGATCTGATAATGTAAGATAAACAGCAAGATTAAGGAAGAGTTATAGAGTTAGAAGGTTAAAACAAAGAACTGTACTCAATTTTGTAAAACTAATAAGATGAATTAGAAAATATCTAAAAGTAGCTTGAATAACTATAAATAGATCAAGACAGTAAAGACTAGTAAATAGCTAATGAAATAGATAGAATATCAGGATATTTATAACTAAGTACAACAGACTCTTTATAATAATTCAAACAATACCTCTAAGAATAATTTTAGGAGTAATCTCTTTTAAAGGATACTGCATGTGAAATTTCTCTAGCTAAGTTTGAAAATTCTGTAAAACTAATGATAGAAAATTTAGAAAGAAGAGAAAGAATCCACTTTGATTAAAACGAAAAAATGATGTAAAATATAAAACAAGCAAACTTACAGGAAATTTCAGGCTTATAAGAATAATAACAAGAGAGAATAAAACTATTTAGATAGCAAATTTCTTATGAAGAAAAGTAGAAAATAAGTAAGGAACTAGAATAATAAAGGCTAATAAGCTAAGAACTTGAAATAATAAATCAGAAGCAAGAAAATTATATCTTAACTTTAAAAGAGTAGATAGAGCAAATATATCCTCTAGAATAGCAATTAAAAGAATTATAAATAGCTAACTAAAACCTACAAAATGAAAATGAAGAATTACAAGTAAAACTTGAAGAGTTATTATAAATTGAAGAAGAAATACAGTAGTAAAATTAAGAGTTAGAATATTTAATATAAGGTAAAGATTTATGCATAGAAGAACTAGAAAAGAAAATAAGTAACTTATAAAGTAAAAATGATAATACAGAAAGAAGATTAATATTCTAATAGCAGGATATAGACGAAGAAAGTAGCTAGTTTGTTTAATAAATAATTGATTATTAAAATTAAGTTTAAGAACTATAGAAATAACTCAAAACTTTTAAGCAAATATCTAATGATTAAGCATATCCAAGTAAATAATAAGGTTTAAAAGAGGAAGATAAGCAGAGATTAGAGGAATCTGAGCATTAAAAAAATGAATATGAGACTATGATTTGTAACTTTATAAATATCAATGGGATAGTTTTAAAAAGTTTATCATAAAGCATTTAAGAAATTGAGGATTTATTACATATTTCTCAACAGAGCTAAGAATTGTCTTTAGTGTAATAAATGCAGAGCAAAATATAAGATTTGAAAGAAAGTTTGAAAGAGCTTAGTAATTAACTCTAGAGTTTGTAAAGTTCCTACGATAAATTGAGTTAGCAGGTAAAGTAGAAATCTATTAAGATTGCTTAATCTTATTTTAAAGAGAATGAATTGGTATAATGTAATCTTTTGGAAGTATAGCCATTAGATTACAGAGTTTGTAAATTGTGTGGCTAAAATGATTAAACATCTTAAGCATGCTTATATCATCCTTATTTAGTAAAAGGAGGAGATTCTATGTATGGGCAGGATTGGCATTTCTGTAGAGAATAGAAGCATACAGTAGAAGACTATCCTTGCTATTAAGCCAAAAATCACTATTATACTACTTATCTACCTTAAGATATTAACTAATTTTAATAAAGCTAAAGTTTTACTCCACCAAGAAAGAGCAATATGAGCCTTAGTAATATCCTTTCTTAATAAAGTTAAAAATAACCAAGCAACTAATACAATTAACATAATATAGAAGAATAATCACCACAACAATAGAATTTAATATAAGCAATCCCTAATTAGATTCAAGAAACATATAAAGCAGATTAAGTAGAAATAATATCAGAGGGAAGTAACAAGTCTCCTTAAAATAATTTACTAACTGTAGAATACTTTACAAAGGAATAAAACTAAAGTGCTTAGTTTAGAGCTTAATAAAACAAAAAGTTTCAAGTCTAATTCACACGAAAACCAACTTAAAGTTTGAATCTAAACAAAAAAACGTTATTAAGTTAGAAGTAATAAAGCTAAGTAAAAATATAAAAATAAGCTAGTTATACAGATAAAAGGAACTAAATAATAAAAGAAGATCAATAGAAAGTAACTGATAAATCAAAACAATTAAAAGACTCTCAGGTTTTTAAAATTAAAACTACTTAGAACAAAAAAGTTTCTCATAGTAAGAAACTTAGTGCAACAGAACTTTTAGATTTATATCTGAAAAGAGTGTGATTTATAAAGATTTTAAAGATATAACTTAAATTAAATAAGCTAATGCTTCTTTACTATATTTACTTTTATTTAAATTGCTGCTTTATTAATAAACAGAAACGGAAATTATTAAAACTGATTTAAAGCTTCTAAATTGATTGATATGAGTAAGACTATTTATATGAGTTAAATATATGAATCATTAATAAATGAGAGATAAGTATGACATTGTAAATATATTGCTTGTAATTGTAGTATAGTTACTTAGACTAAGCTATTGTAGATTAAATAGTAAAGTATAAATGATGAATATTTAAATAAAGTTGATAAGATAATTTATAAATAGGTTATACATTTTAATTAAGAGATAAAAGTTAAGTTTGGTAAAGGTTCAATTATTACTTTTGATGAGCTAGACAAGCTTAGGAAACTCTTTTAAAAGCTATTCCAAGCGCATCTATACTCTTGGATCTTTGCTTCCTGATTAGCATAACTGTTAAACTTCAGCAAAAGCATTTGTTTCTTCCTATGTCATTCCTTAATTATAGATATATTGCATTTGTAATTAGTACTAAAGCAGTTGCTGCTATAGCTATTATTAATTTATTACTGATGACTGAGTTATTCCTGAATTACCAATTCCAGGTGGAATAGGATTTTGTTACTATATTTAATTTACAACAGGCTAAGCAGATTGAAAGACTTGATTTGGCATTTAAATTTATGCGTTAGGCATAACATTCTACTGAATATTCCCCATTACTTATGTTCCCATTTATGAAATGGATGGTTATTACTGATTGATATTTGTTTATCCTGATGTTGGTTACATTGTGGGTAGCATTTTTTTATCCTGATTTGTAAATTCATCGACATGTTTTGCAGGAGCACGGCCAGGAAGAATTTAAGGCTTTTATTATTAGTTGGTTTGATAGTTTTTATCTCTGTTTTTTTGCTAATTAAGTTCGATTTCCTTATTTTCAACCAAAAATTGTTTGAACTCACTTTCCTTCAAATCAGGTTTGTATTTAACTGAAAGAGGGTAAGGTGGAGGGAAGAAGTCTGTTAAATTGTGGATGGGCTTGATGCAAACTCTCTCTCCAAATCTAGAGTTTTAGTATGTATTTCCAATTAGTTCCTTGTTAAATTACTTCCAACATTTCTCTGCTTTATACTCTAAATCCTTCATTTTAGGAAAAATATCTTATGGAGCTTTTTGAGTAGCAAGCTCAATCTCTGAATAAGAAAGATGTGGGGGTGGCTTTTCTAATATTTGTTTTTTAATTTCGTATGCTAATTGAATAGCAAGCTTTTGCTCAAGTTAATTTGAGTTTTGAAATTTAAGAAGTTTCTAGTAGACATGCTAAAGCAAAGATTGGTCTAAAGGTACTTTTGCAAATATCTTTATCAGTACTTATATCAGCTCTTCAATTCTTAGCATCCAAGTCACTTTGTTTTTAATTTCAGCGCTTTCTAAGTGCTCTAATGCTGCTATTATTGTTCCTAAAGTTTCATTCAAATTGAATTTTATTTAAGCACCCTAACTTAACTTTTTACTGAAGTCTTCAAACAAAACAGCTCGTTTAGTAACTTTATGTTCAAATAAATTTAGAGTTGATTGGGCTAGTAATGTAGTGCATTCAATGGTTTAGTCACATAGATCTTCGCTTTCTTCTTACTTTTCTTGTTATTCTAAATCAGCATAAAGACTATCTTCTTCCAAGTTATCTTCCTACATTGCTTCTGATGTTTCTTTTGCTAGCTAAAACTTTCATAGACCTAATTCTGTTGCTTCCTTGTAGAAATCTGCTATTTAGCTAACCTGAGGTAAATTATAATCGTTAGAAAGACCTATTTTGGGATTGCAAAGAAGAGCCCAGGTTTTTAATACTCTAATTTTGAGACTCTAAATAGGCAGGAGATTCTTTAAAGTGTCTACTAGATCATAATACAGAAATAACGAATTAGCAGCAGGAATATCAGCCACTTCACTAGCAATGAAAAGACACTTAGCTTGGTACTCCACTTACTTGTTTTTCTCAAACTTTTTTTTGAGCATTTTGACAATTAATTTACAAGCATCCAAATGCTTACTGTGGAAGATGCATCTAAGAAGTCTGACTAGAGATATGAAAACTTTATAATCATTAGTGTATAAAAACAGATACATAAAGGTTTCTAAGATAGACTCGAATTAGTTTAGCTAGTTGATGTCATATAAAAGTGAATACATCTTAATGTTTTCATAAAGACCCCTTATTGTGTTGCTTTATTTAAAATCATTTCAGTTCTTTAAAGTTTTTTGCTTATCTTCTGACTTTGAATTTACTAAGAAATAATTTACCATAGATCTTGGAAATAGTATAGGCTATTATGTTAAGACACCTTAAATGCCTTTTAGAATAAAAGTGTCATCCTTATATGCAATCGCATGTTCAAATATACAGCAAATTAAGTTTAGGGTTGAAGCGTGCTTATTAGGAAAGTGTATAACGTTTTCAAACATAACTGTCAAATATAAACCCCAAAAATCAGGAAATTGTGCCCAAAGTATGAAAGTGGTTTGAATTTACCTCTGGAGTTTCTTAATTTTATTTCTAGTTTCCTTTTGTCCATGAAATTAGTACTTGTCAAAATATTTATCGAGTAAAGCATGAATGTTGATGAGAACTTCGACTAAATTAACATCACTAAAACAATTAAGTTCAGTAATCAAAAGTCTTGAAAAAATTAAATTAACAATATTTAAAGCATAAGTTATCGCTTCTATGTGTTCCTGCTCTCTCTGTTCTCTTTCCTCTCTGTCATTATTCTTTACGCTCCACACTTGTGTATAGTAGCTTTTGTACAAAATTTTGAAGATTTAAATTAGCATTTTCTTGGCTATTCTTAAAAATCCTTCAGATGTAATTTGTATAGCTAAAATAGGAGAAGCGTAACTAAGTGTGTTTATAAATCTTAAAAGAGAAAGCAAAGTAATAATTTAGCTGTTAGCCTTGAAACTAATTCCAAAGTAACTGACATCAACTTTAGTGATATCATATAAGTTACTCTAGCAAACTTGACTATTTATTATTTCCTACTCTTTTGACTGGTCTTTATTAGCTGTATCTATTTGCAGCTAAAGATTTTCTACTTCAAATAGGGTCATTAGATTTGCAATCAAAGGGCTAACTAAATTGTTATTTTCACATTGAGTTACTGGCTTAAGGTATTGAACTATTATTTCTGAGTACTCAATCAATTATTAGATTCCAGCCAATTTAATCTAAGGGACTTAATTCAAAATATTCTCTTAAAGTATCTGAATCAAGGGATTAGCTATTTACAAGCTGATTTCAGAGGTTTTATCCGCTTTCATTATAACTAAGAGGATTTGAATCACATAAAAGGTTGAAATTTAACTCTTAGCATTTAGCATAGAAATGAACTGTTTGCAGATGTCCATTAGAATGTAAGGATAGTTTTTAAATAAGTAGTAAACTACTTATTTAGGTATGCAAGAGTTCTAGTTTGCTCTCTATGAATCCTAGAGTACTATCTTCTACATTTACTCTTGATCGTGATCTTACACTGAGTTTATAAACCCATACAGTTAGCTTAAGCTTTCAATGTCGTTATCACTAATCTAATCAAGTTGCTTTATTATTATATTGTAACTTTTTATTATTTCAGCTAGTTACCGAGATGTACCTGGCATATTTTCGTATGTGATAATCTTATGAAGAGTGTCTTCTTCCAGTAAAAACAAGTCTTATTCTTCATCTCCACTTGTATTACAAATGCTTTACAAAAAGTCTACAAAGAGGCTAATTTCAGCCCCATAATTCTAGAATAAATAGAAACAGCCTCCTTCTGCCTTTAGAATGGTAATAACCATATCACTCACTGCTAAGAAGCATCTCCTAAACTCATCCGCACTTTACTCTCTTACTTAGGGATCCATAATTAAGCAAAGCATGTTTGGTACAAAATTGAATTTAGTTCATAATAGAGCAATTTCCTTGCTAATTATAGTCTAGCAATTAAACTAAATTAAATGCTTTAAGGATTCCATATTTTTGGGTACTTCTAATAGTTAGTCTACTTGTAAATCATGTTTACTTTTGTAAGTTAACGTATGGAATTTGCTTGAACTCAACAATAGTCTACATTTCAAGTTTCTTCTTAGGATTTCAAAATAATCATAAGCCTCAGCAGCATTATACTTTTACTACTTCATAAGGTTATATAAGCGTTCATGTTGAAGATATAAATTCAGCTTATTCATGCAAACTTTTGCTATTTACATCAATTTAGGGTTAGAGAGCTGCTATGTTTTGTAGTGCAAAAAATTATAACCTGTCATTTAAACTTGCTTCTTCCTCTTTTTTTCGGGCTCTGGCGAACTTGATTTAGGACTTATGCTTTTAAAATCCTCATATGAAATAACTTGTATCTCACATTTGAAAAATTGGGTACAAGCTATAGGGTTTCCCGTAAGAATTTCCAGTGCTGTCCATAAATGTTAGTAAAGTATACTTGAATAATTTTTAGTTGTTTCATTCAAAATTTCTAATAAGATTTGAATTCCATTACTTTTGCAGAATAGTTCAATATTAGAGGAGTTCATAACAAAGGATTACAGCAATTAAAGACTTATTTTAATTTCAGATGCTTCCAATATTTTCCCTTGTAGAGTTTATAATATTATTTAGTTTATGCTCTGCTACATTTTTGAATCAATAAGCTCACCTCTATTCCAGTCTGAAGGAGTGTAAGGCATAAAGCAAGAATTTCTGTCATATAAGCTTTCAAGTTAGTCTTTCAAAGATACCATTAAACTTAAGAAGTTGGAATAATTTTCTATTTTTTGTTTGGCTCTTAGACATTCTAAAATTTGAGAAACTACTTCCTATGCTTCACCTTTAATTATAGAAACTTCCTCAGGATTACATTATACAAGATCTATAACTTTACCCAAATTCTTGATCTTAAAGTTCTTATCATAGCCGTTAAGATAATTCTAAATAGGAATTCGGAAAGACTCAAGTTTGTCTTAATCTTCTTCTTGAGCAGGCTGTAAGTACCATCTATATAACCCTTAGTATTAGAAGTTAACAGTTTCTAAAAGTTTCAAATCATTTTCATTTGGTTTAAGAGTAAGATCTCTCTCAAACATTCCTTCAAATCCTACAATCTAAGTTTCATCTATATCTTAGATATCTCCATAAATGCATAAACTTAAGTTATGATATTCGCCCCAGATTACAATATGGTTAGTAATTATATGCTCACCAGTAGGAATAATCAAATCGTTATCTTTTGTCTCCTACTATATTTTTATTTCCAAAAATTTAACGAAATTTTCAGATTTTATATCTTTCACAAAGCAGTAAACTTTGTTAATTGCGGAGTTCGTAATGGAAATAAAATCTATCACAGAAGGATGAGGACGATTTCCCATTTTCAAGATTCTGATTTATCTTAGTTTGACTGGTTTCTTGAAGATGATGTCATTAATGTGATAACCTTTTTCATCATGGATCAATGTATTGCAATATACCAAACTGATTTTTTCCATTTTTGATTTTTAACTAAATTTTTTCTTAAATCTCAAATTTAAATTATTCACTTTATTTTCACTATAAATACTCTAACTTCCATTACCTTTCAGCTTCTGTTTATTTATCAATCAAACTTCAGATTTCCATCTGAACCTATTTAATTCTTGTTTATCTGTTATTAATCATACACATGCTGAGCTTATTTGAAAGTCTATTGCTTAATCCCTACTTTTAACCTATGAGATGCAAACTTTATTAGCAGTTAAGGAGTTAAAAATTAAGATTTTGGGCTTTAAATTTTTGGTTATTTGACTTGAAGATTATAAAGTTAAAATGATAAGCTTTTAAGTTTTATAGTAGCCTCATAAAGTAAGAAAGTAATTAGAAATAGAAAGAATTACCTAATTAAATGCATAAAAGCAACTAATTATGATAAGATCCTTTACTATATACACATTCATACAAAGATTAATTTATATTGCATTTACTTTAAATCAATTATATTTGCTGCTTGCCATCATTTTCTTTTTTAGCTTATTTTATTTTAGTATCCAAGTAATAAACCTAACGTTTATAAAGTTGGAGTTATTCTTAGCTCTTCAAATATTATTTATAGCAGTGATTATTAATTCAATGATAAGATTAAACTAAAATACTTAATTCTCAAACTTATCACCTTTTACATAATTAACGATATAATTTGCTTTCAACATTGTGAGGGTAAATAAATAGCTTAGTTGTCATATCTATTTACTTTATTCTAATTCATATCTAAAAGATATAATATAAGAAAAATAGAATCTTCAAGCTATATAGATAGATAACCCTCTTTATTAGAGGATTTTAATCAGATTAAACCAATCCTTTAAGCAAAAGCTTTGCTATATTATTTCTTTCAGTTTAGATCCAAAAAGAAAGTATAAGAAAGACTCTTATATATCTTGATCTGCTTATTCTAGTTTTACGCATTTCGTAGCTTTACTTAGTTTAATGCAAAAGTATAACAAACTTATAAAGTTAAAGAGCAAAGATAAGGACGCTGGATAATCCTTATTTATAGAGATAATAACTGCAATGTTTCTCTTATAGTGTATTTAATGCTATGCAATAATAAGAAGGATGGTAATTAGACTTTGAGATTAAGAAATACAATTTTAAATTTATGCTTGAAAGCAAGATTCATTATATGAGTTAGCTTAGTTTAGAAAATATCTTTGTATCCATGTATAATATTTTAGCAAATGCACCTTAAACTATTACAATGAAATCTCCATTCTACAATAATAAAGTAAATTGAACGTAGAATCTAAGACAAATATTAATAGAATTAGTCAGTCTTTTCTTTGACTTTTATATAGGGCTTTTAAATGTACCTTCATAAGAAAAGTTAGAAATTCTAAAGTTATATTCTATATATATATCCCATTTATAATTAGAACCTGAATTCATAATATTCATAGGTACAATTTTGCAAATAAAAGCTCCACTAAACTGGTTGTTGTACTCTGATTTTACTACTTATATATTTATTAAATAAAGAAGCGTAATACAGTAATTGAGACAGCTTTAAAGGTGAAAATACATCTATAGATACTAATTTTTCATTAAGAATTTCTTATAAATCATATTATTTCAAATATCCTAGGCTATCATGTCTTAGCTAATCAGGTTTCTGGTTAGCTATAAGCAGAAAAGATTAATTAAGCCTATACTCTTAAAAACTAAAAGTTGATTAGGGTAATATAACTAAAAGGTTCTAAGCAGATTAGAAGTATAGAAGCAAAATAGAAATTCCATGTTTAGAAAATAAAAATAATAAAATAATGTCTCAAAACCTGGCAAAGATAGCAAAAGATTTAGCTAGAAATCCTGAAAATTATAAATAACATGAAGATTAAATAAAGAATCTAGTGAAGAAATCATAACCTAAGGCTTGCAAGGAATTTATCAATACTATTAAAAAAATCATTAAAGATAAAACTACTAATCCTTAAGGAAAATTGGTGGTTCTTTAAATGCTTGATAAAGGTATGTATGCCTATAGCACTTACTACTTGGATTATGTTATTAAAAAGATTCTTAGCAGGCTTGAGATTCTGGCTAGATATAGAAAAGAGAGTAAAGATGAAAATAGAGGAAGTACTATTTTCTAAAATTTGAGTTTGTAAAGCAAAGAAGCTGCTGAAGCTAGTGCGTAGTTTTTGAAGTACTTGCTGAGAATTTTGAATGAATGAGGAATTAACTTTGGAATAGCTCCTAATAGGAAAAAATCTGAATATTATAGAGTTTTTGAAAGACTAAAAAAAGAAAGGGTATAATTTCCACCTCGAAGAAGGCTCAATTATTATGAAGACGGAGAGCCAAAACTCACGACTTATGATATAAAGCCTGCTGAAGTAGATATACACATTCGTTTAATTCTCAATTCAATTAATAACTTATGTGATCTAGCAAGACAAAATTGCAAAAGCAAAGATTTTTAATAATTGAAAGACTTGCTAAAGCTTCTGATTGAGTAGCAGAAATAACTTTAGGATAAGTTAAAAGAAGCTTAAAGCAAAAATCTTGATAAAGAGATATCTCTACTCTAATAAGCAATGCAAGAAGTAGATTTAATAATATCAATGTATGATTAAATATCCTAAGAGAATCATATTGAAGAAAGCTAATAGCAAATTCTAGAGGATTTATTTAAAGACTTTCAATATGAGGAAACTAACAAGGAATTTAATAATCAGATTGATAAATAGTAAGAAATTAAGTTTGAAGAATAAGTTCAAATTCAAGAGGTTAATAAACTACAAGAAGAATCAAAGGTAGAGACCAAAGAGGGCATTGTAGAAAAACTGATATCTTTTGATAATAACTATATGCAGTATTAGTCAAATAATATATTGGGATAAGAAGTAGGAGAAGATTTGAATAGTCTGAAAGAGAATAAATCTTCTAAGAGCTAAGATTTCACAATCACAACGAATTAAAATGAAAATGAAGAGCAAATCAAGTAATTTCAGTCAAAAAACAGCTCAAGTGATCATTCATCCTATGAAATAAGCGAAGATTCGTTTGCTAATAACATAGAGCACAAAATATAGACAGCAGTATTTTTTTCTGAAAAAGAAAGTATTTGATAACCTTTTCAAGAAGAGCAAAACATAAGAAATCTTTAAGATGAAAGAAATAAATTGATGAATGAAATTTTAAATATTGAATCAATCGACACTTAAGAACTTTAATAAGAAAATGAGATTCTTTTAAAGCAAGAATAAGATTTGAATCTTGAGATTTAAAGTTTAGAAAGTACTTAAAAAAACTATAATAAGCAGATTAATGATTTTAGATAAAGAGTCTTAACATAGGAAAAGTAAATTGCTTAAATAAAAAATTATGAAAATGTAATTGAGGAGAGCAATAAGTAACTGATTAGTTTATAGCAATAAATTGAAGAGGTTTAGCAATTCAACTAGAAAGCAGCTTCTTAAGTTAAAATACTCAATGAAAGCATTTAGGTTTTAGAGATAAGCATTTAAAAGCAAAAAAATATATAAAATGAAACTAAGACAGAAAAACAGTAAACGAGAAATTCTTTGTAGAACATTTAGGAAACTGAAAAAAGAAATCAATCATTAGTTTAAAGTATAAAGCAATAAACCAGTTTTAAGTCTATAAACGTACAGAACTTTAAGCAATATATTGATATTCTTATTAATAACAAAGGAATTTTATTCTAAAATCAGCATTTATAATTGAATATATCAATAATTTGCAGCAATGAATGCGCAAAAATAGGCATATTAGTAGTTAATTTAGCTTAGGATTTAATTTAGAATTTCAATCTTTGACTTAATCCAACAGATGGTAATTTTTAATTTTAGGTTTGCAAATTTTATCAGATTAAGCAGAAGAAGATATAAAAGATGACAAATTAAAAGTAATCGACATAAAAAATTCGGGATGGTTTAATGAATCTCCTACTATGCAAATAGCTTATTAGTAAGTTTTAACTTTAGATTTGCTGACTAAAAGCATAGCTTCAACTTTTATCTTCCTACTCTTGTTTATAAGTTCCAAAAATAGCCTAGATTATCACAAGAATAAATATTAAATTAAGTAGAAAACTAGCATTAATTTAATAAAGTAGTCGAACTAAGTTGTGATATTTAGTCCATGAATGAGGTTCTAAAAAGAGTTAGTTTTAATGGAACTGTACAAAATTACAAATGTACAGATATTGATAAATTAAGCTCTAACATGATATATACTAGCTATAGTGCTTTTAATGAGATTACATTAATTAAAATAATAGTCGCTACCAGTGGGAAGCAAGTTGAAATTATACAGTGGGGTAGTAATTAGTATTTGTTCGATACTATTGTGAACTGTCTTACTCTTTAATTTTAAATTTTATCTTTTCCTTTATCTACCATAACTATTATCAAACCATTTTTAGTAAAATGAAGTTACTATAACATTTCAGAACTATAAGTACTTTTATTCTAATAATACAGTTTTTAAATAGAGCTAAAAGATATTAATAACTATTTATATTCCAATTATATAAATTGACGGATATAAGAGATCCTTATTTACTCAGTTCGTTTTAAGCTATTTTATTGAGAATATCCTACCTGAAATTAAAAATATCTATCACTAAAAGTAAGATTTAAGATTCATCTTTTAATAATCTCCTTTACAAATTAAAGCCTAGGAGATTTAAACTATATTCATATTAATCTAAAATTATAGTATAAATCTATAAAATATTCACTACTTAATTATGGAGCTTAAAGAGAAAGAATTAACTAGAATGATTATTAAAATAGTCATATTTAAACTAAAATTATCTAATAAATAGCTTTTAGTAATCATTATTATATGATCATACCTAAAAATATACATCATTAGCATATAATTAAATCAACAATTACATTTTGTTAAATGCATAAGGAAGTTTATTTCATTAATATGGTATTTATGCTTAATATCTTCAACGACTATATTATATAGATCTAAAATTATAATATTTATCCTTTTTAAACCAATACCAAGCTTATTTTATTAGTTGGTTGTAAAATGTATGATAGTTGTTAATTTTGTAGATAATGTTTTTATATTATAATTTTTACTATTTACATACTATTTCGTCAGATACTCTAAAGGAAATTCTTGATTTGCTCATGTTTTCTTAATATAATAGTGATAAATTTAAGTAATAGTTGAACTATTTTAAAGTTACTTAGATGTATGATATAGTAGTTAATTTTATTCTAGTGAGCTGTATTATATTAAATAACTATTCCCAATTATTTCCAAATACTAATGACAGATGACTGTTTTAATAACTTTAAATAGTCATTTAACTTTTAATTGGCTAAGTACTATCTAAATACCTAATTAGTATTTAAGATCATGGTATTGCCTTTTAACTTTCTTTTAAATAAGTTTCTAAATTATTTAACTCAAAAGCCTCAAATTCTAAGATTGCATATACGCAACTAACTGTATAAATGCTATTCACCTAATAAAAAGAAGGTTTCTTTGATAGATTTTTCCTTTTCATATAAAAATCATCCTCAATTCACATTTAAAATGGGCTTTTCAGTTTGAAAACTAATATAAAAGAATATTAGAAGACAACTTATTATATTATCTTAAAAGTTAGGATTAATATAGTCTGTTATTAACATTAAGTTGAAGCTTATTAATTACTAATTTACTACATCTAAGTTATAATTCAAGATTACTATTAAAAGAAAAATAGTTAACCAGCATATTACGATAAACCAAGTTTTAGAAAATTTAACTTTTATATTTTAGATGTAATAAGTTAAGCAATGCTCATCACTAGATCATTTCAAAGTATCTTGCATACACTAAGAAATTAATTCCTAACATATGTAAGATATAATTAAAGATAAGGTTAATACAAGCGTATCTATTGTGCTTTTAAGGGTACTTTAGTAAAAGGTATTTATCAATATCTTTGATTATATAATATTCAAATCACATATCTCTAAAATTTAAGTAGTTAGTTTATATAATTATCATTAATTGATGATTACGCTATAGCTTATTTATATCATTTAAATTATTGAGTCTATTTTACCTTATTAAAGGGCTCAACCAAGTAACTTTAAGAATGATTTAATTTTAACTATTAACATTAAACCCTCATTCATTTTTATATTTCTAATTTACTACTTGATCATTATCAAGACTGTAGATCATTTTAACTCTATAATTATGAATAGTCTCTTTATTAGGTAGCTTATTTTAGTTGATACTCAAATATTTGTGTTGAGATTAAAGAAAAAGTGGCTAATAATGATTTCTCAGTTTAAAGAATATTTAGAATTAAAAGTTTATTATTTTAAGTAAAAATTTCTCATGCAGTTAGTTCCGTTTTTCCACCTTGAGTTTCTATTCTTTCTTTTGCTTTGTCACTAAACATTCTGGCTTTTACAACCATAGGCTTTGGTAGAACGCCATTTCCAAGTACTTTGAAAAAGCCATGTTGTGTAACATCAATTTCAGGCTTATCAAGTTTCTATTGTTCTGGAGTCAAAAGACTCCAAAGTCTATCCAAATTGACACAAGGGCACCAGTGGGGATTCTTTTTGTAGTGGAAATATCTCATGCCTACTTTTCCAAAATAGCCAGGATGGTAACGATCAAACCAGGTCCTGTGCTAATGTTGGCCACCAGCATTACCTCTACCACCAGGATGCTTTCTGTGTTTTCCAACTCTTCCGTATCCCATGCACACATGACCTCTCTTCTTCCTTGTATTTCTTTTGCTAGTAACCATCTTGGTCCTATAAATATAAACAATTAATATAAAATAAGCCTAATTATATACTTTTCTATTTCTATTTAATTCCTCCACTTTTTACATTTCAACACTCTATAATCTAACTCTTCATCTAAAGCCCTTCCAACACTAAACTTTATATTACATACACTTATTTACTTCTATAAAGGGCTTTTCAAAAGTCTAGATATTATACTACCAATAAAAAGTAAAGAGGATAAGAATAGCCAAAGAATAGTTAATTAGTATATGCCTACATATCCTGCGTTCTAAGATTGTTTTAATAGTAATATAATAACTAAAATAGCTCTTACCTTTATTTTGTATATTCTAATATGATATTGATATCTCAGTGGATAGTATATTAGATATATCTTTGCTTATAGAGTAAACTAGTTTTATTACTATATAGCATTGCTATCTATCCTTATATTTTACTTAAACAAGTACTTTTAATTTGCAATGCTTACTTTTACTCTTATTTGTATTTTTCATCTCCTTAGAATTTCAAGATATGTTTATAAAAGAATCTAACGATACTAGATTTCCTTGAATATTTATAAGAAAGTTAAGTAAAAGCAAGATTGAGATAAGTTGGAATTGACAGATATTAGATTTAAAAAGATAAAGCAAATTATAAAAATAGTAAGTGAAGAGTTTGCTGTAAGCTAAGGAATTAGTAGCTTACTTTAGAATAATCAGGAAATTTAGTTCAATAGCCCATTAAAATATCTTTTAATATGCAATTTTCAAAGAGTTAAGAAATGATTTTTCCAATTTTGGCATAAATTTGATAGCTTTAATTAAATAATTAAGCATAAATGTATAAATTTCTTTAGCTTTGCATTTAAAATGTATAAAATCAGAACAGCTAAGATATAATAACATGAAAACTCTAGATATTCAAGTTTAGTAAATCTAATAATTTATCATGTTGTATCTTTTTAGTTGAAAGCCAACTTAATAGAAAAGCTCCTTAAAGATATAATTTAATTAAAGGATTAAAATTTAGATTAGTGATATGAAAGGAAAAGAAGAGTTGACAATTAAATAACAAACACCTATATTAGATGCTAAGACTTAGACACTTCTTAATCATAAGGAATAATAGATTAGTTTGATTGCTATAATAAAGCTTGTAAAATAATAAAAATAAACAAGAATTTAATAAAGAGCCTTATGAATAAATTACCATTTATCTAACTAGATAGAAATTTACACGATTGAAAAATAGACAAAACAAGTGTTATAAAAAGATGATAAGATGAAATGAAAACAAAAAGCTGAGTACAATATTAAATACTATCAACATTCAAAATATTAAAATAATTTAAAATACTCAATAGATATTTTAGAACTGCATAAATTTATTAAAATATTGGAAAAACCATTTAAGGTGTACATTATAAAGTTAATAAACTTGGAAGATTTATTGAAGAAATAAATAGCAGCTATTTAAGAATTCCTTTTGTTGGCTTACTCTATAATTATTGGTATAGGTTATTAAATTATCATATCTTTATGCAGAGTTCTAGCGATTGTTAAACAATAGCCTCAAAATTATTTTTGATTAAATAAAAAATAAAAGAGCATAGATTAATTGCATTGAAATGAAAAGTATCCTTATTGTTAAATCTAGTCTTATTTATAAGGTTTAAGACTTAAATTCTAATTATATTATTTTTAAATGAGTAGAAGATGGAAATTTAAGTATAAGTTGCAACCAAAATTATTTAGTTTATTATTTTCTCTTTTCTTCTTAAGATATTTCAAGTTTGTTATCTAAGTTTGAAAATATAAAAACGAAGCAGTTAAAGCTATATGAATAAATTTGTTTTAAAAGCATAAAAAGCAGATTTATTGATATCTGTGTTTAAGCTGCTGTGACTTTTCATAATAGTTTTTATTTAAAGGTATTTTAATTATTGAGTAAATAATATGCTCTATTAAAAAGCCTTCTAGCTAAAGAAGGCATAAAACTAATATTTTTAATTTAAAAATAAGGGCTAAAACTTATTTTTTCTACTAAATTTTAAATTTCGCAACACTAACTCAAAGTAACTAAGATAACAACTCTGATAAATATTTTTGAAAAATAGAGTATTTTTATAAACTAAAGAATCTAACTGATTTTAACTAAAGAAAAGTAAATAATAGCAACTAAAATTATAATAGTCTAGTGTAAAGAACCTGCTATTCTTTCAAAATAAACTTTAGAAGATGGTAAAAAGATTTATTTCTAATCTTCATATTTGTCATCTATTGTATTGTACTTTCACTAAAAGTCAAATTTTTTAAATAAGCCAACATATTCATAAAACTCCTATTTAAGACGATGTATCAAGAATTTTCATACAAGTTATTTGAAATAAATAACTTTAAATTAACTTTAAGTTCAGATTTGCTTTTAATTAGTGTATCTTAAACTTTCGTAAAATAATATTATCTATTTGCTTTAAAACCGAGAGGGCTTCCTTTGCTCTGAGAATTTAGTAATCAAAATAAAGAATAGCTTAATTAATTTTGAGAGGCAACTATATAATTAAGAATCTTGAAAGACTAACTTATAATCTAAAATTGCTTGTTAAACGTTTGTTGAAATTTCTTCTTCAATACAGTTAAAGAACTAAACTAAAAATGGTATCTGGTGTATTCTTTTACATATTTAGCAGTTAATCTAAGAGATTTAAAAAGATTTAAATTTGACTAACTTAATTTAGTTAGAATTTAAGTTGATAGCTATGAAGTAAAGTTATAATAAGTTAGCAGTTTGTTTTCCATAGAAGCTAGCTTTTGCTTAATTTGGATTAAAATGATATAAAAAAATTGACTAAAATTAGTTTGTGAAATAAAATTTCTTCGTTCATAGAGTTATTGTGCTCAAATGAACTCCTTTCTTTAAAAGTTCGAGAGTTTCCTTGAACAAGTTCTAAATACTTGGAAAAGCATAAGAATTCTTGCAAATATTTTAGTCCTAATTAAAAGGATCAATGATGACTAGAGGAGAAAATTCGTTTTGGGGCAAATCAATAAATACTCTGAATAAAATATTACTTTGTTTCCAAAATGTTTATTGCCATTTTTCTTGGATCAAATTCATTTCCATAAAAATTGAGGAATCCTTGCAACACAGAGGAGAGGTTTTAATACTCAGAATCTTCTGGGTGTTTTTGACTTAAATAAGATCAGCATATATGGCCAATTCCATAACTTCCAATTCCCCCAGTATAAGGACAATGTAAGTTATTCTTGTATAATATTCTTTTTACTATCAAAATTAATTATCTTAAGAAAGGAGTAAAATGAAGTAATTCTCTAATAAGCTCGTTCTTCATAAGGCCAAAATGCACTCCTTAGCCATTATATAATCCCTCATCTACTGTTATATCAATTTTTATTAAATTATTTAGCTCCTCTTAGCGATAATAAACTGTATCTTGCTTTATATTCCAAGATCCTTAAATTTCCTGTATAAATGCTTACTAGTTTTAACACCGGAATAGAAGCAGTTTCAATAATTTTAACCTTGCTAATCCATTCCATTTTAGAAAATTACTCTCCCAAGTTTCTTACAATCTGCAATACATCATCTTTGCACTAAGTGTAAATGTTCTAAAGCACCACGTCTATGTCACTACTTGGTAAACTAATTCCACTTGAAAAGGAGCCAAAAATATTAACCATGCATGAATTATAATTTTGAATAATAATATGCTTAATCTGCCATATATAGTCATTCTTATTCTAATATGACTCTTTTACTAATTGGCAAGTTTCGTAAAAAAATTAGCTCATTTACTCAGACTAAGGATCAAGTTATGCATACTTGTTTAAAGGATAAGGCTGGTTTTTGTATACCTTCTTAAATCAATACATATTGAATTAGTTCATCTTCTGGAATGAGAAAAACTTCTTAGGATGGTATTTCTATTCTTGAGGGAATATGGGAGTATAAGGAATTGAGTATTATTGAAACATTTATGGTTGACTTATGCTGTATTAATTTAAATACTATTACTACTAATAAGAAATCTCAGGGGTTACTTTGTTCTCTAGGTAAGGTTAGTTTTGCATTTCAAAATTCAATTTTTTGCAATTGTAATCGAACTATTCCACTTTTTACTATAAAGGATAACTTTTGAAAGGAGGAGTATCTGGATTTAACGGCTTGTATTAGATTGTCTCTTATTGTAAGACGTTTTGGTCGATTTTTTCTTATTTTACTTGCTAAATTTATGGATCACTGTTCCTCCAGATATTTGTCTCTTTGTTTTAAATAGAGTTACTAGAACTGCTATTGTTAGCAGAAATCTAGTGAAAGCCTTAATTATTAACAGCTCCATTTTACTTTATGTTTCTATTTTGCTTCTTCTTATGATTGAAGTTTTTATAAGGCTTGAAAGCTTTTTTGCTCTCATTATTAGCATTTTAATTTTAGTAATTAATACTAACATTTTTATTACTAATTATTTGATTTTAATTGAGTTCTCCTTTCTATTAAGCTTATTTCTTCTGGAGTTCTTTTTCCTTTTTCATTTTTTCTTTTTTCTAATTTCTATTTTTCCTTTGCTAGTTTTTATTCTATTTGTATTACTTGTAGTTTATACCTTGATTATTTAAATCAACTGAGTTTTTCACTTATTCTTATTCTTATTCTTAAACAACTTAAATAGTTTCTGTCAAATTTACAGTTTCTTTTTAAGCTTCATTAACTATCTTTTTTTATCCTGTTGCTACATTTTCCTGTTATTTCGTGGCATTTAATTTATTTCTTCTCTTGGTAGCTATTTGAAATCCCTCCTCTCTAGACATTGCAATTTCTACTAATTCTTTGACAAATTTCCCTAAAAATGTTTGAATATCTTCAGTAAAAAGAATCTTATTCCTTTTAAATCTATCTGTTGCTCGGATAGTTTCTTCAGTTGAGACGGAATCACCATCACTTGAATATCTAATTGGCTCTTTAACCTTAGTTTCTATGGATTCTTGCTACTTTTACTGGATAGAAAATTCGATTTACGAATTCTAACTTACTGTAGTGAATTGCTTTTTTTGAACTTGATCCTTTTATTCCTAACTCTTTATTTGCTTCTTTTTCTTTTTGTTTCTTTATTTAGTTTGCTTTTTAGTATTTTCTGCTTCCTCAATTTAAATTAATTCCTCTGCGTTTTTATTACTAAATGCGTTTTGAATTCTATATCCTATTTTTCTTACTATTATATCCAAAACTGTTCCTGCTCTTTCAAGCGAAGAACTGTATAAGAAGTCAATGAACTAGGCTTCGTTAGCTTCAAGGGAAAGCTAAATAATTTCATCGACAGATTCTTATGAATTATACCGTTAGATTTTTTAAGCGTGCTACTGGCAAATTACCGAATGCTTGTTAGGATAAACAGCAGGCCAAACATTGCCACAGTAAAAGGAACTTCCTACAAACAGGAACTGCGTTTGCTTTTAATTTTGTAATATTTTTCTCTCTTCTTGGAAAAGTTGAGTAAGCTCATCAATATTTCCTATTATTTACTGCCTCTTACTTTTGCTAGACTACTTCCAAAATAAAATTAGCTTGTTTCTGTTGGTTAAATAATGCTTTTAATCTAAAGATTCAAAAAGAAACTACCCTTCAGGTTGTCTTCTTGGATCTAAGTTGTTACACTCCCAATATCTCATCCAGATTGTCTTTTCAATAAAAGCAGTGGCTCAGAAAGCTAAGCTACCCTCTTGCTTTATCCAGCAAGGCATTTCCCAAACCCATATTCTCAGAATAATATCTCATGAAATTCTTACGGGTGCACAAAATGCTTAGTTCTCACTAATAACAGACAAAGTGTGCCAAAAACTGTCAAGGTCTTCTAGGAAAGGGACATTTAGTGTTACGGTATCTAGATATTCATTAGTATCTATTATTCTTAAGTTTTACTCAATTAATCTTTCAGCTTTGAATAGAACTTCTTAAGATGCGTAACTATTAGTCTTCCCTTTGAAAATAAAGCAGGAATCTAAATTTTCTTGGTGAATCTGCTCATCATGTAGTTAGAAAGTTCCAAATCCATTAGAAATAAGCTTCAAAAGCATCTGTCTTAAAATGCTTGAAAGCCATTAATTCTCTAAACTCACTACCTTCATCCTCTCTTCCGCTGACAAATTGGAAAACCACTTTTTAAGATTTATTTTATGCATTTCACTGTCAGGAGTGACTTCAGCTTTACGTTAAATATCCACTTGCTTATATTTTAACTTCTTTCTAAGTGTCCTAGGAGAATCATAGGCAGTGGGAGAAGTGGGATATTTTTCAAAGAGACTGTTTAGAGCTAAATACTTCTAATTAGTGTTGGTTATCATTTTCAACTATAATATTTTACGTGAATTTAAATAAGCAATTCAACTTAAATAGCTTTAAAATGTAAGAATATGAAATCTTACGTAAATGAAAAGTAAAAATAATATTAAGAATGCCATGCTTGTTCTACGCTTCATTTTACTTTCTCTTTTAATACTTTCTTACTTTCCTAAAACTATTCAAACTCTCTACTATTCACTTTTTATTGCTTGCTATATACTTCACTCAGTAAAATATTTATATGGAGCCATTTATTAAACCTTTCATTAATAAGCAGTTCTATAAACGCTTCTATGAAAATTCTGACTAATTGTACTTTTCTTCATTGTTCACTTTAAATTAAAGCTAGATTTAAGAAAATATTTATTAGAGTAAAAAGAGAAGCAGAAAGAAGAGCAATAGCTTTAAATTAGAGTGATGAGTTTAGATAGTAGAATAAACCTAAAAGCTAGCATACAAGGTAATTAAAAATATACTTAGTCTAATTTAACTCTTACACTCTACTAAACTTATTTATTTAGGCAGAAATAATGGAAAAAGCTAATAAATTTATATCAGTTCGCTCTATATTTAAATAAATAAAATCTCTTTAAAGTATCCTAGAAATAATAAGCTTTATAAACACAATATTTTACTAGTAAGATTTTAACAATAAGCATATAAACCAAAATAATATTTGATGCTATAGTATCTACTGGAATTTAAATTCCTAATTGAGTATTTAAAGATCTATTTGTCTCTTATTATAAAGTGACTAACAATTATATCTTTGATAAAGATCTTAGATGAAAACTCTTGCACTTATAAGCAACATTATGGGGCCACTTTGTAAGTTATTTAGTAAGAGATTTAGATAAATTTGATGAATTTATTTGTTAGGTTTTTTAAGTTCAGATTATATTAATTAGTTTGATCCAAATGGTTTAAAAAAATAAAAAATGTTTAAGACTACAACGTTTAAAAAGCAAGTATTTTCTTATGATAGGAAATTAAGATAAAGAAATTAACGGCAAATAACTATTTTAATAAGCTGCATTGTACAACTACTATAGCTTTAATCAAAAACTAAGTGGTTTTTGAATAAATTTAATTTAAATTATCTTTAATCGATGCCCTAATGCTATCTTGTTGCGTTTTCATTTCTCTTGTTTTCACTATTTTTATTTCTATTATGGATTTTACTTTTGTCTTCTTTTAATTTTTATACGTCTAAAGGAGGCATACTTCAACTTTAAGTTTCTTATAGTCTAAATATAAATTCTAAATAGATCTATAGATTTTACTCTTAAATAATAGAGACACATTTGAAGTTTTAATTGCTTTAACTTTCTTAAGATGCAGGGTTGACTCTTAATCACTTATTCTTATTATTTCCAAAAAACTAATTTTTAAATAAAATTTCTTTTTTCATAAAATGATATTAATGAAATCTGACATATATCCTTATAATAATAGTAAAGGATGATTAAGCATTATAGCTGAGTTTATAAAGCATATCTTAGTTTAATAGATCTATAATAATGCAAGCACTCTTCTTAAATTTTAATTTTAATATTTGGATATCTTAATGAGCTTATTATTACTAAGGAGATTTGGCATGCTTAAACATCATTTAGGTGCCTCATAAAGTGTTAGTAGATTCCTTTTCTTCTAATTAGTTCTAAATATTTAGATGAAGCATTTTCTTCTGTTTCATGTGTCTTAATATTTTATTATATTAGTACTTAGATATTTTCACTATTAATCATATCTTAAGGTTATTTTATGCTTAATTAGTTTTTATTGAACGTGGATTACGTAAAAATAAGTTTTGCTCATACTTCAAGATTATGTTTGCTAATGCTTTTATAAATAATTACGTATATGAAGACTAAAATATTCCTCTAAATATTAATGTAAAGCTTACCTTAAGTTTAATTCAATGAAGCCTAAGATAAATCAAACTTATACTTTAAGCCTTGAATGCCAAGCTTATTTTCTCAAGGATTTTTCTTATTGCAGTTGATTTACTTCCTTCCAAACAATACTTAAAAATACTTAGTTAAATAAGGGAATCTTGCCAATATTGATGCCTGCATATGTAATAATTAGAAATTATTCTTTATTGATAATGAAATCAACTAATTCAATTCATTCAAATTGTAATGTGATGACTCATCTTCTTATATTTTAGTCTATCATAATAAAGGAATCATTAAAGCATTACTAAGGTATATTTTCTACTTATTTGAATCTAATATAAAGCTAACTTAAGATTATTATATTAGTTCCTTTGATATCCCATTTATAGATTATAGAAAGCTAAGCTAAAAACTGGATTTTGCTATACTAATATACAGAAATATCTCAATAAGACATATATTAACCTAAATTCTACCCTCATTTCTAAATTTGTCTTCTAAAAGACTTTCCTGTAATCTTAACTTATCACTACTTAGACTAAAACTAGTAATAACTAAACTTAAAGCTTAAAATTTAAAAATAGGAAAACCAAAAGCTCTTATAAATAAAATTCTCTTTTTACTTTCATCATTTAAGACAAAAGATTCATCATAACTAAAATAACCTTTACTAATACTACTATTTGGATATCTAAATAGAATAATCTAATAAAAGGGTATTCCTACTTCTTACTTTATCATATTCTTTATTTTTATATTAATATATTTATTTCTCTATTACTTAGACTTTTCTATATCTGCCAACTTTAGAGTCTTAGCCTTACTTAAATTAATATCTTCTATTAAAAATTGATTTTCTATTTCAAAATTTTAAAGTATATAGAATATATATTTGAAAAAAGAGAAATATCAAGTCAAGGCTATAACGGATAGTAGATGGGTTTTATTAGATAATTATGTCTCTATCACTTATATGCTTAAGCATTTGCTACCTTTACTTAAGCTATCGTACTTTCGATGCTTCTTATTGTTCTATCATGTTGATTTTTGTAAATTAGAAGGCTAGCAACTGAAATAAACTCTAAAGGAATTGATCAATAAATTTGATTTGCAGTTAAGATATATTCTCTTAGTTAGAAAATTAGCTAAAAAGGAAGTTATAAATTAATATATATCAAGAAAGTAAAGCTTCTTGTACTTATATTTATAGCCTCGCAGTAGCTTATAGAACACATTTAACTTTCCAATAAAGCTAAGATAATTATGCCTTTTCCAAGTAAAAGTTGAATTGAAGCTTAGATATCTTTTAAATAAGTGATATATAATACATGAAAAGCTCTAGCTTTTAAATTGTAAATATAGGAAAGTAAATAGATTTAAAGAGAGTATTAAGTAAGATAATGGTAGCATTAAAGTATTTTATATTCATTGCTTATATACAACTCCTTTACTCTTAGGCTTAGCGATCCAATGCTATATACTAAGCGGTTAAAGTAAATACTGATTATTGTCCTGGCTTGATTTCTAAGTGAACTGAGAAATGATCTTAAAATGGAATATAACTGTCTTCAGTCAATAGAAATTAAAAAAACGTTACTTATTGGTTCTTTTTGAGACTTTAGCATGGTCTTTAGTAAGGCATAATAGAGATTTATTTCCCAGAAGAATATGAAAATGTGGTGTATGTCTTCGAAAACATCACTATTGATGAAAACAGCGAAATTACTCTCCAAGTTGATTAAATTACTAATCCTGCATAAAGTACAAGTCCTTTTAAAATATCCTCAAGACATATAAAGAATGGATAGATTGTTGACTCTAATTCTAACTTTGCCTAATTAGGGTTTTACTAGGAGCCAACAAAGACAAGTCTGTCGGTTAGCATAGCGTAGGATTTTAGTAATATTGAAAACGAACTATCTGCTCTATAATTTTAATTATAGATATACAAGCCTTTAAAAAAAGCAGACATTATAGAAGTCAATTTAGCTAAAAGTGGCTTTTAAGTATAAATCTTTGATAAATTCGAGCTGGAAAAGTCTAATGTTAATTTTACTATTACGGAGACTAATTTAAACTTCAAGTTTAAATGCTTTGCATCTTTGGATTTCAATTCTTTCTGAATTTAAGTACCAACAGACATAAAGAGTGGTACCTAAATAGTCTTTACCTATGAGCCTATTAAGAATTCATTTAAAGATTACATTAGCAGTGACATTTACTTAAAGACAAAAAAAGATGGTACAAATGTATCATATGAATACGCAATTGCAAAACCTCCTATTATAGAATCTGAAGAACTGATACTTAAAAATACTATCAAAGAAATAAAGTATTACCCTATGTGAAATTATAGATCCTCGTATAAAGATAAATAAGACAGAATTTAAATCGTTTAAGGAATGTATGCAACTATGGTTACTTAATTCAATAGCTAGAATCCTTTTAACTTTATCAGTTAAGTGGCCTATATTCGTATTAAATATAAAAATTAGATAATGACTCTAGAAGATTTAAGTGAAGACCTAGTATCATAAATTATTAAAAACAATAACATTCCAGAGAAGCTTTACAAAAATCTATGGGAAACTAGGAATACTTTCCATTGCTTTATCTAAAGCTAATTTTAATACATTTTAGACTGTAGAAAAATAGGAGATTTAACCTTAGAAATAAAAGGTTTTGAAGATTTGATTAGTGCCTTCTAGAAAAATAAAATTGATATAAATAATTAAAAAAATGTGTAAAATAATGTCACTATTTGACTATTTTAAAAATTGGACTACCAATAAGGCATTAAATCCATTTCAGTTTATAGCAAGGGTAATTAAATAATAGACTATTGAGCTGATGATTAGGATTTTATTTCTGATTGAACTTATAATACAAAATACAACTCTATAGGCTAAGTTATTGGCTATTATCACAACCCTCTTCAGCTTTATCCAAACTTTATAAGCAATTTTGAAAAAATACTTGTTTGCATAAATCCCTAGACTAGAATATAAGCTGGCTCTTATATTAATATTTATTCACCTATCGTTTAGTATGATTCATTCTCGAACTGAGGATTCAAAATAGCAGATTTAGATATAGCTTAATGTAATACGATTGCTATAGAATCAGGACATATTAAAAAATGTGGAAATGCTTAATATATTTATAATGGAGATAAAAGCAGAATCTAAGTTAAAACAAACTAAGACTTTAAAATAAATAAATGATTTTGTATCTATTTTAGTTCAACAGAAAATGTAACCTCATAGGAAAACGCTATTTACTTTCCTTTGTTCATAAGTAATAATTAATAGTGATATGACACGAAGATCGAGGTTATAGACTAGAACCAAGAATATCTTCCTATGGTAGATCACTTCATTTGAATCATAGATCCTTAAAGATATAAGTCTAAATTTTTACTGCAAACTATTTATGGACTCATTGCATCAGATTCATCTTCAGAGGATATTCCTGGCTATGTTTTTGGAATATTTGGTAATTTTGATACTGGCTATAATCCTGTTAACTTTGGACTAACTCTTGATAGAGGGTATTTTGCTCAATAAGGAGCAAAAAATTAAATATAATTCTTATGCGAAATTAGCTAAAAGTCCATTTAGTTCTATTCTTCCAATGGCATTAAAAATGGTTAAAATATAACTGATGAAGTTATTTATAATTCAGATTAAGAGCAGTGAGATTATATTTATTGATTTTCTCCTGATAAACAAACTGATTAGCTGTGGTAATGCCCCGAAAACTGTAATGGAATTGTACTTGAAAATACTGATTAGATGGAATAAAAAACGCTCTATAAGATTACTGTGATGACTGAAAGTCCAAAACAAAAAACAGAATAAAATTAAGTTTTTTTCTGCCAGTACTCAGGCTAATAGTAGTATAAGGGAATAAAGTACGTAGCTGAAAGAATAGTAGAAAATTTCAATGTCTAAAATTTACGAAACTAATAAAACCTAAAAGATAAGTTCATATTTGACGAGAAGCCTATTATATATTCTACTGCACTTTCCTATAAAGAAGAAAGGAATATTTAAATCTGAGCTAAAATCAAAGATCTATGTAGCTTCAAGTTCAACTCAATTATAATTATAATTCCTGAAGGCTTTCAGTTTAATTCTGACTCTAGTGCTTATATCTTGAAATATGACTCTTCAAGCAATGTTGAAACATGGATTTAACTAGAAGATATCTACTACACTAATCAAATCATTGGTGCTACAATAATAGGAAAAATATCAACATAGAGTTACTCCTCTCTTTGTAAGAATAACCAATATGGATACTAACTAAAGATAAAATCAATAATTAATCCTAATTACAAGAACTTCGATAGTTACGAAACAAACTATAAGGTTAAAATTATAATAGCTTAGGAAGACGAAAGCTATACTTAAAATGTAACCTTAGTTAAATACGACTATACATATGATCCTATTAAAATTTCAGAAGGTTTCATAACTATCGATAACGTTAGTATTACTTCTTAGTACTTATATATTAAATCTAACTTGTATATTTAAGTTTCTTTGACTAACGGATTATATTTAGGCTCTAGTTCGCTAATTAAAATTCAGCTAAGTGATTAATTTATCTTCGAATGCAATGATGCTAAAGTTAACGATTGCTGCGTTCCATCAGATAGTAAACTGAGATGCTAATCTAATATAACATCAAACTAGTTCTACGTCTGATTCAATTATTCAAAGTATTATTAAAATCCGATATATTAAGTTAGCGTTATAATATATAACTTCACCAACTTTTATTTGTTCAATCAGACTTATGCTACAAATAACTATTTGAAAGTCATTTCTTATCTAGATTTAAAGAGAGTTCAAGATATAAGTCCTTTATGAAACTTTAGTTAGATAATATAGTAAGGAATAACTCAAATTATTGTTAGCTCTTTTGAATTTATTCCTGGAAACCTAGGAGCATAGCAAACATTACTTGTACTTAAACTTATATTTGATGGATCAATTTTTAAAGGAACTCAAATTTAAATTGAATTATCACATGATTTATTACCTTAAAACTATGCAAAAATAATGAAATTTTGCTACGTAATTGGTACCAAAGCTTTGGAATGCGAAGCCTTAAGCTAGCATGAGTTCTATTTTATTGCAGGTGAAGACATTCTAATAGATTAACTAATAACCGTTTATATTTAGAACTGTACTTTACCCAGTTCCTTAGAAAATTAGAAATACGTTACAGTTTATATAGACACTAAATTTGAATAGGATGATCAATTTTTATAATATACCAAAATGTACGGAGCAAACTTCTAATTCAATAGTAAGTTTTACCCTTTATAACAACCATCTGATGATAAGAAGTTAGCAATTTTGGACGAATTTCACTATGTAAACATAGTGCCTAATAACTAATATTCAAACGCTATGTATGAATTTAATTTTATTCTAAACTTTGAACTAACTACTGATATGTAAATCTCTTTCTGATTTCATAGCGACTACGATTTCAATTTATAAACACAATTGGATTATCAAATTTAGTGCTTAAGCAATGTTATGCCTTTGCTTAAATGCGAAATTGATTTTTAAAAAATCACTATTAACTCATTTTAAAACTCCATTCCTGCTTACTCTCAAATTACGATCTGGCTAGTGAATATTATGAACCCTGCTAATTAAGATTTCTATTATATACTTGGAGCTATAACAGATGACTAAGATTAACTCTTGACATAGCAACAAATTTGAGAAATTTAGTTAAATGATTCCTAAAAGTTCTGAGAGATCGATAGAATTATCTCGAAGGATAAACAAACGCTTCATCTAACTGACTTCACCTTTGTATTTAAGTATAAGGAAGACTAAGCAATATAAAAGGGTAGCAAAGTTTACATAAAGTTGTTTAATGAGTTTAGTTATTAGTTTTCCACTATCACTAATTTTAATTGCATTATCGAAATTTGATGCTTCAATGGTACAATGATTGAGTAAACGGATTAGAACTTTAAATGTGAATACTTCTCTAAACAGAATGCCCTCTTATCAAGTAGTATAGAGCAAGATATTTTAGTGGATTCAAGCTAATGCACTTTGGCGCTTACTATTTTCAACTTACAAAATCCTTTTGAATTTTAGAAAATTCCATATGATAATTACTACTAAAAGGTAAAGCAAGTTGAATATATAAATTCTTAATTTGATTTCTCAGATTCCATTGAGGTAGGTTTTATTGTAAATAAGACAATTACAATAAGCACACCTCCTCTTATTAATAAGATGTATGTTGAGATATAAAAATGGGGAGCGATTTTATCAACAGAGAAGTCATAAATATAGTTGATACCAGGAATAGAATCTGACTCTATTTTACTATAATTTCAAGAAGGAAGGAACTACACTTTGTAATCTGACTATATCATTATTTATCCCTCCTTTAAGGATTTAATTCCATAGCGCCATATTAAAATTTATCCTAAGTAGTTCGTTATGAAAAGAGGAGACTACAAGTTCAGCTTCAAATTGCTTCCAGATCTAATTACACCTATAGGAATGTTTCATCTATACTTCGAGCTTGAATAGTATAACGAGCGTTCAATAAACAACTAATGAGAAAACTTTACTGATATAAACCCTTTAAAAATAATAGTATAGTAGAGCAGCATTACATTTGATGCTATCCAAAAGAAATAAATAGAGCTGTTGAAGTTTAGGTACTTAATTGAAGATGAATAGTTTCAAATTTACTTTAATACTGAGTAATCCCCTACTCAAAATATAGAAATTCAAACTTAAATCTTAGATCCTTTAAATATAAAATAGACTAAATTTTTAGCATAACTTTAGAAAAACTAACAAGTTGCTATTGCAACTATCAAGATATAAATAGAGAAATAAGATTAAGTTGAAGAGCAGTCGACTAATTTAGGCCTTCTGAAATCAAATATAACAGACAAGCTTTATAACTTTATTTATCATTGAACTTATAATTAATAAATCTTCGAAATCTTATCTAGCGATTCATCTATAATTGATTAGTTAAAAAAGCCTTAAATTAGTTCGATCAAAATACAGAATATTCAAAGAAGTTAAGTTGATGTCTTCTTTGAGAGCTAAATTAACTCTTATGTCTATTTTATGGTGTCTGCATAGTATAGCAATTCAATAGCAAGTGATGATTTGCAATTTATAGTAGATAATTAGATTTAGGAAGAAGAAACTTTTTGGAATGAAACCAAAGCAAATGAGACAAAATAAGTATTTGAAAATGAGTATCCAAAGCTTCCTTAAGCTTTATACTTATATGGTCAAAAAAATTAAATATACAAGCATTTAAAATGCTTAAGCAACTAGTGGTTTACCATTAAGAATCTGCAAGCCTTCACTTCTTACAAAATCCTTGCTTATTAACTAAACACCTGAATAAATTCCACTTACACAGATTATTCAAAATGGTCAAACTTAACTACTATGAAGTTTAAAACTCTATAAAGAAAGAATTCATCAATATTAAACATTTACGACAGTAGAAAATAGAACAAGCTAATCGATATCGAAAATTTACAAAAAGGAATTAGCTTTGCTTTTGGAATTCCAGATAGTTAGATTATCTACTTGAACAATATTGGATTTGAACTGTATTAGAAAAATGCCTCTATTGATTAAAAAGAACTAACTACCAATGCTAATCTAACTTAAACATATCTAAGCATTAAAAATAACCCCTTGATAACTTAATTCAGTGATTCACATATTTATTAGTTTCTAATATGCGATGATGCAAATTATGATGGAAAATCACCTTAAGAACTGCTTTCAAGAAATAGAACTGAGTTCTTTAAGGCATATTTCAGTAAAGTTTACGGATATATCAATTTAACTTACTCTTCCTATATGTATACTCCTAACTCAATTGAAGTTCAGCTGTTTGGATTCCCTTAAACTTTAATCTTACAAGATAAAGCAGATAACGAAAAAACTGCCATTGATAGCTATAGATAAAGCTTATATACCTAATTTTACTAAAAGTACTAAAAATTGCTAAGTTAAAACTGGGGCAAAGTAAATTCTCCTATTTTGTTTTGGGTTGATAAACCTTAGTAAGTTATAGGAGTATTTGAAAGGGATATCAAATTATGGTATAACTAAACACATAAAAATTATACGTTCAAATTTTCATGTAGTATTGACTCAATTGTATACAGCACTTTGAGTAAAGAATTATCTGACCAAGGCATTCAAGTCTAATAAGTAAAGACTAGTGTAAATGGATACAATAAAATAGTAGAATAGTATTACATCGATTATTGCTATTAAGATAAATCTCACTATGTTGAGTTTATCGTAGATGCTAGTTTTAGCTATGAAATTGACATAGTGCTTGGAACTGTCATGGATCCTTGGGGAGATATAGATGCCAGCGAAGTGTTTGTCTTTAAAATTCATAGAACATTTAGAGATGAGCAGCCTTGATTTTTATCTAACTATTTTAATATAAAATTCCTTTATTCAAACTAACTTAAATTTCATTTATTGCTTAAAGCATATTTCTAAATAAGAATATTACTTATCAATCTATATGCTTATCAAAGCTTAAATATTTGAAAAAAGCAAAAACATTATTGATTTCTTGCTCTTTCTATTTATTTCTAAAGGTTAATAGAGCTAAATACCAAAATATTAGATAAATGATATGCTATAAAGAATAATACTTTAATTTTCTTAGTTTTAGAGATCACGCTTAATATAAATATACGAATTTAAGTTATTTAAGCCTGTTTAAGATATTAATATATAAACTAATTTAGAAGAAAGCCTCTTTACTATTACTTATACTTTGAATATATTAAATATGGTTGTGACTAAACTTTATAATATGTTTGAATCAAATTTCCTTTCTTTCAGTTTTGATAACTTCTATAATCTTATATTTTATATTAAAATTACTTAATTTAAAACTAGAAAGATAGTTAGTTAGAAATCTAGAACTTATAGATATTAAATTAAAACTATTTAATAGGAAAGAGATATGATAGTTATAGCCCTTTTATTTTATCTTAAGGTTAGATAATAATATGCCTCTTACTTTTAAATATGCCTTCTTAATCTACTTACCTTTCTTTATTAAATCAAAATTGATGTAATTAACTTTAAATTACAGCTTTATATAATGCTTAAGCTAAATTTTTCACTAATAATACTTGAATATAGTAGATTTGGCAATGATAGGATTCTATATATAGTAGAATATAAAGCATAAAGATATAAAGGCATTTAAAATAATTTCCTTTATATTTTAGCTTTAAACAGTAAAACAGCTACAAATTTATATTACCTTCCATACACTAGGCCATTCCTTCTCTACTTATCCACCGTTTCTTCCTAGTTCATTATTTATACTTTTAGGGAAGAAAAATGATAAAAATTTAGGAAAAGATATTTAAGTCTTTATAAATTAAATTTATAATATAAAACCTATGAGATATGATAAAGGACTACTAATAGTCAAAAGAGCATTCAATATATCTCTATATATTAGAATAAGAATAGTGCACTAATATATTTAAAATCAAGCTTAGCTTTAACTATGAAGAAGCATTTCTTCAGATACATCAAATGGAATAGAAATTTCTTCTTATCTATATGGAGTAATTTAACTTATACGAATCTAAAGTTATGTATTATAGAATAGAGTCCTGAATATAAAATTGCTAATGTATTGATAATAAAAAAAGGTTAAGAATATTCATTATACCATTGTTATCTAAATACCTAGCTGAAACTGATATTTCCTATTACCTATTCAATTCTTTCTAATTATTGCTTCAGTTCTTGTTTTTCAAAATACAATGATATTTAAACTCAAGCTGCTCATATTTCTTTTGAGAATAGTAACTTTACATAAATTTTTAGATTAAGAGTAGAAGTTTCAAGTATCAAGTTAGCGCTAAATGATTTTTTAATTTGTTTAAGAATTTACTATAAAATAGATAACTCTGGCTCTCATAAATTATCTAAAGAAGAAAATTGAAGATTGTAATCACTAAGCGTACAAAATATAACTGTTCCTATAACTAAGAATTATTGATATTCAATCACTAAGGATTAGTTAAATAAAGTGATAATTGAAAATTTGAAAGGATTTAGTTAATCGATTAGAAGTAATAAAGAGCAGCTTTTGTTATATAGTTAAACACTTTTTCTCTTTTAATTTGTTTTTCTTGCTTATAAAAAATGAACTTTTTAAAACCTTCATCCGCAACTTTCGAACCAAACTGGGCTCAAAAGGAATTTTTCTTCGATTACTTGACGATTTCCTCAAAATTCGACTCTGGAAACTGTACGCATGTAGAAAAATATGATGATTCTCATCTAGCAATTTGAGCAGCTCCAGATTGTGCTGAAACAATAGTGGAGAAAAATAAGAGATCATGATTTCATTTTTCAGTTGAAAGCAATAAGAGTACAACCATATGGTTTACCGTTAAAAATTTGAATGCGCATGGGAAATTATTCAAATAAGGAATGAAACCTGTATTTCGTACAGAAAATACTGAATGGAGGAGAATAAAAGATCCCATTTCAGTGGAACAAATAAAAATAACTGATAAGAAACTTTACGAATTAACCTATTATTTCACTTTCACAAGCAACAGAAAAGTATGATTTGCACTATGCTATCCATGATCATATGAAGATGCTTAAAAATTTTTGAACTTGCTAGAAATATAATTTTATTACTCAAGTGATTTGTACTTTTATAGGGAAAATTTAATAAACTCTGTAGAACATAGAAGAGTAGACCTTATTACTATTACATCTATGGATGGAATTTCTACGAATGAGGATAGAATACCAGGACTTTTCCCTGAGAATAAGGAACGCTGTCATAATTTTGAAGGGAAGTAGTATATTTTTATAAGTGCAAGAGTACATCCAGGAGAAACTCCAGGTAGTCATATAATGAATGGCATGTTGGAGTTTCTATTAAGTAATGATACAAGAGCTTAGCTTTTGAGAAAGGCTTTCGTATTTAAGTTAGTTCCTATGATTAATCCAGATGGAGTTTGTCGTGGTTATTACCGGGTAGATACATTTGGAAGAAATTTAAATCGTTTTTATTAAAGTTGCAACTAGAGTGAGCATCCTTCTATATGAGCAATAGTTAAGTACTTAAATTTCTTGGCAGGGCCTAATTTTTACGCATACTTGGATTTGCATGCACATGCAGGAAAATCAGGAATTTTTGTATATGGTAATTTCTTTGACGATTTTTTGAAGTAAGTTGAATCTTGCGTATTTGCAAAAGCTGTCTCTCTAAACTGCAAAAATTTTGACTATGAAAACTCAAACTTTACAGAAAAATAAATGACTGTAAAAGATAAAGCAGGCTAATCAAAATAAGGTTGCGGAAGAGTAGCCGCATTAAAAATAACAAACTCTCCTTTTTGCTTCACAGTTGAAGCTAATTATCATTCAGGTAAATTTATCAATGAGATACCTCAAATAGCTGGAATAGAAGATAGATACACCAGTAATACTTCCACTCTATATGCAGGAGGTAAAGCACCAGATTTTTCTCCTGATGTATTGAAAGATTGCGGAAGAGGAATTTTAATATCTTTACTAGATACCTAGGAGATAAACCCTTATTCGAGAGTAAGAGCAAGCTAATTCCAAAACATATTTAACATATCAGTTTCAGTTGCTCAACAGTTGTTATAAATACCTCCTTATAAATTCTACAACTCTCTCAAAGCAATTTCGGAGGATCACGATGCCCTTATATAATATCTCAAAGATAAATGCAACTCTATGCAAAACTTAACTATCTAAAGAAATAAAGAAGATAAGCATTAAGTCAGGAATACTGTAACATAAAAGAACTTTAGTAATAATAATTCTACCATCAATACACCTAAGCAATCGAATGTTGCTTCACCTGTATCCATGAAATAGCAACAAACTAAGCTAAACATTCTAGCTTAAAGCTTATAGGTAAATAGGGGTTTTGCATTAGACCAAGTTATTCAAAAGAAGTAAGGAACGTAGAATACTTAAAGTAAGTCATGAAGTAAGCAAGAATTCCGAAACTATCAACAAGATAATAGGACTATTAAATCCAGCCAAAATAAACGGCCTGAACAAGTTAAGCCTAGCAACAAGAAATCATTACAGTAGATTTAGTAAAAACCTTAGAAACAGTATCGAAAAATGAAAAATGAGAACAACTTGAAATAGAACTAAAGTAAAGAAAATATTCAAATATAGGTAAAGTAGCCTAGACCACCTGTTGTGTAAATCTCAAAATAAAAGATAAATGATGAACATAAGACTCAAACTTAAAGAATGAATAAATCACCTATTCAGTAATCAAGAACTCTTAAGCAATCTAATTTAACCCCAGCAAATAAATAAAAAACGATTAAAAGATAGTCTAGTGAATAGAATAATTAATAGACTTAGTAGAAATGTATAAACTACAAGTCTACTAAAAGCTAAAAATCCACTTAACCTTTGTATAGCGAAAAATAAATAAAGGTAACTAAAACTACGAAATAAAGACCTTCTAGTTAGAAGCAGATTAAACCTTAAACTACTCTAGACAATAAACAAATAAAAAATTTAGTTGGTAATAGTTAATAAAATAATGAAGCCAAAAAAGTTAAAAATTTAAGCAATAAGAAAAGTTAAGTTATTGTACATATTAAAAACCCTATGATTGTATAAAAAACGAAGGCTGTACAATCTTCTAGAGTATCAAATGCATCAGTACTTAACTAAGGACCTTTCACTCGAAAGTCAATAAGCAGTATGAGAAGTTAGGATATTCTAAGAAATTCAGTAATTGATAAGCATGAGGCAACATTTTTAGAATAGAGACTGTCCAAAACTCCAGGGAAAGTTATTGAATAATTGGAAAGCGAAAGAAGTTTAGTCTAATCAAGTTCTTATCTAAATTAAGATGAGTGAACTATGATACATTTATTACATTTATTTAAGTAAGCCTTATATATTTCTAAAGTTACTTAGCCTCATTAAGCTTTATTTATCATTTCACTAAATATCTTACAAGACTTTTATATAAGAGAAATTATAATAGCCTTTAATAATCAAACTAAATTTAGAACTTTTTCATCTTAATTTAAGTGAGAAAATATAATATACAAGGTCATATTATTTGTAGTCATTCTACTAAAATAGTCAAAAGAGTATGTCTGAAGTAAGCTAATACTTTGATTGTATATATATTTAATCTGGAAACTAAAAAGAAACTAATATAAGCTTTTCAGTTTATTGCATATGAAAACTAATAATTTTAGAAATCTATCAATCTTCATAGACGGAAATAATATCCCTACTTCATCTGCAGTATGCAATTCAATAAGGGACTACGAAATTTGATGCACTTTCTATCTCACTTAAGTTTCATAAAATAAGTAAATTTAATTATTAATATAAAACAGTTATTAAGTTACCTAGATTTAATTAAGAATCAAACTGTTTGAAGAGAACGTCTAATTAGTTCTAATATCTTATGCTTTTCTGTCTTATTACAATATAATTTAATTATAACTTAAAATTGAATAGAAAAGGAATAAATTTTAGTAGATTTAACTAATGAAATGATATCCTTCTTCTATATTATTTAGTTATATATAGCTTGCTTAAATTTTATTATCTTACTTAAACCAAGTCAAGGCTTATTTCTTACTTAATTGGAAATAAGTAAACTGTAGATGGAGTTTTGATGAATGCTTCTTTCATTAAAAACTTCAAGCTATTTATCTGAAATATATATTAATTTCTTCATTTTACTGTTTTTGTTTTTATCTAAACAAAAAAGAAATATATATGAAAGAAGGTAATTAAAAAGGATTTTTTTCCGGATCAATAAGCATAATTTATTAAAGCAGAATCAATTTAGCTGCTATTGCCCTTCTTAGATATCTAAACTTTCACCTTCTTCTAAATCTTATTCCTCTTCCTCATAACTTGAATTAAGTCCCAACTACTCAGGATTATGCAAAAGATTATTTGAAAAGCTTTTTCTCTTTTTAGAAGAACTTAATGGAATTCCTGAGTTTATAGGTAGTACATCAAAAGGAAAAGCATTTTCACTAACTGTTGATCTCAAGCATGCAGATAAGAAGTTTCATGGTTTACTGATTGAAAAAGAAATAACAGTTCTTCCTACTTATATAGATATCTAAGAATCAAGTGCGATACATCTATTTACTTATATCAAAGTCCCAAATTTAGAACCGCAATCTTCTAAATAGAACTGCCTAAAATATAGAAAGCATACCCTTTGCTAAATCTTATAAGAGCATGTTATCTTGATACACTGATGTCTGAAATTCGTACATCAGTATCATGGCCTCTTCCTAATTTTATTGTGTCTTTCTAGTTGACACTGATTACATGAATGCCTTTAGTACTATTTTTATCTTTGCGCAACGCTTCTAGTATTATATACTAAGAATCTGGCTTCGGAATTTCAATTAGTTCATTTTAATTTCCTTCTAAGTTTATCACATTTGGAAATTACTTTTTACATAATTCGCAATCCAATGATTTTCAAAAGAAAGAAACTGAGCTTTCTGATTATTTAGTAGTTAGACGATTTTTTAACCATAATTGAAGACACTTAAGATGAACATATTTCATTGTTCCAGCACATTTACAAGGAGTTATTAATGGATTATCTTTGGAATATCTACTTTCAAGGCATATTCTACATGGCAGATTATTCTAACTATTTATATCATTTTCATCTTCTATACTCTTTTCGTTTCCTACTTCTGTTGGAAGTAAAATAGAAGTCAAAGGTTTAAGAGTACCACTAAGTTTACCATCTTCCGAAGTTTTAAATTCTTTTATTCGAAACTTAACTCTTCCAATCTTTATAACATCTCCCTCTGCAAGTCTGTAACCCTTATTTCCTTACTATGTTTTTAGTGCCTTTACTACAAGTCAGATTTTTTCATGATTAGGTACATATGATAAGCTGAACGAGCCATTATAACTAATTAACTAACCTAAAAACTGAGTGCCTTCTGGAATATCTTTAGTTTCTAAATCTACCAAGCAGATGTCATTCCCATTTCTCATTATTTTACAACTTCCAGTAGTTTTAAGAGACTTTTTTTTCACATTACAAGATTCATAATCAAAAAGACCATGTGAGTCTCTAGACCATGTGATAGTCTTTAAAGTAACTTGCATTAAGTTTAAGATTTTTGAATTAAGAAAGTAAAAAACAAAGATAAATTAGAATAAAATAAGAAAATTAATTATGCTAACTGTATTTCTATCTTATAGCGCTATGTTACTTCAATTCTTTAACAGCTTTTCCCTATTAAACTAGTTTAGTATTAAATTACTTCATATGACTGCTTATTTTCATACTATCAGTAATCTAATGTGCAGTATCTTTTTTCTTATTGATGGAGTTTAGCTATGCTAATCACGGGAAAGTTTATTATAAATAATAGGCAGAAAATATAAAATGCTGGATATGTCTGAAAACCTTAATTGTGGATATAGTTATTATTAAAGAGAAAAAGGGAAGAACTATTTCAAATTGGCTAGGGTATTAAGAGCTATTATAAGGTTATAAGGTAAATAATTGGGTAAGTATTCTGAAGATCAGAGCAAGCAATTCTGAATAAGTAAATGAAACAGAATATAGTTATTAAATAGTTATTTAAAGTATTTAGCTTAGTAAACTCACTAAACCCTTGCTTTATAAAATTAGATTAAATTAGTAAAGCAAGTTAACAAGTATTCTAAGAACATAAACAAGCTATTAAAATACTAAATATCAATAGTTTTATTATAATTTCTAGGGTATAATAAAACAGTCTTATTCTTTTTTATACGTAGCAACAGTATAAGTTTGAGTGTGTCAAATAAAGAAAAATAATTAAGTAATGAGAATTATATAAACCTTGATTGAAACCTGCCAAATATATATACTTTTAGCAAAAGAAAATATTTAATTTAATGTTCAATAATCAGTGTAAAGTAAGGTACTTGGAATAAAAGAAGATAGAAGAAAATAGCAGATAATTTTAAATTACAGCCAATAAAGCCTAATCATAATTTTAATTATGCATAGCAAGAATATTCACATACTAAAATACTACTAAAATAAATAGAGATAGCTGTATTAATTCTAATACTGAGTGAAATTAACTAAGTAACTAATTAGAATGCAAATTTCATTTATTTATAGAAACTAATCTTTTCATAATAAGTTAGAGACTTAATATTCATCTCATAGAAAGAGAAAAATAAATATATAAGCTAGCAAGATAAACTTAAGTTGAAAAAAGGCTTTAAAGTTCCTATTAAATATCATTATCTCAAGAATTAAAATAAATTGTATAATATTTGTATCTTTTTAAGTTAATGGTAAACTCTTAATTTCTAAAACTAAACTAAGAAATGTTAGCTAATAGGGTTAACTAGAATTTAAAGGATGCTTACGTAAAAATTCTAATAAATTAAATTGGTTAATCCTATGTCTTAGTTGTATACTCTTGAATGTCGTTACTTAAGTATATTAAATATACATCTCAATAATATAAAAAGCTTATATAGAGAAATAGAAATATTCAATGATGTAGCAGTGCAAAAGTAATGAGATATGGCTAAGTAACTTTAAAAGTATATTTAAATGATTATATTAATATTTTCTAGGTTAGATTACAACAAATCTGCTTAGAAGCATTAAATCTTTGCTTAATCATTTTTACACTAAGTATCAATTTATCTATATTTAAAGTTTAAATCGCTACTTTCTATACTAAAGTTCATTAATATTGCTTAAATGTTCTTTAGGTTTTAATATTAATGAGTAATTGTAGGTTTTGATGATTATAGCTTACCTCAAAAATAAAGCTAATATATTTAATTAGCTATAGAGAATATTAAATAGAGACAGCATGGTTTCTTAAATTATTAATATAATATAGATATTAACTAAAAGCAAAAGAGCCATATGCTTTTAGAGCATTCATGACAATTATATATCATAATGATAGCATTAATTTTAGAATAATGAAAGGGCTTTTATATTCCTCTTACTTAATAGGATTATTATTTTCATTTAAATTCATAGTCTCTTTATAAGCTATTGCCTAAATAACTAGCCAAGCTGCTATTTTCCTCTAATTCTTTTAATATTACAAGCTGATATAGTTTAAATTAGCTAATTATAGAAAAAGCTGGGCTTTGTTGATGCTTATTAATCTCTTTTCTAGTAATTTAGACAAATTCTAAGTTACTTACACTTATGTTAAAAACACAAAGGGCTTTAGATTAAAAGCTTTGATATTAATCTATAAAGTTAAAAGGAATTTAGATACTAATTGAAACTTAAATAAATAAAAGTATTATTGCTTTCCTTAGCAAAATTAATAGTTAAACTACTCTTTTTAAGCTAAATTTATATAGGAACATATAGTAGATTTTAAGATTAACTAGTTAACGATCCAATCTGATACAATTAGACTGCTTATTAAAATATCCATATTTCCTATTATTATCAATTTCAATTAGAGTTTTATATTTTTAAGGGTAGTTGTTATTTAAAGTAAAATTAAGTTACTTTATTTTAAAAGCTTCAAAGTGAATTCCTAATAGATATCTCTGAACTTTTTAGTATTCCTTTATATGATTTACTAATTTTGAATTATCTTAAGCATTTATGAGGTCAATAATTACCTTTTTCCTTTATAATTCTCATCAAATATATATCTTCGCTCCTTTAATTTAACTTTAGTATTAATACTTTTATCTTCTGATAAGCTCATCAATACTTAATTCAAATTAAAAGCAACAAATTTAAAAGTGAAGCTAAAATTACCAGCTTATATGAATCATAAATAGCTCTCTTACATTAAAGCCTCTCTTCAAATGAAGCATATGCTTAAAAGTTTATAGGCCTATTAGCATATAATCGCTAAATAAAATACTATTAAGCCATCAATTCCAATTTTAACTATTGCTAAATAAGATTTCTTCACCAAATTATATTCTAAATGCAAATTGTATTATCCTATAAAACGAATAAATGATTACATATAGACAGATGTATTATGGATAGTAATTATATTAAGACTTATTGTTTTTAATTAAGTAGTTTAGCTACTCAAGAGACTAAATTGCTAATAAAATTATATGTTAAAACTTAAACGTTAGTAAATTATATAACTTAAGATTAGATAGAGCTTGCTTAAGCTATATCTTTAAGAAAGCACACTCTTCCATTATCCTTCTTAGATAAAGTTATATCTTTTTTTCAATCTCTTAAATATAACATTTGAAATTAAGGCTTTATGGTTCTTATTTATAAAGGATATGGTAGATTTAGATAAGTTGGATAGGAGAGTAGTTTTGTATCTTGATGAAATGGGCATATAATAGTTGTTTGAAAATAAGGAGATTTAATAATAGCTTAAATAATTGCTTATATGATAGGTAAAATTAAATATCATTCATAAAGTTTAGGATTGTAATCTTTTCTTGGTTTTTTGCAATAATAGCATTTATCCTAGCAAGCATATGTAGTTTGCTGACATGCATCGCAAGTCCAATACATATAGTATTAGCAAAACAACTGTGCTTCTTCATTTAACTAATGACACCATTAACATTAATAGGTTATATAAGAATTTTTCTCATTACAATTTTAGCATTTTCATTTTTTATTTAGCAAGTGAGGAATTGGTGTTTAGAATTATTCTGCGTATTTTTCTAATTCTTTGTAGTCTTTCATCGTTAAAATATCCTCTTCTTTAGATTCACTATTTACATAAATTAGTATTGTTGGATGGAAATTACTTCGTATACACTTTCTAATAACATTCATTCATCCTGAAACTTACTAGACACAATCATCATCATAATATCTCCAGATATCCTCTTTAGGTTTGATTTTATAGAAGGATATATAATGCAATTCGCAGAAGCAAATCATTCCTCTAAGTACATAGTTAGAATGCATATCCTTATTAACCTAAGTAAGTTGAAAAATATCTAGAGTGTTTGTTATTAAAGTATATATCTTAAGAATGTCTAATACTTTAGGATTTTTTTTCCACACCATGTTTATGAGGAAATATTTAGGATATGACATTGGAGTTCTTACTTTGTAGCTTTCTTCAAAAATACATTTTTCGACGATTTGAGAAATTTCAGAGTCGGGACATTTATTAGTAATATCTCTCTAGCAAGATCTTCTAATAGTTTCAACTAGTTTATGCATAGCTCTTTAAGATTTAAATTCTTCTTGTCCTTCAGGTAAAGGCAAATTGTCTACCAGTTCTTAAACATAGACTGTGAATATGTTGTTTCCATAATTATAAGGAATTGGCTCTCCCATAGCTCCGCATTTACATAAAAGATATTCAACAGACTCAAACCAAAAATATTTATGCTTAAGACACTATTTGGTGCAGGAATCTTCACTTTTTTAGAGTAAATTAACTTGAGAAAACATCTCATGAATATGTTATAATATCGAGTTTAAAGCCTCTGAAGCGTCTGCCATTTGCATGTATACAAATTTCTAATCAAAATTATACAATTCTTGCCTTACTTTGTGAACTTTAATCGTTTCATCGAATATTATACTTTTCTATTGGTACTCTTTAAACAAATTCTACAAAGAACACGATAAGCAAGAATGGTTTACTAACTATGCACACTGAAGCTTTAAATTTAGCAAATCTTATCTGAATTCCTTTAGATTTCATAAAATCTAAATAACTGAGTTCAAAAAGCAGTTCAATTAATTAAATTCGTTTTCTAATCCGACTCCGTGCTCTCCTACCTCCTAAGGCTAAATTTCCTCAATGGAAGGCTTTGGAATTTCTTAAGATTTCTAAAATTCAGAAGGTCTTTGTTCCATTTTTTAGTTGTTTCAATCTTTGTGCATCGTTATAAGATGTTAAGCATACTGCGTGATTTCCACTTAATTGCCAGGTGCTATACAAAACTTGCATGTTAAATATGAGTTCATTTTATTATAATATAATATTTTAGTTTATTAGCATAATTTAACTTAAACTAACTTATAATCAGTCAGTACCTTTCTATTTAAATTCTTTTACCTCATGTTGATATAAAGTAATTTTATTCTGGTTTGTTTCTTTAGAAAATTATTCTGCTTTTAGTGCTTTTATCACCTCTTTAAAGTTATTAGTATTTAGGTTTTTTAGTATTTTTACAGATATATTAATACATTGATAGATGGCTTTACTTATTCACTATAGAAGATTTGAAGCTGAAACTAGAATTAACTAGCAAATATTGGAATCTCTAGAATATAGTGGTGAAGTAACTCTTACACTTTGAATTGCGAGCACTAGCTTAGCTCTTATACATAATGTAATAACTTTGCAAATGAATAGATATCATTATACTTTAATACTTTTATAATATTTACCTCAAACTAATTATTAATCATTATAAGCTACAGTGCTATTCACTTTTTTATCAATTTACTTACAGTAACCACGATGAAGTGCTATTCTGCTATCTAAGCGAAAAGAAATATTGAATTTTATTTAATTATCTGATAATAAATACGATTAATGATAATAAGGAAGTTATTCTGAGCTATATAATCAAATTTATTCTTTTTACATATTTATTTAACTATCAAAAAATAAGTCCGTTAAATTCCAAAACACTCACCATCTCTTTACTTACACAGGCTAAACTGGATCCGTTCCATGATCTATATTTAATAATTACAGCTTAGAAGCTGGAGCTTCTAGTTTCAAGCTTTTAACTATTTTACCTTCATTTAAGCTCCATAAATGAATAGATTGCTCAGAACTTGTTGCTATGAGTTGTTAATTTGAGTTGTATACTTATGTTCAAGCCACGCTTTACACAGATTAGGTATGCTTTAATTGCTGTACACATTTTTAAGCTTATACATCATATATGTTTGCATTTTTATCCTTTGAACAAGATACTAAGGTTTCTGTATCAAATGGTGACCATTCAAACTGAATTATATCATCAGTATGCTCATTAAATGAAGCTACAGGCGATTACTTTCTCAAACTCCATATTTTTAGCAAACGATCTTCTCCACTTGAGCAAAGTAAACCTTGAGTTTAGGAAATATCCCATGAAATTTGTTTAACTTAGCCTACATGCGCTTATAGCTTTGTTAAAAACTCAGACTTTCTATAAATGAGAATATATCCATCTTAGCAAGCTACTGCCAAATCAAACTCATTTCGTCAAGAAACATCTTAAAGCTACACTCCAACATTAATAACTTTACTTCCTTGTCCTTATTACCATAATATAAGCTTTCCATCAGATCCGCCTGCAGCAAGCATTTCCTTAGAAGAATTCCATTCTAGAGCTTTAATGACTCCTGTATGTTCTTTTATAATTTATTGAATAGAACCGTCTTTAGTACTCCAGAGTCTTATAAAGCCATCAGAACACCCAGTTGCAATTAAATTTTATCCCACGCTAACGCAAGTTGCTTGAGGAGTTTCTTCTGAATCGTTTATATGAGGCAAAACAGCTAAAACTTCAAATTATTTCCAGATTCTACCATATACTTCATCTAATGTAACTAGGTTATCCCCAAACCATTTAAGATCTATTACTTTGTCCATATGTCCTCTTAAATGTTTCACCTTTCTACTTGCAAAATGAATAATTTCATGATTTTTAGACAGATTATTTTCAGAAATTTCTTCGGTTGTGGAAATTTGTATTTCTGGAATAATTTCAGGTAGTTGCAAGAAATCGTTTTTAGATTTAGTTTAACTAATTTTAGGTTCTGAAAAATCACATTTATGCTAGCCAAGCAGAGTAAAGCCCTGATTACACTATCTAGTACCTTTGTTGTTCATTACATGCACCTCTACTTCTTAGAACAGCAAACTCTTTTCTAAAAGAGAAATCAAAGCTCCAGGAGCAATTTGTACATCCTTGTACTTGGAAGTGTCAATGTTAGCTTCAGCTTTTAAAGAAAAGGCAGAATGAGAGTGTCCAGACTCAAGTAGATATTTATATATAAGGTAGTTAATTTCGTCGTTATATATAGAGATGCTCATTTTATCGTTAAGATATTATTTGAATAATATTCTAAATTTCCTAAGTTGAATTACTTAAAGCTCATTTATAAAGTACTAGCAAAGCTATTTAATAGCCCTCTTCACTTATATCCCTTATAAGACTTAATCCAATCCTTCCTTATTGAATCTTCTTCCTATTAATTCATTTTATCTAGTTCTATGTATTTCACTGTATTTCTTGCTAACTTTATAAATTTAAAGATAGATCTTTATATAATCTTGACTATCTTTTCATAAATGAAAAATATAGAGGACATATAAAGCTATGAAGCTGAGCAAGAAAGATTGATTTAAAACAATAGAAATAGAAACTCTCAAACTGCTTTCATTAAGCAGATAAAATAAGCAACTGTAATACTTAAAAGAAAGCATATAAATAAAAGTGATAGGAGCATCTATGAGAAATGAAAGGGATTATATATAAAGAACATTTCTTACTTATATTTAAGAATACATTAAAATCAAGCAGTCATTCAGACTAGGATTAGTATCTTATTCTTGTTTAGTAGCCCTTACTTTAATTATATACTTCAAGCTATATAATGGTATGCTACTAAATTTAAATATAGTCATAAGGTATTTCTTTTATTATAAATCCTGAAAGCATCAGAATGAATATTTAAGATATTAAGCAAAAACAGAAATAGAAAGTCAAATTTCTTAGAAATTTTCCTATTTATTAAATTGGGAAAATATTAAAAAATGCTAGAATAGAAAGAATCAAAAAGAGATATTTGGATATCCAAGTAATCTCTTATTTGTTGGTAATTTCTCTTTAATTTTTATTTAATAATTAAAAATGGAAAACGATTAGGAGCAAATAGAGGCTCAAATTGATGCATTCGAATAAATGTAAGTTCTTTCTGAGCAGTAATAGGGGAGTGTTTTAATTGCTGATTTCTTGGAATTCGAGAAAATATATAATAATATGTGCCCTTATTAAAGAGATCTAGGTAATTGCTTGAAGTAGGGAATCTGTACATTTGAACATGAAATAATTGAAAAACCTAAACCAGCAGTTGTTTCTAAGAGCAATTTGAATAAAGACGCACCTGAATTTGTACCAAAGACTTTCGATCAAGAAAAATATGCTTAAGAAATGAAAAAAAAGATGGAAGAATTTAAAGAAGAATAGAAAAAGATATTTGATCCTGAGTTTTAATAATGCGAATGCTGTAAAGGATATATCCATAATTGCAAAAATTATGGCGGTGTATGCTAGTAGCTTACTGCATGTTACTGCACTTTTGTTGAAGATATGGATGAACAATAAACTTAAGCAATTAATTCCTATAAATGTTTTCTATAAGCATACTTCTGAATACCATTTTTTCCTACATTGTTTATTGATAGATAAATAGGTAGTAGTAGAATCTTATTTGAAGTTTTCAAATTTAAATATAAATTTTTTGAATAATCACTACGTAAAAAATAAAAGGGATGAATAGTGCTTTTACAATAATCTATTGATATAGAAATTAAATGCTTAATAAATAAAAGCAAAAAGATAAAAAAATAAATATTTTGTTTGCTTTTATGATAAATTATTTAATCACTCTTGCTTTTCTAGTAAATTACCATATTCTTCTTCATTATTGTCTTTGTGTAAGCTGACTTCGCTCTATTTATCGTATTTTTTAGAGTTTATTTCATCATAAAGCTCTTATTTACTCTGACTGTTAAATCCCATATGAAGCAAGATTTATTCTAAGGATTTTCCTTTAGTTTCTATTAAATAAAAGTATCCAAAAAGCCAATATAAAATTCCAAAACCTGATAGAATAACCCAAGAATAAACTGCTCCTTCATCACTTGCAGATAAGGCTAAAAAACTGATTGCTACTATGAAGTTAGCAATTCAGTTTGCAGTAGTTGCTAAACTGTTTCCTGTCGCTCTTAAATATAACTAAATGGTAAGTAAATCTTACAGGATATATCTCAGAATTAACAACCCATGGAACTGTGCATGCAGTTGCAAAGAACCATACATAAGCTATTATTCCTGCAAGTGCTATATATGCACCTTTATTTCCATTCTCTGTAAATCTTTCAATGTAAAATCCAACAGCTATAACAAGCTAAAAAACTATTCAGAAAGGAATTGCAATCAATAGTAAAAACCTCCTTCCTATTATATCAATGAACTTTATTGCTACTAATACTCCTATTGAATTCGCAAAAGCCATAGGTAAACTTCATAAAATTGACTCTTCGATTGAGTTGCTTAATCCTGCATCTTCCATAATTTAAGGACAATAATACATAGCAGTATTAATTCCACTTAGCTATGCTAAAATCTAGAGTGCCATTCCAATAGCAATCGCTTTTGTAAAGTACTTAAATAAATGCTAAATGGACGTAAAATATGTGATGTTACAGTCTTCTTATTACGATATTTGCTTTATCTGCTATATCTCTCTTTGAACAATCTCTTATTCTTCTTGAGTTGGATTTTTATAATTTTAAAGTCTTATTCTTGAAAGAATCTGAAAGGCTTCAGCATTATAATTTTTCTTAACTAAAAATCGAGGCGTCTCTGGAAGATAAAACATAAAGAAGAAGAGTTGAATAGCAGCTGGAAAAGCTCCAATCAGAAGCATTAATCTTCAATTTCCAAAGCAAAGTAATGCGATAACATAACTAGCAAATTAACCTGAGCAAACCAAAAAAATATTAATAGCTCCTATTCTACCTCTTGAATGAGCAGGTGCACATTCAGAAAGATAAATTGGTATTATGTTTGCTGCATTTCCTACTCCTAATCCAACTATAAAACGTCCTAATACAAGCATTTAAACATTAACTGAAGAACCCATAATAACAGCTCCAGCTATAAAGCAAATATCTGCTCCTATAATTACAGGAACACGACCATAAGAATCCGCAGCAGGACCTCCTCTAAGATAAAAATAACTTACAACAAAGCTCCAATAGCAGCTCCTACAAGCGTCATACTAACAACGATTGATTTTTCCCATTAAGATATCTACCAATCTTCTTCAATATACTAGCTTGCTCCTCCAATAATTCCAGTATCATAACTACATATTAAACAAAATACCCAAATAGAAATCCTCCTATAGCAGCTATGAATGTTAAGTATTGAACGAACTTTTCGTTCTATTTGATCGCAGGTTATTATTTATCTAATTCCATTAAATTTGATTCTTAATAAGAATCTTTTCTAAATACTTTGCTATTTAAATTAAAAGGGTTTCTTTAATAAATGCCTTAAAATGCTTGCTAAGTCTTCATTAAGACTAAAGCTTTCCATATCTATATTTAAGATATAGCAATAAGAACTTGAATACTCATTTTATATAAGAAGGTTATAGTAGATAATATCACATTTGTGATGAAAAATAAACTTACTCTAATAAAGAAAACTAAAAGGATTGCATATATTATACCATAAGCCATATAAGCTGATCTTAATCACTCTATTGCTATTATGCTATATCTATAAATAAATAATAATACCTAAGAACAAAAAACATACTACTGGCTTACTGATAAAGCATAGAATAAGATTTATAAAAGTTCAATATTCTAATAAATATATAGAACCTAGAAATATAAAATCACTTAATTTCTCTTAATGACTATTCTTTAACATTTTAACAGTTTTATATAAAAAAGCAGATGAAATTTATAGAAATATTATTCGGAAAATAAATTTAGCACAAAATATAAAATGGAATAATAAGCAGTAAATGATAATAACTAAGCTTTTACTTAGATAGTTTTAACATATCTATATAAGTAGATATAAGTTTAGCGTTAATTAGCAATTTCTTAGAAAAGATAACATTTATAGAGTAGAATATGTCTATTATTTATAATATCCATATTTAGTAAGCATTTTATTATCATATCTTAAAATTTTAAAAGGAGAATAAATTGTAGCTGGGATATTAATACTAAAATTGGAATTAAATTAGAAATATTTTGATTAAGAAAGTACTAAATAGTCAATAAAGATAAATACTAATCATATTTGGCATTAAATTAAGTTTTAGTATAGTAAATGAGCAGTGCTAATAAAAACATTAGTATGCTACTATAAATATAGTTTTAAACGTCATATCATAATAATACTAGATAAAATATCTAAATCTAAAGATTTGACTATATATTTATATAAAGTATAACTTTTATATTTTACTTACTTAAATCATTTATAAACACATATCTAAATTAAATTGTATGATTCTTAGTGCTTATATGAAATTCAATTTATAGATAAAAATAAATTCAGTTCTAAGCAGAAAAATTTATCTCCCTAAGTAATTTAGAATTTTTCCTTTATTAGATGACATGTCAATAATGTAAAAATATTAAACATATCTTATAAATTAAAGATAAAGATAAATTGAATTAAAGAAATAAACTAACTAATAGCGTAAAGATAGTTTTAACAACAAATAACAAAAAAGAGAACAATTAGTTATAGAGAGTAATACTAATGACTGAAGTTAAGCTTTCATTAAATAAATAAATAAATTTGATTATAGAGCGCGTAGCACCTCGTTGGTGCGCAGCTCTCTATTAATAAAATAGACATTTAGCATTATTTATATTTTAAAAGCTATAAAACATTTAATTGACTTTCCTCTAACACCTTTCACTAACTTTTGTACACTTTATTGCTGCTTATTATTGCTTTAGTAGCCAAAGCTTTTCTACTTTAATTAATATTAAGTTATTTTATATATTCTAAATAGTAATAATAAAGGATTTATAATGCTTGCTAGCATTATTCAAAGTAATAAACTTTATAAAAGAACGATTCAAATGTTAATAGCAGTAGATTAAAACTTGCTACTTATACTTCTAATAATTCTTAGTGTTTTAAACGAAGAATAATTTAGATAATGATAATGTGAGCAAAACTTGCTGAAATTAGAAGCAGGAAAATAAAGGTATGTTATTGATATAAATGAGATATATGAAGATAAACTAAAGAGATGCTTATGTTTAATAAACAGTTTAGCTATTTTATATCGTTTAGTACTTTTGACTTATCTATAATCAGATTTGGTACTATTAAAACATATTCTTTAAACTTACTAGAATTCTAGTTATGTAGTAAAGTTATTAATGCGGCTCCTAATGACAAACTAGAGTGATAATTATTAAAAATATTAACATCTAAAGGTATAAAAAGGAAATTTTTAATAGTAATGCCAAATTCCTTGAGATTAGTTCTAATATTGATGCTTATAAACAAACTAAAATTAAAATTAAAGGAGCGATGTATAGCCTTTAAAAGGTACTATGCAGTAAATATCTATTAATTCAATATAAATAGTAAGATTTCTTAGAAATATATTAACTAAGAAAAATAAAGAAATTATAAATTTAAGGGAGAATATGAGAAGTTTCATCTAAATGAGCAATTAATTGCCTCATTAAAAATACAATTTTTAGAGGAAGAATATTTAAAATTAACAGCAAGTAGATATATATATTAACTAAAAAGGAACAAATATTAGGAAAAATTAACTATGGAATTTAATAGCATATAATCCTATTAAGCAACTATAAGGCTAAAAAATAATAATTTCTAATGTTGTTAAATGTTTAAGAATATAGGTGATTGTATGAGTATATTCATCTTAACTATAATATCTTCTTTATTTAATGAATCAGATTAATAATTTAAAATAAGACAAATGGCAGAAGATCATATAGAGTAAAAGATTGGAAGCATTAAAGATACCCTATAAAAACTAAGTGAATCTTTATAACAATTCTAGTCTCCTTTGTTCTAGTCACTAGATTCGCTATCCTCTCCCAACAACGCCTTACAAGCAGATCTTAATAGAATACTCGAAAACAGAGAATACGAAAAATATGGTAGTGATATGTACCAATACTAGAATGTGTCTCAGGAATAAGAATAAATATCTGAAAATAATAAAGAAATGCCTAATCCTGAGCTGTTTATCAAGAGTTAGGACTATTCTAGTTTGAAATCATCCTAAATGCATGGCTAACTTCCTTCTGATTAATTAACTGAGCAATAAAATATAGAAAATGAAGGGCAATACAACCTACAATATGACTCTCCTAATATCTAAATACTTAAAAATCCTAACTTCTAGATGGAACAAAAGTATTAAACAGAGAGAGTTAAAGATTTGTAGGATGTTTCTAGATATGATTTGCAAAGAACCTTTTCAACTTAGCAAATGTAAAAGTAAAATTAGTAAAAGCACTCTACTGATTTAAGCTATTAATCTAACTATGAAGATAAAATTTCACTTAATTAAGATAATAAAATAGACTAGCTACTCGAAAAAAATAGACGAAAAGACGAACTTATTAACTCAATGCAAAAACTACAAACTGATTTGTGCAAATAATTAGAAGAAGCTTAAAATTAGGTATAGGATCTTAAGAACTAGCAGACTTAAAAACGAGATATGAAGATAAATTAGTTAGAGAACTTAATATAGCAGCTAGAGAATTAGAAGAACTAGTTATAAGACTAAAATGAAAACTTCAAACTGAAACTTAGGGAATAAGAGAGTTTACTATAAGCTTAGGCTTAATAAAAGAATAGTATAGAGTAAAGCTTTAGAAATAGTCAGCAAGAACTTAAAAGCGAGTTTTAGAATTTGTAACTGGAAATTAAGAAAGCAGAGAGAGAAAATTTCCATCTATAAGAGAAAAATTAAGAACTAAAAATAAAAATATAAAGCACTGTAAGCTAACTTTACTTATATATAATATATAGGAAAATGAACAAAAGCTATTACATTAAGAAAATCAATATTTGCAGCAGAAAGTAAAACAAAAGGATACTAAAATTAATTAGTTGGAATAAAAAAGTTTAGAGGTACAGGAAATGCTAAAGGAAAGCAAAAGGATATCATAAGAAAGACTAGATAAATTTCAGGAGATTTCTTAGAAACTATAAGCAAGTGAGACAAAAAGATAACAATAGGAAAGCTAATTTATTAAAGAAAACTAGAAATTGAAATAAAACTTGTAAGAAAGACTTTAAGAATATCAAAATGAAATCTAAAAACTGAGGAAATAGATCGAAAAATGTTAAGATGAACTTTCCTCTCGTCCTTCTCAAAAATAATTTAGATAAATGGAAATATCAAAGCAAGATCTAGAGTTATAAGTAGAGGAGCTTTAGAAAAAATTAGAAAAGTAAAGGTTAAAAATTGATTAAATGCAAGAAGAACAGCTGATTCAAAAAAATTGGACTCCAACACTAAGATATTCAGTAAATGAAAAATAGTGAAGAAGTCCTAGTGAAGAACCAAGAGGAAAAAATAGTAATTAAATAGATTAGAATGTAATGCAAATACTGAAATAAGCTATGAAAGTTCTACGTCTTGAAAATATAACTGAAATTATTCCTAAACTAAAAGAAGCTTAGTCAGCTATAGAAGGAATTCATGGAGTTAAGAAATTTATAGCTAAGCTGTAGTCCCTAGTAATGGACTGCTCAAAATAATATAAGCACAAACCTAACTTGAAATAAATATGAAAGTGAATAAAAAATCTAGTAAAGTATTATTTAGATTTCTAAAATTAAAAAAATGAAGTAAGAATTTCATGGTACAGAAAAAAGATTAGCCTAAAACTTAAGATTAGAAACTATTAAATGAATAGCAAGATCTACAAAATGAGGTAGAAAAATTAAACAATGTAATTTAGAACTAAAAGGATAAAATACAACAATTTGCAACTCTTTTAGACAAAGGTAAGGATATCTATATTGAAGAAAAAGAACAGCTATGAGAGAGTTATTTATTATACTTTTTTATTTAATTTATTAAAGAAAAGAATGAAGTGTATTAATTTAAAGGCTTTATGCTATTTGCATATAAAACAAAGATTAGTAAAGAAATTCTAAGAGTAAAGGTTTATTTTCATTTTTAATTAAATACTTTTGAAAATAATTCAAGTGGATTTTGAAGATTCTAGCTTTATATTTAAATGTACAAATAAGCTTTATCAGAAACTCCGCCTTCTAGATTTTCTTAGCCAAAAGAAACAAGTTACTCTAATTATAAGAAGAATGTAAAAAAGTAGCAAATGATTTCAGAAGAGTAAATGGCCGAACTAAGAGAAGCTTTCAATTTATTTGATACTGATCACTCAGGGCAAATAGATGTTCGTGAGTTAAAGGCGGCACTTAGAGCTTTGGGATTTGAAATGAAGAAAGAAGAACTTAGGAAGATTTATGAAGAAATGGGTAAAGATTTAAGAAGCAATGTTGACTTTGAGGAATTTGTTCAAATAACGGCACCTAGAATGGTAATTTTTTTTATTATAAAGCCTGCAAAAGATAGCAGAGAAGAAATTATGAAAATATTTAAACTTTTTGATGATGACAATACTGGAAAAATTAGTCTAAGAAATCTTAAGAGAGTTGCACAAGAACTAGGAGAAAATTTAACAGAATAAGAACTTTAAGAAATGATCGAAGAAGCAGATAGAGATAATGATGGTTTATTAAGCCCCGATGAGTTTTACCGAGTTATGAGAAGAAGAGGTAATGATCCCTGGGAAGATCTAAGCAGTGACGAAGATTGATTCTTTTTATACAGTTTTAAATTTATGAGATTTTTTATTTTTTTACAAAATAACATTTTTCAAAATAATGTTGCATTATACATTTAAACAGATAGAGAAATTTTAGAAGAAATGAATTTTAGTTATGCATTAGCATTAAATTAAATAGAATAAATAGCCTAAAGACTCTTATAATCTAATAATTTTCTCAATTGATTTATAAAATAAAAGTTCCTCTAACTTATTTAAAACAAACTATCTATTAAGATCAATATTTTTAATCTTAAATATAAACTATGATTTGGATAAATCTACAAAATAATCAAAGTATTCAAAAAAATAAAATAAGCTTAAGTTTAAAATTTTAGCTTTCAGCTGTCACAGTCACAGTCACATTTGCATGAATCACATCCACAGCATGAGCATGTTTTATTCTTTTTTTTCAAAGTTTTAACTTTGCTACTTTTTTCTTTTCTTTTTTAAAGGAATTCTGTTTGATCTTCTTGAGTATCTTCAACTGACTCAGCTTGATCTTCTGCACTTTCTTCTTCATCTTCCTATTTATCTTCTACTTCATCTTCATCACCTATTATTGCTAACTATTCAATGCTTACTTCATCAGAATCTTTAATCATAGTTTTTGTCTTAATTGTGTTTCTCTAAATGAATTCTTCTTTTTCTTCAAGACTTTCATCAATCTCTTCTTAAGCCTCAGTAATATCCTCATCCTATTCCTCAAGCTAATCTTCAATTTCATCTTCATCACCCAATGCTAAAGCTGTGCTTTATTTAGTTTCATCACTATCTTCCATGTGTCCAAATTCTGCTTTCTCAATGAGTTTTAACTATTCACTAAAGACTTTCATGGGATCGAAACAATTACATACAGCGAGTGCCAACATAATCAAAGCTAGACCTTTCATGTTTAGGAATTGTAATGCAAAAGGGTTTTAAAATTAATAATAGAGTTGTTTTTGTAACTATGAGATATTAGTTACAACTACCTTCCTATTTACTTTATTTTAAATCCTTTCCTATTTAATACTTCTACTATATTTCTTTAATCTTAGTACAGGACTTTAATACCTTTAATTTATTACAACTCAAAGGAATTTAAAAAGAGAAATCTGGTGGAATAGAGTTGAAAAGTTATAGGATAAGCAATTTGTTAGAGGTATTGATATTAGAGATTTTTATGAGTTGTAAGGAAATATTAATTCTAACTAGAACATTAATTTAGAATAATAGCTTTCTTAGTATCTATATGCACAAATGTATCTCACTTCTATAATTTAGATTTGTATGTTGCTTTAAATTATAATAATGTGTACTTGAGTAAAAGTTACTAGTTTAGAAATATTTATTATGCACTAGTACTAGTAAGTCTATTTGTAAAAATAAAGAATCAAATTATTGGTATCTTAATGAAGTGAATAGCTTATATTCTTTAACTAATAAAAGGTATTCATTAATTTAACGCTTTTAAACCTTATCATATAATACATTTAGTGTTAATATAAATAATTAGGGTATAATAAGAGAAATATAAATGGATAGTTGAGAATGAAAATAAATTAAAGATGAAGATATTAAAATATAAATTAAGAACAGAAAGTATCTAAAATTAACATAGCTTTAGAACTTAGCTAGTCATAACTTAATTCATAAAACAACGTATAAGGAGGATGGTCAAGTTCTTTAAAGAATTGTTTTTGCAATGTGATAAGAGAAATATAGTATCTATAAATTCTAAATAATAAAATTAAAATTTGCCATTCAAATACAATAAGTCAAGCACAGAAGATATTAAGATTATCATCATAAATTAATAAAGTAACAAAGATAAAAATGATTCTATTAACTAATTTTATTTAATTAAAATATTGCTATATTAGTATTTATCTTCCCTCTTAAAAATTTTAATCTTCCTGAAACTATAAGAAACTTCGAAAACAACTTAAATAATTACGAATAACTAAAATACTAAAAAGAATCCTTAATTATTCTTTCTAGCTAGAATTTACTTACTAATAATTATTATAATTATTATAATATTAATAGTTATATAGTAAAAGCAATATATACTTTTCAACAAAGCAACTTAAAATGTATCATGTCATTTAATTAATTAATAATACTAACGAAGCAATGATTTTTAAAATGAAGATTGTTTTTTATTATTTTTAAGCTATGTCTTTTATCATAATTTTGATACTCTTCTTTAATTGTTCTTTACGAAATATTATAGTTATAAACTAAAGCAAGGATCAACTTAAGGTTAGAATAGAATGTTTAGTTCTATGAGTTTTATATGAAGTTTGAGATCATTTAGCGTTTATTGTTAAAATGAGATACTTGATTAATTACGTATCAATTAATCCTATTTATTTGCTTTTATCTTAATATTAATTGTTTATTTATAACTTAGAGTCTCAATTATAAGGAGTTTAGAAAGCTATTCTTTTAATATGCTTTTTAGATTTGTTATATTAAGGAAAAGCATTGTAGTTTATTTTTAATTATGGAGAGTTAATCAATAATATTTCGGTAGTAAAACTGATGGTTACATTACAGAACTTGAATATTAATCTCAATATATAACTAAAGCAAGGTTTTAAAACATTTAATAATAGAAACTTCTTATTAATGTTCTGATTAATATTTCATGATCAATACACTAGTTTTGAGAATAAACTGAAGTTTTTGATTTTAGTATTTATAGCAGGGCTTTACTATTTAACCAGAAGTATTTCTAAACTTTAAAAATTTGAGGTAAAATATAACTGTCTTATATAATATTTTCTACACATTATTTATTAAGAAAAAATATTTAAAAATAGTTAATTTTGCTTCTTAGTTTCTTATGTGGAGTATAAGAGTAAAAAAAAGCTTTAAATATATACATGAAATCAAAATGACTTTTATAATATATTAGTTTTCTTCTTCGATATTTAGATTCTACTTAGTATGAATAATAGATTTAATTAGTGGTTTATAACCAATAATTATCAATATGATAATGAACTCGTGATATTACATAGACCTTTAAATTATCAATTAATAGAAGTTTTCTTTTTTAAAAGAGAATTTTTTAATCCTTCATCCTTAACCGTTGTAAACTATTTGAGCAGTTTGTTTTTCGAAGTGTCATCTGCTAAACCTGAACTTGACTTAGCGAATATTTTCATAATGGGTTATGATTCAAAAGCATTGCTTTAAGAAATATTTTTCTATAATAGACTTCCAAGAGCAAATTAAGAGAGTTTGGTTTTATTCTAAATATTCTTCTTTAAAAGGCTTTTAAAGGCTTAGTTCTGTTATTGTCTTAGATTTAAAGTTACTGCCATGCCTATAACATTTGATTTTGAGAACCTAGTCTTTTTGATTCTTTTGTATTATGTAATCAGTTTCGCTTCAGGATTTTAGAAGAAAGCACAATTATCAGGTCAAGGGAAATGATTTTTTATAAATAAAGGGCAAAGCTGTATTAGCCAAGGCATTACATTTTCGATTTTTTACGCTAAGCATGAATTAGGCTGATTGTAAAGAGGCACTGTTTCTGAACTTCCAAGCAAGTCTCCGATAATTTCTTACTCATCATTCTATGTAATTGAATTATCAGAATGTACTAAACTGATTTGCTAAAAAAGATCTTAAACCTGATTCTTACCAGTTAATTCTTTAAACATCTCTTTATCAAATAATGGAATAGGCAAATCAGCTATTTATAATACTCTTGCGAAAGCCTCTAAGAACTCTACAAAATTAATATATAAGAATCTCTTGTTATCTAGCTAATCAGGTATAGTCATGATAGAATTAGTGAAAGACTGAGAAATTTCTTTTCCGCTAACTTTTTCATTTAAGTATTCTATATCCTAGATAAACCTATAGAATTAGTCATAATTCATGAGCTTTTAATTATTTAGTTCTGGTTGATTAGAATTTTGTATAATTTGGCAATTCTAGTTTCACACGAAGTTGATAATAGGAAGGTAGTTCTTATAGACTAGATCAACTGATTCTACCATATAAATACTCTCTCTCCATTTGTCTTGCTCTACATTAGGAAAAATATATTCAGCAAAGAAACTTTTAATTATTTCTATGGCTTATTTAGACTTAACGTCTGAAATAGAGTTCTTACTTTATTAGAACTTTGCAATGGCTATGCGAATCAACACTTCAAGAAATTCATATCTTACTAAATTTTTCTAAGGATTATAAAGATGCTGAAATGGATTATAAGTAGCTTCTGAGTATTGAATCAGGAGATTTTCTTTAGTATATTTACCATCTATTATTTTAATCTTTTAGCAGAAGTCTAGAAATACTTTATTTGTGATACCTATATTTGAGAAGACCTAATTACTTTGTGCAACCAGGTCTAAATAAATCTGCTTTATTTTACTGTAATTCTTCTCTATAAAATTCCTTAAATCATCCTAATCTTTATTAGACATTACTAACTTGAAGTATTTAAAGTCCAAATCAATACACTAGCCTAATATTTACTCATTATCAAGCTTATAGTTCTTAAATAAGGAAACATCTATAGATCACTTTTGAATTATCTCTTTTTTCTCTTCTTCTTATTCAATCTAAAATGGACGTGGAAGAGTATTTGGAATGTTATCCAAATCTACAGTTCGTACCATTATATCTGGAACAGTCACGTTCATTTGAAAAAGTTTGGTATTGAACTCGAAATTTTTATTGGAAATAGCTCGAATAAAAGGTTAAGCAAGTTTTTCTTTTGGATAGTCTTCAGCTAGAAAAGCCTTTTCTTAAGAGAAGAAGAAATATACTTTTTAAGCAGGTAGCACTTTATTTATTATATAACTTCCATCTTCAGTTCTTGACATTTTTGTCGGAGCATAATCATCACAATCAAAGTGAACAAAAAGAGAAAAGTTCTTATGTTGTTTTGCTCTCATCTTTGATAGAAAGAAACTTTATATTTAACCTCCTGAAACACCTAAAATCCAAGTAATAGACTATTCTTATCATTTTCCACAAATCCAGCAATTATCATTTATTAACTTGTCTCGCTCCCAAATTTTATCATTTTACCCTTTTGGTAAATCTATTTTAACTCTAGGACTTACATGCTATTTCTAGCAAGTAAATAGCTCTTAATTCTCCTTTGAAGCAATGATATATCCTAGACTATTAACATAAGCTTAATTACCATGCACATGAATACCAAGTACAGTTTAATTAAACTTAATTCCTTCTGATATTGTCTACATCTGCCAGTAGGCTAAGTAGTTATTACTTATGTCTATATGTCTCAATGTCTAATTCTTTTATAAGCATTGAGCAATCGCCTCGCTTGTTTCGTTATTTTTATTAAGCAAATTCCAGGAGATTATCAGTTCTATAAGTGTCTTGTTTTCTTATAAGGAATTAAAAAATTTTATTGCTAAAGGTCCTCCGATTGAATTTCAATGCAAATCAAGCCTTTCCAATGTACAGTTTTTTTCCAGTATTTCAGCTAAAGTTCTTGCAGCACAATCTTGCAATTAATTTTGAGCCAAATTAAGATATAAAACGGTTGCGTTTTCATTTAGAAAACTAAAATAATGCTAAAAATTTTTATCCCCTATTTTACAGTGTTCTAGATTAAGATATTCCAAACAGAAGTAAGAAATTGACATCATTTTTTTGAGAGAACCTAGCGAAGAATTACCTAAAAAATTCCTTGAAAGATCCAATCTTTTGAGATCCTCAGATAGTTAATTAACAATTGAACTAGCACCAAGATCTGTTAGTCTATTTTCTTTTAAGTTAATCTCCTTATAGCAAATATTTGACTTTATTGCTTTACTCAAAGCAAATGCGTATTTATCTCCTAAGGAATAGTTCTTTAAATTGAGCGATTGCTACTTTTCATTCTTTTTTAGAGTTCCATTAGGCTTAGGAACTATTTTTTGATGGTTGCATTATTGAATATAGTTAACTAAAGGTGAAGACTTCAATTCAAAAAACTTGTTTTTTTCTTCTATTTTCCTTATTTTTTTGACATAAGTATAGTACCTCTACTTCAACTTCATGCCTGTAGCATTACTTTCAGGATCGAAAGTTGAGCCCATCATTTTATCAGGAGTTACCAGGTTCTAACGGAAAGTCAAGGCTCTAGCAGAATCAAATAAGCTTATTCTATCAGGGGTTTCTCTACTACTTAAAGTTAAAGGTAAAACAGATCTTTACTATGATGCTCTTTTTTGAAGGTAAAATTCCCTCATTATAAATGGAGTAAAACTACTACTTTGTTTATATTCTTATATAATATAAAGTTAAATAATATGATCATATGTATATTTATTACTTCTAACTTCTTCATTTTGCTTCTTTCTTAGCTTATAATTCCTGATTTTTCTTATTTCAGTTTTATACATGAAGGCTCACTAAAGAATGCTTTTTAATAGTCAGATGTTGGATTCATTGTAATTACTTGATAATACAATTATAGTTATAAGGAAAGTGAACATCATGTTAACATTCCTTTTTAAATCCTTAAAATTAAAGATCAGCATATAGAAAAGGAGCTAGCCAGGTTAAGTGGTATTTATAGTATATGTTCTAGTATTAACTTGCTAAATCAAAGGAATTTACATCTTTAGTTTAACTTATTATTATTTAGTCCATCAAACGTACTTTTAATTGAAACTTTATGCCTAAACTTACTCTAAAAGGTTTAAAATATAGATCTGAGTATGCTCTAAACAATTCATTAATCCTTAAAGACTGAGTTCTTCAATTCCGATAAAGGAGAAAGCTAATAAACAGAGAAGATAATTGAAGCATTAACTGAAAAAGAGTAAAGATAAAAAAGGATTTAATTAATCCAAAATGTATCAAGCATAAACTATTTTCTAGTTTGTAGATATGTAAATAGCATTAGATAGTATAACTTTTCTTTTTTCAAAATAATGAATATACTTTATATCAACTATTAAGATATAACCATAAATTTCTTTATAAGTACTAAATAAAAATATTTCTTCAAAAATAATATAAAGAGAACTAAATTACCTAATCTAGATGATTATTCTTATTTCCTTCAGTTCTATTTAATTTTTAGTCCATTTTTGGTACTTCCAAAATATAAGAATATTATGTTTGTTCAGTTGATATTATTCCAATTATATTGAAATGCTTTTGTAATAATAAAATTTGGCATAGATTTTCTATAAGAGTTAGCTTGCTTGCATTCAACTTCCTCTTAATTGCATAATTTTTATTTTGCCATTTTTATTAGAATCAAAAGTGCAATAGAGAACTTAGGCTATATTTCTTTAAATGAATATATATATATATTTTTCAATGGTTGATTTTAATAAATAGCATGAGTATAAAATTATTAATTTTGCATTTAAAAAAGAAATAAAATAGTTAACTTCTAGCTTCTGAAATCGGCAAATATAAAAGATTATATTAAAATATGAATTTTAATAGTTTCAAGTAAATTAAGATATAGTTGCTTTCATTCAGCAATATATAACTTATAGCGCTATACTTGCATATTATAAAGTAAAGCAGAAGTAATAAACATTCTAGCTCTTTAAGATATTTATAAATATACTTATCTATCCTAGCAAGCTAGAATCATATGGGGATTAAATTGTGTAGCTAATATATTAATATTTAAAATTTAATTTAAATTAACTATTATTTTACCAGAGTAAAACTACTTATTTCAGTTCTAATTCTTAGTTGTCTATGAATTGTATACAAATTTTACCTGTTTAACTCATCTATGCGAACTAAATATATATTTTGGATCAATTTAAATAACTAAGAATCCCAAAGTCTAAATTTATTGAATTTTCTCTAGATTGAAAAAAGCTGATAGAAGATTACGATATTTATGGATTTGGTTTTAGTTTATAATATTTAAAAAAATAAAAGCAAATATTTCGTAGCTATAAAATATATTAAGAAAAAAATACATTTATAGAGTGACGTCCAATAAATTAAAATTGCAGATACATCTATTAATATAAGTAACTATCTAAAAATGATGTCTAAACTTAAAGCTATTATAGATCCTTATAATATAGAACTTATAATTCTTTAATTACTGTCTATTATAGAGCAGGATTCCTCATATTGCCAAATAAATTGGACTTCTAAGCTATTTGATATGATTTTAAAATTAATTATTTATCTTATTTGAGATTTTAGATTGCTTAACTGAGAGTATAAGTATTATATATGTAAATGCAAGAAAAGGCTAGACATATGGAAAAATATTTGTATAGATGACTGAGACAAATAATTCTAAATGAATAAAGTGTTATAAGATAAGGCGCTTATTGTGATACTATCTTATAATGGCTATTTCAATGTGGTTAGATTATTATTTTAGTATCTAATTATATTTTCTATGTACCTCCTTGCTCATAATTAAGGATAGTTTTATTTGCTAAAATAAGGTATTTATTCCTTATTAATTAGTTGACTGCAATATTCCATTGTATTTAATTTGAAAACTGAAAGTTCATAAGTTAGTAACTAAAGTAAGGATCACACACTTTATAGAAGTTAGTTTGATGAGAGTAGTTTCAATATAGAAGCCTATTAAGTTTATATTAAAAGTGTTTATTTAAATAGCTTTTATAGAACTTTTCCTCTAATTAATTAGTACTCTATACCAATAAAGTTGGCTATCATGGAATAGTTTGACTAAAAGGGCTATAATTAATTATAGGAGTAAAGTGTTAGAATCAAGTTCCAAAACTTGGAAATTTCAGTTCAAGAGAAGAATAAAAATTTGAAAACGATAGTAAACAGTACTAACGGAGTCTTCATTCCCGGAGAGTTATCTATCTTAATGGGACCTACAGGAGCTGGAAAAACTACTCTTCTCAATGTTCTTTCACGTAATACTTATAAATTACAAATTAAAGGAGATATAATTTATACCAAGAAGTATAAAGAAGCACAATTAAGCAACTAAGAAATTTCTAAGTGCCTATAAATTGTTCACTAAGAAGATGCTTTTTATGAATATATGACTCCATATGAGGTTCTTGACTTTGCCATAAAGCTAAAAAACTATTAAAGTTCTGCCTATTAAATTCTAAAAAAGATTTAACTCTAAGCATGTGCTCACAATTATATCGGCGGACTCACTACAAAAGGCATTTCTGGCGGCGAGCGTAAGAGGCTTTCTATTGCTCTTGCTCTTTTATCTAATCCATAGATTTTGATTTTAGACGAACCTACGACAGGACTTGATTCCTAAACTGCTGAAATAATAATCAAGCTTATTAAAAAATAAGCTTAGAAATACAACAGAACAGTAATAGCCACTTTGCATCAGCCGAGCAGTGAATTGTTTAAATTTTTTAACTCCATAATGTTACTTTCATAAGGTTATACTATATACTTTGGCCCAGCTGGCAATGTAATTCAGTATTTTCAAAGCAATGGTTTTTAATGTGAAAAAGACTACAATCCTAGTGAATTCTTCTTAGAAATATTGTCATAGATAAATTCTATCTAGATATCATAATTCGCTCAATATAATGAAAATTACTGAATTCAACAGAACACTAAATAACTTACTTTAGGATAATTCTTTCTATCAAACTAGGCTATAGAAGAACAAGCAAATTTAGGCTAAGCATTTAAATAGTTTTTTAATTAATTTTATTATGTATTTAGAAGAGAAATGATTAAGAGTCTTAGAAATCCTAGAGAATACGCAGCTAGAGCTATGGTAATCGCATGTTATATCTTCATCACTTGCATATCATATACTCCTCTACCTACATCTAGTACATAAGCTATTTAAAATAGAATAGGATTTTCTTTTTGTATGAGTGCTGGATTTGTTTGGCTAGCAGGGAGCTTGATAGTAGTAGATATACCTATGAACTTAGTTTTAATAATAAGGGAAACTTAAAGTGGATTATATAAATCATATACTTATCTCCTTGTAAGATACATTTTAGAAGCTGTATAATCTATACCTTTTAGTGTAATCTCAATCTTAATTTATTAGTATGTATTAGGACTTGTTCAAAATACTACCATCATGCTTTAAAACATGCTAACCGTCTGACTTGCTGGTTTAGGTGGAGTTGGAATGGGATTGCTAGCCTCAATTTCAGTCTAGAATATAGGAATTTCTTATTTAGTACTATCTGCTCTACAAGTTCCCTAGTATATAATAGGGGGGTTTATAAAAAATCTTGATTCAATGCCTCGATTCATGCAAATTCTAAGCTATTTGAGCGTGTATCGTTACAGTTTTGCAGCTTTTATCAGATTAGAGCTTGAGAATTGCGACATATCATGGCCAATAGATGCCAAAGTTCAGCTTGAAGATCTGAAGCTGAAAGATTCTTACTGAGAAGCTTAGCTAGGGATGATTTTATGTGTTATTGCTTATATAGTATTATCCTTACTATTATTCTAGCTAAAGTACAAGCAAAGAAGATGATTGTTCGAGTTCTTTAATTAACATTTAAGATATATAACCAAATTCTTATTCCCTTTAGATATTTAAGGTTGTTTCCTCTTTATTAATATAGATAAAGTTCATTATAAAAGATATACCTTACATTATTATTTATATATCAAACCCTTCAAATACTCTATTTAAGTAACTATTTATATACTAATAATTAAAGCTTTTAAATAATCATGGTAAGCTGAATTGAAGTAAATAAAACTAGCTGTTTGTGAAAAAATGATAAACTTACAAAGAAAATTAGGTTATAAAGCAATAAGAAGCTAAAGTAGATGCTTAAGGAGTAACTTATATGTATATGCATCAGAGAATTTGAGTAGTTTATAATTATTAAGCTTATTTTAGGATTTTTGGTTTGAATTAAAATTTAGCGGCATTAAAGTCTTTAGTGAGAAGAAGTTTTGAAATAAGCCTTAGAGAAATAAGAAATTATAGGAATGAAAGATTTCTAATTAATAAAGAGATGATTTTTATATCTTATAAGAGCTTCTCAAGAGTTTGGAAACTTCTTGCTCAATTTTTCGTCTATTTCTTATTAAACTTCATTTGTTTCTTTACCTTGTAAAGTTCTGTTGTCAAAGAATTCGCAGAACATAATGTTGGGATCAATGTCATCAAGAAGTTCCAAATCCTTGCACTATTTCAAAATTCGAATCTATTCTAAGTCTAACCTCAATAGTAGGGTATCAATATCATCTAATTTCTAGTTGGAAAGAGATTTAACGTTTTTAGAAATGCAATTTCAAAGATCATAAATTTCATTATAGTCTATCTTATTTTTTTCATACAGCTGTTCTGAAAGATAGTTAACATGCTGAATTTCTTTCAGTTTTTGCTTGAATTTTTAGAACTCTCTATCAAGAATTTCTTACTTTTTTTGTTCTTCCCAGTTCATTATTAGACTTTAAATTAAATCAAATTTAAATAAGTTTGAGTTAATTTGATTAAACCTTTATCTTTAACTTATAGAGAAAGGAAATTTAAAATAACTGCTTAACTTTAATTATCATACTCTTTTATCTCTTTACTGATCAATTTTCAGATTCTACTTTTATAATCCTATGAAATTTATTTGAACAGATTAACTTAACTTCAATTTGAGAATTGTTAATTATTACTAAATTAAATATACTAGTAATAGCTTAGAGAGTGCTAAATCTGTTAGTAGTATCTTTTATATTATGATAGAAATACTTATAAGAATGAGAGTCATATTGTAATTAACCCTAAGCTTTATTATAAAATTGCATAACTAGTCTCCACTAATTACTTTATTATACTGCAATATTAGCTTTAATTAAACATTATCATTTATTAAATTTAGTCCTTCCACAAGGGGAGCTAGTTAAGAGAAGTGCATTAGCAATTTAATGCTTTAATATTTTAAAGTTTTGATAATAAAATAGACTATATAAAGTGTATGGTTAGTGGATTATTGTATATTAGTTAAGTTTATAAAGTATTAGGCTTATATAAAAATTTCTTGCTTATAGACTTAATGAACTAGTTTATATTACTATCAATCAAAGCAAAGCATTAATTATGCTAGTCATTAATGCTTAATTATACTCTAAATTTCATCAAATTTATTAAACTAAAACCTTGAATTATATTTTACTTTATTTAAAGATTATTATGATATAACTATTAAGAAGCTTCTTTTGTAGTTTTAAAGCAAATATGTAAGTTAATATTATTAACCCCTTACATATATTAGTTTTATAATTTAACTTAAACTCTACTTTTGATACTATGATATAGCTAATAGCTATTTTAATAGTTTCATATAGTTATTAAAGCTTTATATAGCCTTACTTTTCTTAATTCCATTCACTATAACTTTAAGCTTAATGAATGCTTAGCATGCTGTAATATAAGGAAATTTACTTTATTGCTAATAATTGATTTCTTATTATTCAGTTACTATAGTTATAAACTGATATGCTTAACCTTTTGAAGATAACTAATTTCTATCTTAAAGGAAAAAGATTGTATTCTATGTATTTAGCAAGGTATAGCATTCCTTCACTAGTACTTGTATTAGCGAATATAATCTCAAAACTTATTATAGCTAAGTTAAGCTTAATTTCTGGGTTTTTCTAAATTGATTAGTTTAATGAAGAAAGAAAGTGAAATTAGAAGGATTCATGTAGTTATCTAAATAGTTAATTTAAAATAAAATGAGTGAGTCAAATAGCAGTTCTCCAAGTGAAAATGAGTCTCAATCTGAGATATCTTGTCCTCCAAACTTAATCCCTTTAAATTTATAATACTCTTTTAGCAAATAAGCCACTTTTAAACCCAATAACTTAGCTTAGCCAACCAGAAGATCTATACCTACTTACATGCTAAATTTTAAACGAGCGTCATGTTTAAATAATTAGAAAAACAAGAACGTTAACGAGAAGCTAGAAATGGAGTAACTAATGATACAAAAGCAAAATCTACATAAATCAAGTACCTTAGTTGAAACTAGCTAGCAGAATGAAAGTTACTATCAAATAGAATAAATAGAACATGTTAAGAACTAGGAACAACTCCTTTTATTTATTCACAAAGTGAGATCTAAAAAAAAGCAGCTAACTGTAAAAGTAGTTCCTTAACTCAATAAGCAAGATAGCCATCATGAGGACATACCTCATAATTTTAAAAGAATAACTAAAATAATCTCTATTCTTGTCAATTAAAAGGTTAGTTATAAGGTTCTGCTTAGCCATATAATAGGGTTTTTGACACATTTCAGAGATTATATTAACCCTATTAATTTTATATTGGAACTTAGTAATCTAATAGATGAGCAAAACGTAAATGTTGTGTTTGAGATTATTTTTTCTTGACTATTTTATTTCTGAGAGTACGAATTTTAAGAAAACTAGGGGATAAAAACCAAAATCTTGGTAAGTATATGTACCTATTTAGGAATTCATAGGCAATAAATTCGAAGGATATAATTTGGCTTATTATGAAAAGCTGTCTAGCCTATACGAAGCTTGTCTAGATAAAGATTATAAATGAATTAGTAACATATCAAACTAGCTGTCTATTCCTAGTAGCTTTCCATATCCAACTTTTCTTAAAAGTAAAAATAATTCATTTTTGGAGTTTCCTCCTTAGGAAATAGCTCGCTAACTTACTATAATTGAGTTTAATATGTTTAAGAGAATTCAACCTATTGAATTTTACTAAAATAGCTGGCTTAAGGAAAATAAAAGAGTAAAAGCACCTAACATTTACTCGCTCATTAAGAGAGCAAACTCAGTTACTGACTTTTTAGCAGAGGAAATACTTTCTTATAACCAATTAAAGAAACGAACGTTTGCTATAGAATAATGCATCCAAATTGCATGAGAACTTAGATTAATTCGTAACTTCAATACATGCTCATCTGTCTTGGCTTGTCTTAAAAGAAATGCTATATGAAGACTTGAATCAAGTTGGGAATAAGTGAAGTAGCCTTTAAAATAGAAGTTTGATATTATAGACTCAGATTTATCGATCAATAACAACTTTTAAAGAATAAGATATTATCATAATTAAAACTCTCGTCCAACTCTACCATTTTTAGGAGTCTATTTTTACGATTTGGTACATGCAGAAGATGAAGCTGCTAACTAATGAGTAAGTGAAATAGATCATTAATTCATCAACATAGATAAGATGATCATAATGGGCCAGCTAATATATCATCTACTTTAGTTCTAATAAGTTTCGTATAATTTTATCCCACTGCAGGAATATAAGCCTCTTTTCTTGATTTAGTAAGTGGATGAAGAAATTCTTTGATAAAGATCCCTAGAATTAGAAGATAAAGAAGGTAATGTATTAGATAAAAAGGGCAAAAAGGAAACTTAATTTAAGCCAAATACTGAGGAACAGTGAAATCTTTCGTTAGAAAGAATGGAAACAGAAAGTGAATTCTGAATATGAACGATATACGAAAATAGTATCTCACAAGGAGAAGAGTAAACGTTTATGAGAAAATTAAGTTAGTCATTGGTAATATAGAAGGAAGAAATAGAAAAAAAGCCTCGGATTTCTAGTATCAATGGGCATTAAAATGAAAATAATAAAGTATGGATATTACTTTAATCTTTTAATTATTAAAAAAATATATGCAAGATCTTTAAAATAAATATTAAAGGGTTATACTGATCCCTTATTTATAATTAAGAGTTATTTTAAAGCATAATAGATAAATTAATAAATTAAAAAATTAAAAAATTAAAAATAATTTTTGATTTGTTTAATATTCGTAATAATGTATCTATATTATAAATCAAAAATAGTTTCATTTTTCTTGGATCTAATGATTGATTTTTTTTGCAACGCATTTTATTTTTGGTATAGGCTATTTTTAATTTTTTCTTTCTTGTTCTTGTTCTGATTTTGATTTTAAATATTAATGTAAAAATTATTGTGCTATTTCTTCCTATTTTTCTAACTTTTACATTTCTTTGTTTGCTTCTTAATCTTCATTTGTATTCTTATCCTGCAGAAAAGCTAAAGTTTTATCTTCTCTTTTTTATGATTATTAACTTTAAGAGTTTAACTGATTTTCCTTTAAAAACAGAAAGTTGATAGGTTCTTTACTAAATTTGCTTTTCTTATTTAAATCATCTTCATTTTTAAATCTTTTTACAGAGTTAACCTAATCAATTTATGATTTTCTTTTTGATTAAATTTTCTTTAATTATGATTTTTAATCCTTTTGTTTGCTTTTTAGTTCCTCTTTTAGTTGCTAATTATCCTAGTTAATTTATCTTTATTATGATTAATCCTAAATTTCATTTTTTAATTCCTATTTTTGAATTTCTTAGCCTTATGGTTATTTTTACGTTTCTTGCTATGGATTTTATAAATTTACTTAGCCCTCACTTTAAGGAAGTTCTGGATTGGGCTATTATAACTAATTCTCACTTTATTACTATAATATTTCGTTTTAAGGTTTTTTAATCTTAAGTTTCATTTTTATTTGGTTAAAATCTTTTTAAAATGTATCAAAGTTCATCAGTAACTCCTTGTTTCTTAAAAAAGTAGATTCTAGTGTTGATTCAAAGTTCTGTTCATTTTAAGGAACATCAAAGAATTTAGAGAAGTTTTTTTGGTTAATTTCCTTATTTAAATTCTTCGAAAGCTTAATTTTGCTGTTTTCATCTTCTTACTATTTTTTCTTTCTTCTCTATGATTTACTTTTATGTCTAAGCTTTTCCTTTTGATCCTTTTGCTTCAAGTGCTTGCTATGATTCTCCTCTGAACTTTGTGATATCTCTGATTCCTTTCCTATCTCCTCTTCCTCAGAATAGTTGGTTTGAATATCTTCTTGAACGCTTTAATCTGATGTCTACATTTACCGCTAAAAGAATTAAATTATAATTACTTTTGGAATTAAATTCATAAAAGTAAAAAATGGCTTTAAACAATAGAATAGAAAGTAACAAATTTTAATAAATAGACTAGCTAGATGTCTTAGAAGAAACTTATACAGATGTGCATAAGTAGATTCACAAATATAAGAGATAAAGATCCGATGTAAAAGCTACTTATAGGTAAGTAGCACCTAGAGATAGTTGATAAAAAGCATATGATGAAAATGTAATTTATTATACAGATCGTTAATTATTCTAGAACAAGAATGAATCCTGAATTTAAAGGGAAATGAGTATTGTACTACGATGATTTTTTCAAGCAAAAATTTGACTAGTTAATCACATTGTAATTTTACTATCCAGATTACTGATGTATACATCACTTGTTACTCCTTATAAAATAGCTTTTATAGAAAGTGATGATGAAGTGTGGTTCTTCGTAGAACTTACCATTGATTTCGTATTTTTTTTGGATATCATAGTAAACTGCTTTTCGAGCTATTTAGATAAGAATGATAATTTAGTCACCAATCATTGATTAATTTTTAAAAAGTATGCAAGTACTTGATTTATTATTGATGTTTTTTCTTGTCTTCCTTTTGAGTTAGTGACTTAACAGTAGCAAAGTTGAAGTAATCTTTTTAGAATTGGTAAATTTCCTAGATTGTACAGAGTGTTAAAAATAACTAAATTAATGAGGATGACCAAATCTATGTCTAACTAAAATAGAGGGCTTTGAGTTATCACTTCTGCTTTAAAATTGAGCACTTAAGCTGAAAAGTTTATCTATTTTTCTCTGATTTTCTTACTAATTACACATTTAGTTACTTGTACCTGATTCTTTGTAGCCTCAATTGAAAACTTCTCATATGATACATGAGTAGCATTTTATGGCTATACTGACAAGCAAAATTGGGAGAAATACATAATAAGCTTCTATTTTGCTGTGACAACTTTAGCAACTGTAGGATTTGGAGATATCGTTCCAAAAAACCAGCTAGAGTATATAGTAGCCTCTTGTATTCTATTTCTAGGAATTATAATGTACTCTTATACAATAGGTAACGTTACTACTCTAATGGCTTAAACCACCAAATAAAACTCTAATCTAGCTAAGTAACTAGACATCCTTAAAGGAATTGCCAAAGAGTACTAACTGAAGTAGCAGTTTACGCTAAAGATAGTTAAAACACTTAAATTCAATGACTAAAAGAATAAGCAGGACAGATGAGAACTATTAAATGCCCTGCCTTAGAATTTAAAAATAGCTTTATCAGTTAAAATGAACGAAGTTTTGATCTAAAAGTCTATATTTTTCCAAAATAGGTCTTTTCACTTAATTGCTGTCTTTGCAGAGTGTCTAAAACCCTTTAAGTTACTGAAAAACTAAATAATATATTAACATGGCGATCCTGCTAACGAAATGTACTTCATCATAAAGGGAGGAGTAACTTTCTTAATAAAAGTGAATAAAGAAGAAATTCCTTATTATTACTTAACAGAAGGGTAGCATTTTGGTGATTTACCTTTCTATTTGCAAATCACTGAGCTTTTAGATGAAAATGATGAATAGTAAGATGACAATGGCTTCTAATATGAAATAAGGTAAGAAACTGTCAAAGCTAATCAGTTTTGCGAGCTTTTAATTCTCAGCAAACTGGATTTCTTTAAAGTGTTTAAGCAATACAAAAATGATTAGCTTGAACTATGAAAAATGTCATTAGATTAGTAAAAATAAATGGAAGAAAAGAAGAAAATGTCGTTAATGGATCTTAAGTATAAGAACAGAAAGACTTATTAGTACCTCAAATAAAAGTAAAAAAGGTAACTTTCTAAAGAAAAATTTCTTTAATAGGGAGAAAAAAAATTTCAAAAGTCTACTTGATTAATTGAGCCAAATACGCCTAACTCAACTGAACATCAGAAGAAAAAAGGACTTATTCTACCTATTTTGCTAAATTCACTAAATGCTAGTTTAGTAGATAAAGCTCAAAAAGGTCTAGAAGCAGTAATTAGTAAGCTTTTATTATAGATAAGAGAAAAAGATAATAAAATGCACTTAAGAAAGAAGATGAAGTTGATGATAAATTGCAAATGCTAGAGAAAAACATTGAAAGTATAAAGTAAATACTTTCTTATATTATTTCATCTCCTATGAAAAAACAAATAAGAGCTATTAACGGATACTCCTAGTCAAACAACAGCTTTTAATTTGATTCGGTAAATAACTCACCTAAGAAAATTCTTAAAATTATAAACTTAAAAAATTCACCACCTTTTAAGAGATCTTAAGGCACTAAACTTGCAAGTTTATCAAAAATTTTCAGATTTAAGAAATAAGAGTAAGAGGATCCTTACGATAAGATAAACGATAAATTAATTGACTCTATTATAAGAAATAGCCAAAAGATAACAGATGAAAGTTTAGAAAATACACTTGAGTTAACTTAAATGAGCTTAGAATAAGATATGATTCATTTAAAGAAATGCAATACAAAATTTTTGAATAACTGCGAAGATAAAAGAATTTTACCTCCATTACAGAATGAATAAAAATTCTTCTCAAAGAAAAAAATATAAAAAAATTTACTTTTAAGTAAAACTATAAATTCGTAAAAGGAATGCTCATAATCCACTGAAAATAATGGAACTTTTGATTTCTAAAAGAATATATCTCCTAATAATAAATTTTAAGAGACTACTATATAGACAAATGAAATTAATGAGAGTGAGGAAAATGAGAATCATAATTAAATAATAAGTTTTAACGGAAGCTTTGAATTTCAGAAAATTTCATCGTAAAGCTTTCTACAAGACGAAAATGTGGATGAGGATATGTCTTTAATTTTAATAAGCAATTAAAATTAGCAATAGACAGATAAAAATTTGGTAGAAAGCTGGGAAAATTGATCTGGTACAGCTTATTTAACTTTATAAAGTTTAATAATATAATTGAGTTGCATAAATGATTATTAATAATAAGTAAGCGATAAAATCATTTTATTTTAGAGGATTACTTATATATCCTTATTTCTTAAGATATTTTAAGCTTTACATCTAATAAACTGCTTCTAAATTTTAGCCCTGCAATATTTATTACATTTACTATTCTTTTATCAAACATATTTAAACAAGCTATCTAAGACTATTTATTGTACTTGCTAGACTAGCAATAAAGTTAATTAAAAAAGAGTATATAAATGGTAAATAATCAGTCAAATAATTAGGATTCTTTATTTTTTAATATGATTAGAGATATTTTAAGAATTAATGACTTATAATTCACTGATACTTGAAATTAGTACACTTGACATTCTAACTTTAATACTGAAAGATATATTTACATGACTTAATAAATATTTCAGATAAGAATCAATATAGCCATTATATATTTAATTGAAGGGCTATTTTTCTTAAAATAATATCTTAATCAAAATATAGGGTTTATTTATAGTAGCTTTTAGTATAATTTTTTTATTTATACAGTATTATCACCTATCTTTGACTATTAATCATTCTATTATACTAATTTTACTATTTTATGAAGAAAAGTTAAGTTATTGCTTACCATATATATATATGAATTAAATATTGTGGATCTTACTTTTTATTTAACTAAAGACTAAATTTCTAGTAATGAATAAAGTGAAAATAGTTTATTTTTCTTCCTTTTAATTGCTTGGATGTTGGTTCTCTTATTAATTATAATAGATTAACAAATTAACTAATTGATAGTTTTTAGTTGTCTGTCTATTTTCTTTATTTAATTCCAATCTTATTTCCTTAACATATTTAATATAATTACATTTTTAATAGAAGAATCTCTTAAATGTCATGCGTTAAGATATTAAAAATACTATTTAGCAATGAAGTATTAGAAGGCTAATTATAGATAAATTATAGTTGACAATACTACTTTATATATAGCTCTAGTTAACATCCTTATCTGTATAAGATTAAACTTAAACTTTAGAATTTTCAAAATTATGTTCCATGACGCTTTGGAAGGATAAAAGTCTATTTGGATGATCAAATATTATTAATTTGATAGACATACAAAATTATATACTTTCTCTTGGTTTATCATGCTTTTAGAAAAATCCTAAAAATATATTTGTGTTACTTTAAGAAAGTAGACTAATAATAGTTTTAATCTTATTATCAGTTTATTTATAATCTACCAAAAACAATGTGTCTCACTTATCAAATAGCTTTCGTTTGTTTTGCAGTTTTTTCCTTTTTGCTTATCTTTTGTAATTTATCTCAAAGGTTCAATTAAATTTTTCACTATCTATGTATTTAATTAGAGATTAAGCTAAGCAACTATTATCTTATACTTTTCCAGTTGTAAATATTGGAAAGTTAATCTCCTCTTCAATAAAAATTTGAATTTTGGATTGAATGATAGAAAAAGTGTAAGAAGAAGGTAAGAAAGGATAGTAAAATTAGTGAGAGATTAGTAAATTTTAAATGGATTAAAATTTATTTAAAGGTATGAATCAGAAAGAATTTCCCTAGTCACGCATTAAAGAGCCTTTTATGTAGTAATCAGGTGGAAAGTAGGTTGGTCCATACCAAGAAGCTTTAATCCTATAAATTTCGTTTATCCAATATAGGGACAATCCAAAGCACAGTACAACAATTAGAGCGAATATTATTTGCTACTTTTTATTATCAATCCTATCTATAAAAGAGTATGCGATAAATGTGCATCCAGAAAATAAAACTGAAGTTAATAAACTTACTTAAAAAGCCTGCTAAGTATCCCTCGCCAGCATATTACCCTCTCTACTCTCTCTCAATATATTCTACTTCGTTTGGATTTCTAGGGTTCTAATAAGCAAAAGGAACATTGTGGATAATATTGTAAATAGTTCCTGACATACAGATGAAATAAACTGCAGCTGAAACAGCAAACCACATGCAAGGATTTAGAAGTACTACTTTAATTTTGAACGCGAAGAAAACTAAAAACGTTAATAAACAAATTAGAATTACCAAATAGAACAAAATAGCAATGGGTGAAGACCTCATTTCTACCTGGTTTCTTGTTCTTAAGTTGATGAATTCTAATATTTTCTAGGCGTATATTTCTCCAAAGTTGTTCTAGTCCATGAAATCTTCTTTTGGAACTACATAAATACTTTTTTCCTTTTTCAAGCTGCTAGGAAACGTTAGGAAAAAGTTGGGTACAGATTAGAATTTGAATTGGTTGAATAAAGGCATAGTTTCCTACTTATAGTTTATCAACCCAAAGAAGATTGGAACTTTTTCTACAGGCTAATCCCTTTAGTGCTCATGAAAAGAGTATGCAACAGAAGACAATTCATTTCTAAATTCTTTGCATGGCTCACACTCCATATTCTCCGCTGTAAATAGCAAAGCAAAAATATAAGGGCGTGGCTATGAAATGACATAGTTTTCGAACTATTCTTTCTCTAGCAAAATAATATTGTCTTTCGAGTTTTCTGTTAGATATTATAGTTCTTTTATTTTTTTTAGCTCTTCGCTTGTCAGAGAGACAGCCCAGTAAAAGCACAAGCTAAGGAGAATTAATTTGATAGTCATTTTATACAATAAATAATAAGGAGATATATTAAAATAATGGAGTCTAATTAAAGGTAATTAAATTAACAATTAATATGTTTTCGCTTTAGCATAGACTAAGTACTCAAATACCCTATTTTCTTTTACCTCATTAGATAAATAATTCTTGCATTCCTAGGCTTGGAATTATTGGAATAAAGTTGTAACTATCTATGATATAATTTAAATTTAAATTATCTGAATGATAGCACATTTATATAGCTAATTATTCTTAGTGAAACTTTAATTTATATCTCTGTTGCTTTCAATATAAATCATATTAACAACTTTTCTCTAGAAAAATGTTCTAAACAATTAGCAACTCTATATTTATCTTAGAAAATTAGAAGCTTATAGAATATTATACTTTCTAAGCAATATAAGAGTCTAGATCTTATTTAGTAAATACTTGTTTAAATTTGCTTGTAAAAGAAATGTAAAAACTTATAAGCAAAATTATTGAATACGCATGCTATACAACTAATTCTAATTATTATTCAATTCTAAAGCAATCATTTATAATTCTTAATACCAAAGATCCTGATATTGTTAAGTAAAGCTTAAATAAGACTATTAGCTCTTTTTAATTAGCTTACTAAGATCTTTTATATTAATTAATCATTTATTATTTTTATGTAAGAGATAGATATTTAAATCAAACTAGATATTTTCTTTCAAATAGCTACTTATTTATTTTTACTTTTTTAAATAAAAAAATTCAAAGCTAATTTAGCAGCTTTTATTAGTTATATTTTAACCTGCAGCTTTGCTTCTACTAATGGTAATCCATGATTCAAGAAATTGTATTTCTTAATCTACTATTTATAGGCTATTATTCTTATTTATTTTCGCTTAATGTTTGATCTTAAGATTTTAATTAATCTACCCATTTTATTAGAAATTAACAGATAAATATAAACTCTAAGCATAGAACTAAATTTAAAGTAATGAAGTTTTTACTATTTGATTACTAAAATTAGATTTATTAGGGTAAATAGAATAGTTAAAGTATTGCTTAGTAGATGAATAGTCTATATAATTGTTTTGAATCTCTATAACTAAGTTTATAGTAGCAAGTGATGCTAACCATTAGCATAATGATCTTACTAAAGAATTCTTTTATAGCAGTAATTGTATTAATTCTCCTTTCTATTTCTTATTCCATTTAGCTAAATCAAAATTATACTTAGTTTCTTTAAATTATGTAAGTGTCATTTGTTTGAATTAGCTTAGCTTCATTTTTCTAGGATCTAAATAATGAAAGTAATATGCTAGTAAATAACTAAGAATCCTATGCTTAAGCCTATAACTTTTGAGATGATTATTGGTGCTTCAGTTAATTACTAAAGATAAGCATATCGTTAGCTTTAATTCTATCTAAAATGTAAATTTTTAAAGTCTAATATAATCTGGAGTCATAATGTAGCAACTTATATACATCTTTGTTTAAATTAATTATCTCTGATTTAAAGCTGATAGTTCATAAATAGAAATTACATAGTTTAAAATATAAAGTCATATCGTTAATCCTAGCTAATAAAGAAGAAAGATAACTTAAACTTATCCAAATGCAAATATTCAAAAAATAGTAAAGCAAAGTACTTAAAATTAATTACATTAGATATCTACTTAAGCAAGAGGATTATATTATAAGGATAGAGTCAATATCTTCTAATTTTGTCAATTATATGCAGTAGAAGTATGTACTAAATAGCTTAGCTGCTTAGAATAATGAAAAGTCTATATTTCTTTTTATTGAAAATGAAGCTAAATATATTATAAGCTTAAGAGAATAGATAAAGATAAGGTTTTATTTTATTGCTTTTAATATATTCTTCGTTTAAACTAATAAAAGGAAAATTTCTGACTACTCTAGAGTGTTAATTAATTTGCACAAATAAGCGAAGCTTTAAATGCTAATAGAAGCTTATTTAGAACCTAAAACTAACTTTTGCTGTAAAGTTTTAAAGTAATTTGATTTAAATTATTATTATATTACTCAGAATAAAATTTGGGATATATAATGAATATCACATAACTTAAGATTTTTCATTTAAGCGCTAGAAAAAAGTAAGATACTTATTAATAAAATTATAAGCATAAAAGAATCTAAAAATGCTTATTAAATAAGTGTATAATTAATTAATACTAAAGCTAAAATATTAGAATTAAAGGTGAGATAATTAATAATATATGAAAAAGGCTTAATCAGGATCTAATTTAAAACTAAAATCATTTTAATCGTAACCTTAAGATTCATGATTTAAGTATAGACAATTTCAATCCTAGTCAAGTAATGCATCACCTAAACGTAAGCCCACTATAACTCCTTTTGGTAACAAAGAAAATCCTTTAATTAGAATGACTAGTTAATTATCCATGAGAAAGATTAATAGTCTCTTTAGTACTAATAAATACTCTGTGTCTTAGCCTTAATCCCCTGCAAAAATTAAAAATACTATATCGAAAAATAGTTTATGAGATGATGTAGGAAATATGTAAGAAAACGCTAGAATTTTCACTTAATATGAAAAGCCATTTTATTTTCCAGGTGATGACCCTATCATAAAACTGGCTACTCCTGCTTAGTATGCAATTTAAGAAATACAATAGACATATAAAAGCATAATATGAGAAAATAGTGATCTATTATAGAACTAGAAAATTACTGAAGCTAAAAAGTTTAGGAAAGGATGGGAATAAAATAATGACAATTACTACTAAATTTATCATACAGCCTTCAAAAAGGATATCACAAACGGCTATGACTTTGACAAATTTAAGTAAATATCTTATTAAATTAGTAAGAACTCTTTGTCTAATCAACTTCAGTAGAATAGTAAAATTGATAAAACTGGCACAAGCGTTAAATTTTACCCTAATTTAATAATGCCAGTTATGAAATAGCCTACTTTTGTTCAGCAAAAACCACCAGAGCCATAAAAAACAGAAATGAAGGAACAAAGCACTCCAGTAGAAAAGAAGCTTACAATTGATGAATTATGTACTTTATTACCAGATGTAAAGATAGAGAAGAAAATGATGAGACGATCAGGTGGATGACTTAACTTTTAGCATAGAAAATAAGGGGAAATTAAAATTCATTAATAGCAACCTTAATCAGCTGGTATTCACTTATTTTGACATAAAATAGAAACAAGAGGACATATACCTGAAGCTAGAGAAGGGATGAGTCTTGTTAGTTATTTAAATCATTTGTATTTGTTTGGAGGGTTTGGTGGACTTGGAAAATAAAACGATTTAAAAGTATTAAGTGAATATAATTGAGAATGAAAGACAATACTTAGTTAGCCTAAGCCTAAGGGAAGATATGGACATACTGCTGATATATGAACTCAATATATGATAATTTATGGAGGGTGTTCGAAATATAGATCAGGAAAAAGAAGATGTAATAAGAAAGTATGAATGTTCAATTTTGGTAACTTTTTTCATTATAGTTGAAGAGAAATGATCCAGTTTTTATAATTTTGGAATTATAGTATAAGGTAGAAGAAATCATGCTTCAGCTGTCATTGGAAATACAATGCTAATATATGGTGGAATTAACTCCGACTCTTAACTTTTAAATGACTTAACTATTTTAGATTTAGAGTTAAGGAGAATGTGGCAGCCAAAAATAGCAGAAACTAAATCCAGACCTCATCGACTCCATTCGATGACAATGACTGTTGTTTATGACCCATGAACTTTGAAATAAACTAACTTCAATATTTTTTAAGTTCCTACTAAACTTAAATTTATTGAGCATGAATATGAAAAAACAGGAATTTATATGTTTGGAGGATGCAGTAAGAAAGGGGCAAAAGGAGATTTCTGGCTAATAAATGTCAGAGAGCCTGAGATAGTTGGGAAAGAGCCAATGCTAGTTTTTAACAAAATAAAAGGATCGGGTAAAGCTCCTAGTGCTCGATATGGTCATTCTGCTATTTTCCATAATGGATATATAATAATTTATGGTGGAAAAGGAAATGAAAGTGAAAATTAATAGATAAATCTATCGTCAGTTCATATATTTAATGTGAAAACTTGAATATGGGAGACTGTTAACATTTATGGAGACGTTCCACCTGGAAGATGAAATGCATGTATAGGTGTCCTAGGATCTAAAATAGTACTAATGGGAGGTTTGCAGTAGCATATATACAGTGGAACAACCATATATGCATTGGAAACAGATCCAAGCTAAGTCATTCAATTATACAGAAATTATAAATAGAATAAAGAAATAGAAAAGCAGAAATTATTATAGGAGCAATTGGATCAAAGGCTACAAAACATTTAGTAAGGATAATCTAAAATTACAAATGACAAACTTAAAAAAATGCTAGTAGTCAAAACTTTATAAAATGCAAAAACTCTAAAGAAGTTCAATTTTTCAGACTTGGAAGATGAAAAATCTTAAAGTTTTGATTCTTCATAAGGAAGTAGTTTTAGATCATAACATACAGTTGAAGAGGAAGAACCGAAAGGTTAGAAGCAATGAATCTAAGAAAAAAAATCTTAAAATGACAAAAATTAAGATAATAAGAAAGATCAAAACTAAAGTGATAATAACTTAGATGAATAAATTAAGAGCATTATAAAAAAAGTATTTAAAGGGAAAAAAAAAAAAGTAGGCTTCATTGTACCAATCTGATCTTAATAAACATAATGATGTAGTTTTTAATTATTTTCCAAAATATATGAATACTATTATATCTTACATTATATCTAAATACTTCTCTATAATTTTTCTATTTTATTTAATATAATATTTACTATAAGCTATAAAAAGATAGTTTTGCTTTCAATGGAAATATGTTACCTTGATTTTTTTATCATATCTATCCATTTAAAGAAATTTTATATACAGTACAAGCAGTAATAATTATTTGATAAAGCTACAACACCAGATTTTTAATTAAACTTATGATTGAAAATTGGAAAATATGAGGACTAATTCCCTAGTTTGATTTAATAGTGGTATTTAATATAAATAATACTTAAATATCATATAACATTTAGTGGAATCAATGATTATGCAGATACTCTAATCTTATTAAATCTCTTTTGCTCTTATCTTTAACCAAAAATACTAGTTTTAAATTTTATTTTCTTTATTAAATTAATATTAAAACTAATTTCCAGAGTTAAATTCCTTTAATATTAATTTAGGTAAAACAAATCAAAATAATGCTAATAAATATAGAAGAATAAAGGTTAATCCACAAGTAAAATAACAAAGCATAATAAAAATATTTAGAAGATAATCTAATGGAGGGTACTTAAAGTAGATTATGTTTACTTATATAGATTAATAATTTATAAATTTGGTATAAATTATTTGTATTATCATTAATAGAGCTTTTATAGTACTAGAAATTAACTGATACTACCTTTAATATTTAATAATACTTATTGAGTAAAGATTAAAAACTAAGGGGTTATATTATTAATTAAATAGTGAAATCATCAAGACGTAGAACTTTTTATTCTTCTGCTATAAGCTAGAAAGACTACAATCTAGATAAGCTGGTGCTTGTTTGAATATTGAGTATGATTAGACAATAAAATAACTAATTTTATTGTCTAACTAATCTCAATTATTAAGAAAACAGTTTTAATCTATCCTTATTAAGACTGCAAGCTTTAGTAAATATTTTTAATAAAATAATAATAATCAATATTAACTATAACAGTCATCTAAATTAATTTTTTCACTTTTTTCTGGCCTTAAGTAGAAGTTCCTCGTACTTTTTATTTCCTGGATACTTGCTATAAATTTTTGTTGCATACTTGTGGAAATTACTTTAGAGCATTAGCTTTTAAATTTTTTTCTTTTAATTTGATTTTTTAAGTGATTTTGTTTTATCTAATTACTAAGTCTTTACTGAGTTCTACTATATCTTTTATGTCTTCTTTCTGATATTTTTCATAAGTGAATCTACATCAATCTTCTCAAATAGATACTTGTCATCTAAAGTGAGTTTATTCTTTATTTCGAGTGATGGCAATGACTTTTTAATTTCTAATTTCTTACTTTAATTTCTCTTAAAAATCAAAGGTTGCATGAAAGTTTTTAAAAATGGAGTTGATTGAGTTTGTTTTAATGAATTTCTTTTCTATTTAATGGGATCTAAAATAGAAAGGTTAAGTTATCTATGCCTGCTATTTTTACTTTAGAAATTATTATTAATCTTTTTAAGAATTAGACTCTTGATAGATTACTTGAAGTTAAGGTTATTTTTATTTTCTTTCTTCAGAACTGATTTTAGTACTTGACTAAGTAATTCGTTTTTGGGTGCTGAAATGTATACGCTCTTACTTTTTAACTAATTATTCAAATCTTCCTCATTTTGGAAACTCTCTACAAAGCTAAATAACATTGACTGTCTTGAATTAGGACTTTTAGAAGCATCTTAAGTCTTATATCCATAAGATATTACTTCTGTCTTATTTGGAGATTCAGTTATAGAAAAATTTTCATTCTCGTTTTTATGATAATTTTAAGCCAAAAATAATTAAGCATTGCTTTAAAAAGGGAAAATAAGACTTTACTTCTTAGATCAAGGTTAGCAGTTAAGAAATTGGTCAATTCCATAATTTGTAATTTCGTTTTCCTTTTATATCATTTTAGTAGGACTTTAGCTACATGATAAAAGCTAAATTTAAGGATTTTTGATTTACTATTATCTTAATTTAAGAGGAGTAAGGAATGTAGAATTATTTCTAGATGATACTTAAGCTTCAGTTTATATTTATTAGTTAAAATCTTTATCAATACTTGCATTTAATTTAGACCATTTACTTTCAGTGCTTTTCGTGATGGATCCTTGTAAAGCTAATCTTTTTCTGTTATCGCTTATAAAAAAAGAGGAGTCTCTTTTACTTTCTCTCTTAAAATTCTATCGTTAATCTACATTCAAAATAGTATTAGTTTTTAAGTTAGCCTTTTTTTATGATTCATATAGATGTTTTATTTGTGATTCGTACACGATAGCGTCATTTATTCTCGATTATGCTTTTTAAAATCAATTTTGCTAATTTGTTCCAGCACATTTAGAACAGGAGCATGATTTTCGTCTAATTATATTAGCTATAGGTTCTTTTTATAAATTAATTTTCATATTAATGTTTAATGAATCATCTCATTCTTTGTTCTACACTTCTCTAGCACTTCTCTTGACTCCCTTTTAGTATTTAAACTATTCAAAGTGATCTTTCTGATGTGAGTTATATGAATGGACAGAAAAAAAGCTATATCTAGTTTAGTTTTATCTTTAAAGCATTCTAATAGACTAAATTCTCTCCATATTAGTTTTATCAATTGTTTAAATATTTTGCATTACAGATTCTGCTATTTATAGCAAACGTTTAACCAACCATTTCATAAAGCAAACATATAATATTAATTATTTAACTATATATCCTCTTCATTTCCTTCTATTTAAACCATTTCCGAATATATTACCATAAGTTTGACAATTCATCTATAACATCTAACTCTTTTGCTCTTCATTATTTCAGCCTCTATTTCATTATAATTAATTAAGAAAAAAGCTATCTTTTATGCTTTATTGCAAATTTTAGCTTACAGTATACTACACAATTTCTCAATTAATGAGTAACTATTAAAGCTAGAAATGTTAAATGAAAAGCATGGCAACTACTAGTAAGATATACTGAAAGAGAATAAGTAAATATGAATATAAACTAGGTAAATAGTACTAGATAAGTAAAGTTAAAAGATATAAGATAAATAGATTAAAGCATTACAACTATATTATTATACACTAACCTATAAGAGAAATATTAATTTGCTTAATCATTGATATCTATCTTAAATCTTAATTAATATTAAGAAACTAGAAATACTCTTTCAAAGTTTCTTTTTTATTCCTTTAATATACAGAATTTGCTAATTTCTATATTATGGTGTTTTGGTTACTTTAGATAAGTTATGTGATCAAGTACATTTCTTGTTAAAATTTATTAATCTAAGAGATAAATTTCTGCTTTGGTTAATTAAGAAATTATATGGTCAATTTTATTAACTTATCATATATCTATTTGGATTGTTGTACCAAGATATTTTACATCATTATTTACCCTGCATCAAATTAAAGACAGGAAATTTTTAAGGAAAGTAAAACTAAAATTAGGGAATCTAATTTGATAACTTAAAAGAAAACAAAATAATAGAGCATAATGCTTAGTGTATTAAGTTAAATAATACACGTATATTAAACTAGGAGATGTACAATAGTAACATCTAATTATTATACTATAATTATTATAAAGCAAATCTAGCTTTTATAATATATTCTTTACCCTTAATTTAGAATACTAGAAAGTTTCCTATTTAAAAAATCATTTTATGATTTATCTGTCAATCTAATTATATTTCAGATAACAATTTATACCAACTATATAATTCTAATTATATTTTATGAAATACTTTGAGTTTAAAAATACAACAATAGATTGAAAATTGAATTATGCAATATAAACCTTATTTTCTAGTATTAGATAAATAGTAATTATTATTTTTTCATATTCTTATTTCATTTTAGATGTACTTTTTATAAAAATCAGCTATTTACTCCTTTTTCATATTTAAATACTTTTAGAAAGCAATATCGAAGATATATTATAGCACAATTTTCCTTTCTTCTAAATCTAAACTTTGTTCTTCAATCTGTAATTTGGCTTTTATATATAAATATGAAGAACATGGAATATAAGGCTATAAGAACTAATTATTGCCTTTAAAGGTATGCTTTATATTCTAAACTTAATAAAGTGTATTATAAAAGAGATACTTTCTTTAAGAAGTTAAAGAAATGCAGAAATTAAAATTATTAATTATTAACAATAAACCTTCATCTTGAAGTCATATTTACTTTCATTAAGGTCATCTTACTATAATCCTAACTGCTCTAGCCGAATTTAAATTTTGGAGTTAATAAAAATTTTCCTTTTTAAATATCTTCTTTTTATGTATTTTCTATGAAATCACCACTTGCTTTAAAGCAATCCATTTTGTTTCTTACTCAGTTTTAAGTTTCGAAAGCATTATCTATCTTTAGTTATGGTAGCTTTTTAATTTTTTTTTAAGCTGGTGAAGTTTATTTACTTGTCTCATTTGAATGATATTGTAAGTGGGATTTAGACTTTATGTGTCTAAGAATTGAGCAAAAGTTTTACATTTTATAGTTAGATTTTTTTTCTATGCCATTATAAGGATTTCTTCTCATCTCAACTAAGAACTTTTCTTATTTCTTCTACTTCTTCTACTCTTTAGGTCTCACAGCATTCTGAGACTAAATAAACTTTAATTCAAGATTATTAATTAACTATTTAAAGACTACTTAGTTAGTTTTCTTCTGATAAGCTTTAACGTTTATTTAGTCGTCATAATTCTTAGAGAAATTTTAAGTCAAGAACTGCTAAATGGTTTAATGTTGCTTCATTCTAAAAGAGTATTTAAGCTAAGCTTGATTTGTTAACATCTAAACAGCTGAAAAAGGCAATTTCGATATGTTACTTTTTTTGATATAGTACATTTTAACCTTTTAGCTGTTTACTTAGGCAGTGTATTGAGATGGTAGATGAAGTAGAACTCCTTCATCTCCAAAGCAATAACCTTCTTCAGCTTGAGATATTTTTTTAGTTTTTTCTGAGAATTACTTTAAAAGTTGGCAGCTTCCTTCATAAATCCAAAATATCTAGTCGGAAATTTCTCCTTCATTAATAATATGTTAACCTTTCATAGCTTCCTTGAAGACAAAAAAGTAAGAATATTTTTAGGCAAGATTATAAGTAGCATTTTTCAGGGGAGGAATTTTGTTCTGTAAGAAGTTTATTTTTCTCAAAAAGTCTTTATTCATTTCTGTCTCCAATACTTTTAAAAAAACATCTGCATGTATAAGAGCAAGTTCCGTAATACCTTTGGAAATTGCGGTTAATGTTCTGCTTGTCTTTCTCATAATCGCTCTTTCTCCCAAATGATGTCCTGTATGAACTGTGTTCAATAAATTATAGAAAAGTTAGTCTTTACTAGGCTCCCAGATTTCCAAGCTTCCGTTTAAAATGATATAGAAAAATTCACTTTTATCTCCTTTTTTAAAAAGTATTTAGCCATCTGATATCGAACGATAAGTCATTGATTGAACTAAATCTATTTACTAACCTTTTTCATACGAATTAAATAGCTAACTATAAGGAGATAAATTCGCCAAAAACTTGCATATCAGCTTGATGTCACTCTAAGTTTTCTTTTTTTTTTGAAAAGCAATTTTGAGATTATTTATCTGCATTTTGGTCTAATCTTCATCAACCATTATAAATGACTTAGAGTGTGAAAACGTTCAGACTATACTCATTTTTATTTTAACTTAATTATAAAAACTAAACTATCTCCTCTAATACTATTTATTAAAACAATAAATAAACTTATCTATTTTTGTTTAGTTTTAATCAATTAATCTAAATAATTACCTTTACAATAAGCAACTCCTTGCTCAACAATTACTATATAAATTCTATGGAAAAATCATATACTATGAGACATTTTATATACATGCTATTAACTAGTTTCCACTATCGCTCTTTTATTCCTATCCAATCTTTAAATTCTCATTTTTGCCAAAGTTTTATACTCTTCTTTCTGGGTAAAACATCGATTCAGGTGCTTAATATAAGAGCGTTTATATTTTTATAAAATATTGCATAAAGAAAGTGAGGCTCTATATGTTAATATCCTAATCAATAGAAATATTATTTTTCTTAGTCTCTATGTCTTAAATAATGTATTTATTTACTAAGATTATAGTTTAATTAACCTTTTACAGTTACCCTTTGCTTACTTTAAAAAATTTTAATTAGCTTTATGCTTTTCAAATTATGTAACTGGACGATAACAAAATCCCAGTTTTTCCTTTAAATAAAATTTTGCAATCTGTTTTCGTAATTTACATAGAATAAAGCCTTTAATTTAAGTACATATTCTCTATTTTATAAATATTGGCTTAGTTTTTAGAATCAAATTTATTTAAAATTAGAAGTGTGGAATATATGTGATCATAATGGTTTCATATTTTTATTAAGCTTTAGTTTCTATACATTCTTAAACGTGGTTAGAAATATTTGCGTGTAGAAAATGCATAAAATGCTCTGTTTATAACCCAACAAACGATAATCACATTTCTCTATGATTTAATATAGCAATCAATATTTTTTATGGCAGTTTTATGAAATAGTTTAATTACATAATTGCAATAACTTATTTAAATGTGAGGAAAGTATTTATTGGTGTAAAAGTGATAAGGGTAACTATCCCTAAAAAAGGGTTATTAATTCATATTTCGTAAATAATAATTAAAATTATTAAATGCATCTAAATATTTTATAGTTAAAAATCATTATTATCACTATGAGAACCTACTACTTAGCTTTAACTATCCTTATGTTTTCCACTATTTTTATTTAATTTAAATCAAGTTGAAAATAGTTTATGCAAAAAAACTTTAGACGCTTTATTATTCTGTAACTTATACGAAGAAAAGCGTTAATTCTTTGATATATAGCTAAATTTATATCCCTATATTTTAACTAGCCAGTTTCATTTATAATCTTAACCAAATCAAGAGTTTAATTGAAAGCAAAAGTCAATATTTCATATAAAGCTTCACTTAAAAACGAAATTTACATACTTATTTTATTTAAAGCAGTAGAACATATATAGTGAAAATCTTATATCTCTAGTTATTTTTTTATTTACAATAATATTAAATAATATTCTTATATTGCTAGCTTAGCTTTATTTACATAAATTATATTATATTTCGTTATCCCTAACGTTTTCTAAAATAATTGTCAATAGATAAATGAAAGTGCTTCTTTAAGGTTTTTAGATTGCTATCTATAATAATAAGCATTATTTTTAGCTATTTTTAAGATTTTCTGATTAAATAATTATTTATTGCAAAATTTATTAAATTAGAGCAAAAAATTTGAAATATGATTATAAATATTTAATAATATAAATTTGAATGAAGAGCTAATTAAAAGCCAATTAAGTTTTAATGAAAATATTAGAATTATTTCTTCACCATTATGATTGATTTAACGGAAGAGGAGCTTTTTAGGATAAAAGGCATACGAATTATTTCCCTATTTTCTTTTCTAAAAGCTTAATTATTTACTCTTTCAGTTATTGTCGCTATATAAGGTTATTTTGATTTTAAATTTATTCTTCTAAATTTTCTTTTGATTCGGTTGGATTTTAATTGTCTTTGAGAAATTAAACAAATTTATTGATGCAACAAGATTTGTGACTTAATTAGGCCATTTATATTTTTATTTGGTCTATTATTTCGTCAGTTTTTTAAGCAATTCTTCCTACTTCTAAATTTTCATTGTTACGATATCAATCTATTTGCTAAGCAACTATTCTCTCAAAATTCTTTTTATAATGCTACAAGCAACTAATTTTATGATATTTATGGAAGTTTAGATCAAAAAAATAATTTGTACCTTTCTTAACATTTTGGATATACTGATATATTGTTTGCACACTTTCTCCCATTCCAATTGCAATATTTTGCTTTAATTTAGTAATAATTCTCTCTTTTTTATCTGCTTTGCAAGTTAAAGAAGAGCATGTTTTATCAACTTAATCATTAAAATTATCTAAAACTTGCAAAACTTCTTAAATTTATCTTTCTCTCTTTTTATAAGCTATCAATTTACTTTAAGATGCTCTTTCTTTGTTTTTTTAAATTGGAGGTTTAAAATCTTATTTTTTTATTTCTTGATCACTTTGCAAAATAAATTTTACATCTTTCTTCTTTTCTATTTCTATTTCTTTTTCTATTTAAGTTTCTGTTTCCATTTCTTAATTTTTTTCATTCTCAGATTTTTTTAATTAATCTAACTAAGGATCATCCTAGAACGCTTAATTTAAACTTTGACTTATTTTAATTACAAGTTAATTGTCAAATCATAAGCTTTAATTTAAAAAGTTATATCCTTTCAAAGGTACAACTCCTTCAAAAGTAAAAGTATTATCCAATTATTATAGTTCAACTATCTATCCTTCAGCCACGTACTTTATTTCCTGGAGATATTCAACTATTTCAATTAAGTTAACAGAGTTAGCCTTATAAGCTTTCGTAGTAACTCTTATAATCCTTTCTTTCTAGTTCTTGAGTACTTTTATATAAAACGAAATTTCTTCCATCTCTAACATTTATATAATACTTAACTAAAACTATATTTCAAATACATTTAAAGAGCTAATTTAACAGAAATAATAAAATGATTTCTTTTCAGGATAAAGTTCAGAATATTTTAGTAAACTTTATTTGAGTATAAGGGTTTAAAGGAATTACCTTTAATTATTACATTAAAAATAAGTACTATTATTTCCTAGGAATTAATTTACTTAAAGTGTAACCAATCTAGAAGATCTATTTTATCTTATAAAAAGGTATTATTATTTAATTTATGTTAGAATGTTACATATGGAAAGAAATCTATTGCTGGCTTTAAATTTATAGAAGAGAAGATAGTAGATTATTAAGAAATCAATTAAATAAAAGATGACTTTAAAGATGCTAATTTTACATTAAAATTAAACTTTTGAAATCAAAATTTTAATCAGAAAAGTTTTCAGGATTTTAGGATAACGTTTATCGGTCCGTCGATGTTGCACTTAGAAAGAGCGACTCCGTTTGGAAGCTATTCGTCTCGGATTTAAAAGCTTATCTAATCTATGTCTTATTCTAACTCAAGTTGCATTTTTAAAAAACCTTTTATAGACTAGATAGTGTTATCTTAGTTTACATTTATAGACTTTTTCTATCCGTTTGGAAGTATGAAGATTAGAGAAATAAGACCTTGAGAACTTTGAGGATTACTTTAATCAAAATATCTTCTTTCATCAATATGTCCTGAAGGTTCGTTTGCACTTCTTAACTAAGGCTATTACTAATTTGGCTAATTTACTTAAGGTCCCACATTATACATCTCTGCTCTTTGATGCTGTTTATTTTTCTTCGTTTTGAAATAGTAGATACACATCAAAAAGCACAATACAATTATAGCTACCAAGATCAATATAACAATTATAGCTACAATTACTTTTTCAGTCGAATTTATCTTCTTATGATCTTCGTCTTCTTCATTTTCCTACTCAATTGGAACGGAACTATTAATCAAATCTCATGTTTCTAAAGGAATATCTGTTTGTTACCCTCCCTCCCAAACATTAGAAAATAATCGAGCATATACTCCATAACTATCTCCATCTTGACCAAAGCTTCTTCATACTTCAACGAAATTTTGGTTATCGAATTTCTTTACAGTATTATCTATTTAATTGGATAAATAATAGTGATTAACATGAAATTTCATTGTTAAATTAGTTCCATTTTAATGAAGTAGTTATCCGTATATTCCATAATTTGAAAGATATTACTCAATATTCTCATCTGGTTATATCCAAGATACATAAAAAGTGCTACTGAAGCCTATTATTTAACTTGAAAATAAGTATTAGCTTTTAGTTATTTTGATGGCGCTTGTTACAGGATCTCTAAAAGAATCGTAGACTTTTACGTTCAGTTCTAGGTTTTAATTTTCAACTAAGCTAACCCATGACAAAACCATTTAACCAGAATCTAGAACAGCAGCCTAAAGATTGCAAGTTTCACTTCCTGTATCTATCTTGTAATCACTTTCTTCTTCAGTTGATTCTTCTCCAGTATTTATAGAGTAAACCTTTCCTAATATTGTGTTTTGCGTTTTCATCCAGAATATTATAAATTCATCTTCACTAACTTAAATAACAGTAGCGTTAAATTGGTAAATTGGCAAGGTAAATTTGGTTATTTCTTCTCCTTTCTAGTTGTACAAGATAACATTGTCTTCCTGCATTACATTCTCATAAATAATGAGGAAATTTTAGTTAGAAAAAGATTGTATTATGTAATGACCAAAGTCTAACTAAGCATCATCATACTTGATTACATTCCCTTAAAGATTTCCATACCCATCAAATATAGATAGATAGAGCTCCTGCTTTTATGTGTCACATCAAGATACTATAAAATTTTCAGTTCCAAGACTGTTCAAATGATAATCTCCTTCAAATTAGGTAGAATTATCGCTATTTATTATAAAAGGATCAGAAAACGAATATCCATTTCTATCAAAGAATTATGCATATAGGTATTGCTATTCAGTTACTTTGTTTTAATAAATCCATACTACTAGATACTTAGAGCCTAAAGAAATAACTGAAGAGGAATATAAATAACTAGTATTATTGTTTTTAACTATTTCAAATTCAGATGTAACTTACACACCCTTCGAATCAAATATTCTTCCTTATATACTTGTTTAACTTACAGTTCCATTATCATGAATCATAGTAGTTCATGTTAAAAAGAAATCTTCCTTACTCGCAGCAACGGATTGAAGAGTTTGTGCTCCTTACGTAAGTTTATTAACTTAAATCTCCTCGGTTAAGGGACTAATATACTGAGTAGCACGAATATAAACTTCTGTTAATATTAAAAGAACCAAGAGTTTTTTCATTTTCTTATTATATTAGCAGTCCTTATTTCTATTTATTACTTTAATTTACCTTTTTTAACAATATTTATTGTCTCTTTTGTTTATTAAGATCTTCATTTTGCAAAAACCTTTTAAACTCTATCTTAGTAATTTACTTCTGATCTCTTGATATTTTAGTATAACTTAATGTAACAGCTATCCACTTTGTTGTTTGTCTTAGAGAACTTTTCAAATTATCATTCAAATTAAAACTCAAAAAGATAAAATTTAATGCATACCTTAAAATTTATTAATAGACTTAGTATAATAAAATAATACGTTAAGTCTGATGTTTAATATATTAAATAAAATCAAAGTTAAAGACTAATAATTATAGTTTAAATTGTTTACAATTGAATTATCATTTTTCATAGAGGGTATTGCTATTCTATATTTAAAATTTATGTGAATCTTACCTACTATCGAATTTTTTGAGCTGTTTAAACTCTTAATTAGATCGCTTGCATCTAAATCTTTCTTATTTTTCTTTCTTTGCTTTATCTTAGGCTTATTATTTTACTAATTTTTATTGCTTTATTATTTATCTATCTGATTGGCTTACATACTTAGCTGTTGAAAGTTATTTATTTCTTCAACCTATTTATTCATTTCTTTATTTCTGAATTTTTGATGCTTGAAAAGGTTTGATTTCATGTTGTTAATATCTTTCAAACTGAAGATATCAAACTTTCTTTAGTGAGGTGATTGACTTAAATCAGTGACTGCTCTTCAGAAATCTATCTCTTACTCATGCTCTTTCTTTTTTAGATGGTCTTTTATCTTTCTTAATTATCTCAATCTTTCCTGCTTCTCTATAGAATAATTTAAGTACTTACTATCTTATTGCTACCTCCATTTCTTTATTTCATCCTTATGCTGTTAGGTGAATTTATTACTTCATTTGCCTATTACTTACCTTTCCTCTTCTGATATTCTAGGTTTTTAAGAGAAAGGTATACTAAAAGGTTGACCAAAAGGCTTTAGCTTTTATTTTACTTTTTCAACGTTGTGGAAGTCAAATAATTCATAGAGCATTCATCTCTTTTCTTCGAGAGACTTTTGACCGTAGTCTCTCTAATCTAGATTTTCAAATATGTAAATAGCAACATCATCTAGTCCATTTGTGAACCCATCATAATACATTGTCCTATTAATCGAATTATTTCTGTATATATCAACTAAAACCTTATGAGAAACATAACCCGTAGAGCTATTTTTATCAGAGGCTTCAATAATTCCAAAGTCTTTAAACATTTTCAATCACTTTCCTAACATGAAACTATGATTCATCATTGTTATTTTATCAAATGTAGGACTTGTTCCATAGAAATTGAACTATTTTCCATAATACTCAAAGGTAATTTACAGGCCTCTTTAGTATTTTTCTTCATGTTTCTTCCATCATTAAACCTCATTTTATTCATTTTGCTTTATTTTTTGTTTGATATCAATCATTGTTTTCTTGATTCTTTCCAATTCTTGCTAATTATTAGTTTTTATCCTACTCCTAACTAATTGTTCACATTCCTAAAGTTCCTTCTTTAAGCTCTAAATTTAGTATCCTCTAGACTCAATTTAACTGATTCTGGGAGTTTAAAATCTAGAGAGTTTCATAATTTAAGAATTTTATCCATGTTAAGAATGTTCAGGTAAAGCTTAGCTCTTTATTTAGAATTCACTAGATCTCAAATCAATTTCTCTTAAGGCTAATTACTATCCCTCAAAAATTTTCTGTTTATTTTACTGTATTACTTTGAGTTTTAGGGGTATTGGCTTTTAAGTTTCCTAAAATTTAGAATGCTAAGGAAAAGGAGTTATTGAATATTTATAGTTTTCATTGGTTGCACTATAATCTTAAAAACCACTAAGCTAATTAATTTTATTACTAGCTAGTGCTCTTTCAGTATTTGGAAAAATTTATGACCACATGTTTTAACAAACTCCGCTGAATCCTTAATCATAATCCATTAAGTTTTCTATATTATCTGCCTTTTAACTAATTAGTTTGCTTAGTCTGATAGGATTTTAAATTTGTACGCTTTGAGAATTAGATTCTGGCTGAGATGTTTTCTACGAATTTGCTAATTTGATTTCGTAATCAGATTGCTTAACTTGAATTAAATTAGACATGGTTGTTAAAATAAAATAAAGGCTTAATTTAATATCCTATTTCTATTTAATAAGCTAACTATCTATTTTACTTATTTCCTTAATCTTTAACTTTACCTATTATTTACCCATTTCATTGATAGGTCTAATCTTCCTATTTATTTCATGGATTTTTCTGATTTATATCATATGATTAGTAGTTTAACCAAATGCTTTATTTTTATACCTATAATTCCTTTGTTTTCCTATTTAACTAAGTAATCTTAAAAGTAACTGTGATATATAAAAGGTATAAAGATTTAAAGGAACAATAATGCTTTGATTAAATGATAAAAAGGGAATTAATCTTAACTATAACTAACTATATTAATAGCTTACCTATTATTCTTTTACCAGTACTAATCAACTCATAAGACTAAGCTAAGCTTTTCTTAATTACCTAATGAGTTAAGAACATAATTAACAGATTATAATTAATTATTGAACTATTATTAGTTTAAATTAGTTTAAGGTAGTAATGAGTATTAAATATAGCTATAGTTGTGATATTAATGCATTATAGTATCTTAATATACTAAGTCTTTTGCTTAATATTTAAAATAAGCATAATTAGTCTCCTTTATACTAATAAAAGCACTTATTATCTAAATTCTCTAGTTACAATATTAAGGCTATATGTAGATTAAATATAACTATTCCTTTACTCTATGAATCTACATATTCAAACTATTAATTTACTACTTTCTTTTAATTACAAATATTATTAAGTTGCTTATATTTGAATATTCATCTACTTATATAGCCATAAATTAGAAGGATAGTTAATAATATGCTCTATAATGATAGAAGAAAATAGATGGAAACTCATTAAGGATAAGTTTTCTCATAAATAGAAAAAATTTAAATAAATCCTGGATTCTTAAAATTAATCTATTTTATACTAGCTTTATGAAATGCTAGAAGTTAAGCATATATAATAGAAGTCAGCTAATATCATAAATTTTATTAATAATTAAGAATAAATCACATTAAATATGATCCACTAGATTAAAAGGTATTTCTTAACTATTATGCTTAATAAGGTATCTTTAGATACTTCTATATATTAGGATTTATTATATTTGATATATTTGAAGTTAAGCATTTTAATATAATTACTAAATCAATTTAATTAAATTCATAGAACTTAATAGTTCTAGTTTATTATTTTAGTAAGACAAAACTTTCTTATTTAGAAGCAAATGATAATACAGTCGAAAGATAAAATTGCTTTCTGGTTAATCATCTATTAATTTATTTAAATAGTAAATTAAAATTAAAAGATAGCTTCTTCATAGCTACTATAAACAGATTTTACTTATTGTAATTATATAAGTTAGAGTATATTTATTATACTTTATGACAACATCAAGCATATAAAGCTTTAAGATTTGAAATATTTAGACAGAGCATAGTGAATATTTTTACTATGCTCTCTAATTATAAACGAAGGCTATTAGATATGAGATGTCTTTAATGATTGAATACTGAATTTTGATATGGAAGTTGAAATAGATTAGAAAAAAGGCAATGATTCAATTATTAATCCATTAAGAAAAAGTTTTGTTATCAATTCAATTTCTCGATTCCCAGAATTTTAACTAACTAATTATTAACTTTAACTAGATCTTCCTAGCTCATATCTACTGAAACAACATTCCCATCCTTGATTTCTAAGTTTAGCTGCTACTAATTAATGTTAATAAAGTTAACAATATCACTGACTGAAATTTTAGAGACTATTCTTGCTTGAACTTAGTCTATAAAGTAAACATATAATTTACACAGGACTAGCATTTATTCATGACTATTAAGTTTAGCATTGCAATTAAAAAGTACTTGATCATTAATTAAATCTTGGATCTTTTGTACAGGCAATGCTTAATTAAACATATCATTATACCTTTTCAGTTCATTTCTTGCAATTTCAAGTTCCTATTACAGAGTTGCACATCTCTCAGTAAGTCAGATAATAGTGGCTTCTTAACTTAATCTTGGAGGAGGACTAATATATTATTATGAAGTTTAGTCTTCTTATTGGCTTTATGAAGGGTATATCACACTATTTAGTCGATTACTTAAATCCTGTGATTACTCAATTATTCCCATCATTTCTAGAAAATCATTAAATCCCAGATTATATTGAAGAAATTGAGTAAAGAGACTTAGTTTATCACTTCCTATGCTAACATCTAATTGAGGAGTATCAATTATTGGCTTTCCGTTTAATTATCCAGCAAGACCTTTCAAGATTAATTACATATTGTCTTATTTAAACTGTCCTAGACGTAAGCTTTTGCTCTAAATAGAAATTAAATTCTATGCATCTTGCAAATCAACAACTAATTCTTAGGTTGATATGTTTTAGGAAAGTTCTTGGCCCTCTAACTTAAATTTCTACTCATAAGCTAAAGTACTTAATAAAACATTTAGCTTTAATTTTCTAAGAAGCTTAGGATTGAATATAAGTAGCCGTACTTATATTTAATCGAAGTCTAACTTTACAAATGAATTCAAATTTGTGATGTTTTTATTTTCGGTTTTATCAGAGACTTCTGTACAGTATAAAGGAGGAAAAACGAAACTAGCAAGCCAACTTAACCAACCTTCTTTTTGATTATCGTTTAGCTTAGAAAGATCTTGCAAATCCTCTTGAATGATTTTGTTTGTCATAAAGCTTATGCTAAGAATATCCTTCAGGAAAGTTACATCATCCCTTATGTTAATCTTTATCTGCACAGGACTATGGAACTTTAAGCCTGTATTCATGTTTCTATTTGTATTAATTGAAACTTCTAGAGTCTCAGTGTTTCTCTTTATTTTTCTCTTAGCAACATCTGATAAAACTAAAGAGAAATCTAGAGGAGCGAGATTGAAAACCTAGTAATGTCCAGACAATTTATAAGCACTACATAAAGGACAGCTTGCACATTTTGATTTCTCGAGCTTATGCATCAATACAGCATAGCTTAGAGATTCAGGGCCACATAATAGTTTTCCTTATAATCCACTTAGCTCCATAGCTTTATAGAGATTATATTCATTATATGAATAAGGCATTACGTATTCAGCTTTCCCCTCTTTATTAACAGCGTACATTTTAAAGCTATCTAATGTGAACTTTCCGAAGTAATCTTACTCTTGTACGTATCTAATATAAACAGTAAGGTCAGTAATATCCACTTTGATGTTAGCAATTATATTGTTAACAAGTGAGTTCTATGGTAATTCATCATCAGTTTAATACGGCGCATATCCCTTATTCTCACCTATTTGAATATGAATTTCTAAACCTTATATCGATACTTCTACAGATTCTTTCTACAGACTTGACCAAGGAATACGTATTTGTAATTATTTCACAAGGCCTCTGTTAAGAGAAACATTATAGCCATCTAGTAAACTATTAATTGCTTGAGCCCTGACTTCTAGCTAACTTAAGGAAACGGCTCCCTGCCAAAGAGAAATAAAAGATGTATCAATATTCTCTAAAAAGTTAGAGAAATAGTACAAAAGGATTTTTTTTGTTGCAGCTTGGAACATTTCTGAATTAATATTATTAAAATGGAGAAGGTTTAAATTTTATGTGCAAATTGTTTAGTTTTTTGAATTACTTTTTTAATCCTTCTGACAATTAAAAGCGAGGAAATTATTTCGTGAAGCTGAATCTTTATTTTTGTTCCTTTTGCTATCGCTTTGAATACCTTTAGTGTGCAAGTTCATATTTTCATTGATGGCAAGTAAATAAATTAGTGCGGAAAATATATGGTCATTTATACTTTTTATGTATAAGGTGTTATAATAACGGTTCAAATGCTCCTAGTTGCCCTTAAGATCGATGATATTTTGGAAGCGAACTGATCCTTAATTTTAATTCCAACCTATGTATTTTTCCTTTTTGCATGAATTTTTATTTGCTTCTTATGTCCTGGACTAATAAATCCTAGAATCAAGATGGTTAGAATCTGTGTGCTGCTATGACTACATTGAGCATGTAATTTAGCTTCTTCAATTCTTTTAGTTTTGAAGCTAAACGAAAATTTGGATATTTTATGATCTTAATGCCTGTACACCTCTGTAGCTGCTTTAATATTTCATTTATTATCTATCATAATGAAAGAAAAAGGTGCGAAGATGCTAAACGAATTTGTAATAATAGCATGTCTTCTTGCTTAAATTATATTAGTTATTATAAAATTAGAATCAGATATTAGTTTTCTGAACTGGTGGGCAGTGATACTACCTTGCTGGATAATAACTGCGTTTGTTTTCATCATATACATTTGGCCAACGAGCTCACATGCTAAGTTGTAACTTATTAATAAATATTAATTAGTTAAATTTACTTTAACCTTTACTACTTAATTAATCAACTCTGCGTTAATCACTATTATACACCTTCTGCAAATCAAGATCATCGAAAATGGATGATACTTGAAGGGCATTTGATATAACTTAAAACAGTAATTGAGCTTTGCAACAATTATCATTTTAATACTTAAACTTACTACTTTAATTATACTAAGTTTAGAGTAAGTTTTATATAAGGACTGTATATTAATTCAATTATAGTAATAGCTAACTATAAAGAAGGAATGCCAAAGCACTCAGAGTTATTAATTTTAAAAACGACAATATAACGAAAAAACTAGTTTCGAATCTATTTTTGCAGTTATATTTGAGCTGAAATTCTAGTTAATCTAAACTAAAATATTTAGTATTTAAAATAAGTTTTAAAAAACTAATTTGCTGTATTTTAAATTAATTTATAGTGAACGCTTAGCCATCTGTCATTAGAGCTTTCTCATTTATTATTAAGCTTAGTTATCTTTTACTACTAGAAGTTAATTATAATCTCTAATTGCTTATAAATTTAGAAAAAATACTTTACTCCATTAGTGTTAGAAGTAAATTTTATTTAGCAATTTAAATTATTTTCAGCATTAAGTATAAATTTTTGCCGCATAAGCTAAGAATAAAATTAGTTCAGACTTACTTTAGAAATGACATTTGAAATGAGCTTTATAAATAAATTACCAAATTAACAAATTTCTCTCTGTATTGAAAAATTAATATATTAATATATTAAATTAATCAAATTAAGAAACTTTCACTTCAGTTTAAATAAAGCAGATACTCATAGAGATTTAAAACAGCAGATGTAAATCAGAATGGAACTAAAATAATAATAAATAGAAATTACTTTAAAACTCTGATTATTTGTTTAAGAGTAATTTTATGAAAGTATGCTTTATACATATTTAATAATTCTCTATTTATTTAATAACTACTCATTACTAGCCTTTTTAAATAAACTATTCAATTAAATTGCTGCTTAGTAAGACTGAGTAAAAGTATTTATAATCATTTGTTCGAAATATTAGGTAAGAAATAAATGGCTTACCTTTAAAATTTAATATCTTATTACAAGTTGATACATTAATCTCATCCAATATATTTATAACTTGAAGATTCTTTCAACCAAATATATAAAGTTATTAATTTTGTCTAACTGTTAAAGATATATTTTCTGACTATTTAGTTTAAACTTCAATATCAATTTTAAGAGTATAATAAATTAAGCAATTATAACTATTTATCTAGAAATAGATTATTTATAAATATAAGTTCAAGCTTTAATAATATTTTTCTATACCTCCAAAATATACTTAATATAAAGGAATTCAAGTTAAGCTAATTTTAGTTTTAAATAAAAGAAGATTTAAGGTGCCTAACATTTAGAGTTTCTAATTATATTTAGAACTTCCATTTTCTGTATTAGACTATTAATTAGCAGATAAAATGCAGTAAGTTTTTATTTTTGTCAATAGAGAGCAAAAAATAAAAAATTTATACTAAATAATATTATTTTATATGTCTTCATATTGCCCCAATTTCCTTTTTTAGCTATCTTTAATTCTTATTTAGCTTTTTCTTCCTATACATCAAAAACTTTAATTATTCTAAATTACTATCAATTTTAAACAAATTTTTAGGCTTAAATAGACTATAACTTCATAAGTATTTCATATAGCAATCTTTTATATGCTTTTTAAAGTAGCTTGTGTATGTGTAGATAGACATATATTAGTTTAATATGCAGATAATAGAATATAGATATTTGATTCAAAAGGTTAAAGCTTTAGCTTGTTTGAATTAATTAATTAATTAAGTTTAGTTTCTAAGAGTTTTGCTCTCTTTTTATTAAACTAGTATTAAGCATTTAAGTTCCTTTAAGCTTAATGCTCTAATACTTATTACTTAATTACTAAACATCTATATGGTAATAGTCATATAGTGGTTTAACTGAGTGATATAAATATATTAGTATGTTGTAATTTCTAAAATAAAATGGCTAGAATATAAGACGTGAGGAATTGAACAAGATAGAAGGTTAGTATTAAAACAAGTTTTAACAATCTAGAATCCTTAAAGTAAAGTACTGAAAATTTTAATTCCAATTCTAACTTAAAGGTTGCTTAGACTCCTACTATTCTGTAAAATAATTTGAATAATCCAGTTAATGGCTTTGACGCTGTAAAAAATATAATATAGTAATATTAGACTAAGAGACCAGGAACTGATCATATGAATCGAAGAAGTAGCAGCTCCAATAAAAAGTTTTAAGTTGATTCGACAAAATTGAGAAAAATGATGAATAAGTAGAAAGTGGAAAGACTCAATAACAGTGAAATAGCTTATTAAAATTACATGAATAAAACTTATAAAGTAACTGATTTGCTAGAAATGAAGAAGATGGTAGCAGGAGTTGATAACGATGCTATGTAGTAAAATTTTAAGAAAAGATTTGAAATTAAAAGTAGAAATAGCAATCACTTTAGCAACAAATGATAGAAAGGAAATTAAAACGAAGTTTAGACTTTTTAAATAAATAGCGAAGATGGTATGGATATTGCTCATAATCAAGCTCTCAAAATATAAAATGATAAAAATGGAATTAACCAGACTTTCAATAACGATTTACTTGAGTAAAATACTTTCTAAGATGTAAATAATAAAAGCTTTATATTTAGTGTAAAAAATGTAGATTTTAAATAAATAAGCCACTAGACACAAAAAGCGATTAATCATAAGTATAATGCTTAGATTGAATAAATTAGAAAGCATTATACACTTATTTCAAAAGAAGGAATTAACTAGCATAATAAAGTAAAGCAATTTTCAATGAAAAAGCCTTATCTTTAAGCTTAAAGCAACTAACCATCAGAAAGCTAAAATTAATAAAGAATCTTAAAATCAAGCTAATACAGCAAGTCTTAGACACCTTCAAGATACAAAAATAGTAACTCAAAAATAAATTAAGATTCAGGGTATGACTCTGATGATTGAAGGTTTGAACCAAAATATCATAATAGCAAGTAGAATTTAAATAAGTAAGTCAACTTAATATTAATATAGTAGTTATCACGTTCAGATTCCAAAGTTAAACATGAAGTTGCTTAACTACAATCTGAAAAAAAAATTAAGATGATTAAACAAATTATAATTAATTTCTATTTAACATTTAATAATAACTTAATAAACTTAAATATACACAATTCGCTATAACATAATAGCAAGTTAAATAGATAAAATAGTAATTGTTAAATCATATAATATTGCATAGAAAAATCAATATAATGTAAAATAAAGTAATTGTAAATAGAAAGTTATAAATCAAGCAAATTGATAAATTAATTCAAATGTTTATTCAGTTTTTTCAAGAAAGCAATATTAAGCTAAAACGATTACACTTCCATTTAATAGTTTGATTAGATATAAGATAGAATTTAAAAAGGTTTACTATCTTTTGCTAAATAAAAAATTAACTTTAAGATAATAAATTAAAGGAGATACTTAAAGGTTTTATTCTATAAAGACGTAATAAAATTTTGAATGAAGTAATGAGGATACATTACAGTATTTAGTATTATAAATTGTAAAATCTAATTAAATCCTACAAAAAACAAAAAACAACAAGCTAATTTAATTAAGTGAAAGTCTAAATATTATAAAATATCATTGAAGCATGCTTTCAGCACATACTTCTACTTAATTCTATTAGTTTATATCTAATTTAAGTAAGCATCATCCTTTTTATTAATGAAATATACCTTTATAAATCTACTTTTACAATATATGATATAATAAAATTAATAGGAAAACATGAAAGATATGCATTTTATAATTATATAAAGCAATCACATCTATGAAACCTTTTAACTTAAAAGAAAAAATACGAAAGTAGAACTTACTAATAGAGGATATAAGTTGACTATTTTGATAATAGCAAATTTCTGCTAAATAAAAGTTTTAAAGTTAAATCAGTTATAATAAATACAATTAAATCTAGTATAAATTAAAAGATAAATAATATATATAAAGATGATTGCAGATAAATTAGTTTAAAACTTAAAATATCAAATAAATTATGAAATGCTTAGTTTGAATTTAATTGATTCTAAAATATTTAGGAGTATTTTTACTTTAATCCATGTGAATCTTTTTATTCTTTACATAATAGATAAAAATATTTAAATTAGTAAAATAAGTCTAGTTTTATAAATAAAAAATAGAGAAGAGTCAAAATTTTAGAGTTATAGCATTTTGAAATGAGTATCTAAATTGATTTATTAATGAAGCTATTAAAAAGTTATGTAAAATTTCAATGAAAAGAGATTCGCTAATTGGTATTTAAATATTTAGTTAAAATAAAAAGGCAATAGTAGAGTTTTATAAATGATGATGATGCTTAATAACTTTTTTAAGTTTAATCAACTTTATAAAGCTTTGATAGTAAAAACTTTGTTTTTTTTTTTTTAATATTAAGTTTAATTAAGTTACATAAAAGAAAAGACTAGATAATAGATATGTAAAATAGGGTTCTTACAATATCAAGCTTTATTATTTTTTATATTAAACCAAGTTAACATTTAACTAATATAAATTATATCAAAAAAGAGCTAAAATAAAATAATTTATTTTCCAATTTTACAAAATTAAATTATGAAATAAAAAATCAGAATTACTGTATCTTATTTTATAAATATTTGTTCATCGACTAGAATTTTTAATTTTTTAACCTTTAAATACATGAAAATATATAAAGTAAGTTATTATACTTATTTAATATAAAATTTGTGAATCTTCATGCTTCTGTTTTATTATCTTATTTCTCTTTTATCTATTTATTTATTATTTTCTATTATTCTTATTATTTAACTTTAAATTATAGTGTCGTCTCGGGTACTATTTATTTAATGATTTAGTTAGCGTTATTTTACTAAAATTATATATCATTCTAAATTTAATTGAAACTTTGTGATCATTTTATTTTTGTTTGAATCTTCTAATCATTTTATATTTTTTCCAATCCAGATTTAATATCTTCCATCTCAACATTTTAATTATATTTCTTTTATTATAAATTTTGATTTTACTATATTAAATTAAGAATTTGCTGTTAATTCTAGTTTTTTTAGAACTAAAAATTATTCATTTTAAGCGAAATAGTTCTGAAGATGTCATTTTTGCTTTTTTAGCTTTCTCTTTACAAGTTTGATAAGCAAACAGAATTTTTTTTAAGCTTCAACAAATCAAACTTCTAAAAATGGACTTTTTCTTCTTTCTTTTTTTCTTTAGCCTTAATTTAAAGTTGCTGAAAGGCTTTTACACATTTTATAACACTTATTTAATCAGTCTCACAGGAAAATACTTTAAAACTACAGAAGTTATTTAGTTTATGTCCTCCCATCAAGATTAACTGCGATCCTGAACCAGCGATAGAAGCTGCATACCTACATGAGGGAGCGATGCCTTATATTTAAAGTTTCTCTCATATAAAGAATTCAATGTTGAATATAGCCATATCAGGTACGCAGTTAGCAGTTTTATCTTCCTTTAATTTATCATTTCTGCCTCCAAAAATTAGTATTCTATGCTACACATGAAATGCGCAATGATCTGAACGAGGAGTTGGAGGAGTTCCCTTTGCTTCTACTAATTAAAATTCAAAAGCTGGGTCTTCTTTTTTTTCCTATAAATAATTAACCTAAAGTATTCACATCGTATTTAGATACTCTCCTGCTAAATTTTTTCCTCCAAATATATATATCCCACTGTTTACTGAATTGTATGGATTTTTACTCCTTTCTATTTGAATGTTGATTAAATCATTCATTTTACTGTGCTTTAATAAAGGATCATAAACTGCTGTCATGGAAAAAGAATGCATTCTATTAGGGTTCTTTTCTTTTTACTTATATCTGATTTTATTCCATCTCATTTTCTATAAATTTAGTAAATGAAGTTAATTTTTTATCTTTCCAAACTTGTTAATTCCTCCATAGATTATCATTGAATCACCTATTATTGAAGTACCATGCTTAGAAGTCCCTTTTGGAATTTGTCCCGAGCAAATGTTTTTAGATCACTCCTTATTTGCTGTATTCCATATATAAACTTTTTTGCAGAATTTGGTATATTTCTTTTTACTGTTAGTATTTCCAACTCCTCCATATAAAATAATCAAGTTTTTATAAGCACAGAGACTATGACCCATCCTAGGTTTTGGTCATATTTTTTCCTCCTTTTCTTAACTAACTTTGGCTCAGGTTCAATTTTCAGAGTTCAATTACCAAAAATCATTTAGCTTCTTTGCTTAGCTTCCTCCAAATAAATAAAAATTTTTATTAAAATATGTTAAAGCAGCACTTTCTCTTGCTATTGGCTACTCCCCTTAAGTTTTGATAGACATTCAGAAGATTTCTTAAGTCCTTACAAAATTTTACTGTAATTTTTATAGATGTTATATCTTATGATTTTCAATCAATTCTAAAAAGATTTTCTTTTCATTTCTTCCTCAATAAACTCTCAAATTCTATAACTCATTCTATGCATCAAACATCCTATGAGATCTATTTTTCTTTATATTACTCTTAATGGCAATTTTGTCGGCAGCAAACTTATCCAATTTTTCATTTCTTTCTTAACTTTAAGATTTTTTAGCGAAATTATTTGATATAGCTTGAAATTAAATAGGGGAGTTATCTTTTGAATCATCAAAATACTCTTCTTCCTGTTGAAGATTTGCTTTAACTTTTTTAGTAATTAAGTTATCATTTTTGTATTTATATACCTTTGCCTTAAAAATCTTTCATGGAGACTTCATTTCTTCTTCATCATCAATACTTACGACTGAAAGATCAGAATCTATACTTGTTTTCTCACTTTGCATTTATACGGAAAGCATCTGCTTGATAGATTTTCTAATGTTCTTAAAATTGGCTCCTTTACTAAGAGTTTGCTTTCTAGCTAAGTTTTACTTTTTCCTTTCTTAATTTCTTATATACTCATTCATTTTTTCTTCGAAGCATTTGAGAGTTTATCTACTTGTTTGAATAATTTTTGGCTCATTATAAGAAACATAAGGTGGAATAGGTGTCTCATTGCCTAATTTAATTTAGAATTTATGCTAGCTATTATGTTCGCTAAATTTAAATTATGAATTCGTAAAAGGACTATTCGAACTCCTAAAAGGCGATAATTTTTAAGTCCCTTATATTAAATTTTGAAGCAATAGAATTTTCTGATCATGATTACTGCTTTTTTTACTTTATATTAGATTATTTAAACTTTACACTGGCGTATTACATGGCCTATCTTAAAGTTAACTTCCTGTTGACTGTCATAAACTTCTTTTATTTTGACTAAAAGGCTAAAAAGTAATATTATCGCTTTTATTTCTAAAATGTTAATGACTTGTTTTAGCAGCTCTAAAATAGTTTTGGTCCTGCTTAAAAGGAGAATCGTTTTATTATCATTTCTGATTTTTAAAAGCATGCTCAAGAGAATTTTCGTTATTCAAATTATCTTTCTTGCTTCTAGTACTAAGAGTTGCAGTTCAAATCCTTGAGACAAACTATCCAGTGCTTCTACTTCTAACACTCTAACTATTATCATTTGCACCTTTGAAACGTAAAGCTACAAAAGGCTCTGAAGGAAGATGAAAAGAAGGATATCTCGCGTCTTTTTAAAAAGCAGAAAGATGAATGTTATTTCTAAGCAAGTTTAAATTATACATTTCTCTATGATTTTAATTGCTAGCTGGAGATTCTGCCATATGATTATTTTCTTTAATAAACTAGATATTTTAACTAATTTTCCTGCTTAAAATTTCTGACTTTAATTATAAGTTTATTTAAGTTAAGAAGCTGAGAGTAATAAATATTGAGGTTTCTATAAGACAAAATTTACAAAAGGAGATTATGCTTCTTAAATTAAGTAGTTTTGAACATTTTATAAGTAGTTCTTTAAACTTTTATCTTATTTATAAATCTGTTACTCTTATTAAAATTTCTATCTTTTAGGTGCTTTATTTTTCTCTTATGATTATAAATTTAAATATAATAAAAATAATTGAAGTTCTCAACTCACTAAAATATTACTGATAATGCATAAACATTTTTAAAGTTTTAAGTAAGAGGTAACTTCTTATGAATATAAGAGTATGTTAATTATATAGAAAGCATTAAAATATTTTAAATGAAGTATAATAATAAAAGCATAGTTGAGTTAGTGGACATTAGTTAAAAATAAGTGTTATTTAATATAATTAAATAGCTTTTACTCTATTATGCTTATATAACTTATATACTTACTTATTTAATTTTATTATTTACTTTAGATTTAATAAGTTTACTATAATATAAAACTAAGCTTTAATATGTATTGCTGATTATCTATATAGATATTTACTTATATAGCTTTTACTTTATTATTCTTAATAATTGTTATAGTCATATTAAGATAAAACTTTATCCTACTTAACACTACCTTAAGTAAATAAAAAGCAGTTTATAAAATAATTAATAAAATAGATTAATGATTATATAATGTAGATTAAGATAGCTTAGCTAGTAATTAAAAGATATTAAAATTATGAGAGTATTAATTTATTTTAACTATCAAAGGGAAATTATTTAATAAATGTAAATATCTTATATTTCTAGAAAGATGTACAAAATATATTAGAATGTCTTTATTTCTATCTATTACATCTATAGCTATTTTAAGTTATAAGTATAACTAATTTATTATATTTTAGTTATAGCTTTAAATTAAATTTATTGAAACTTAAAGACATAAGAGATAAAATGTAAACTTAAAGTAATGAAAGATTTTCTCTTTGCTTATGCTAGAAATGCTTAATTCTTAATTTTATCCTTATTGTAATAAGAAATAATTAATAAATAGATTGATATGTAGAAAGCAACTTTACTAAATCAGAGTGTACAAGAACAACCATCATTTGACATAATAATAGATTACCTTTTATTGTTTAAATATCTTGATTAATAAATTATAAATGATTATATATTTTATTATAGAGCGCGTAGCAACTCGTTGGTACGCAGCTCTTGCTTAATAATAGCAAATCTAATATTATTCTCCCTTTTTTTAAATATTTATATAATTACCTGCTTTAAATTAAAAGGCTGCTAAATATAGTAATTTTATATGTATAGCTTGATTTTCTATTAATGCAGAAATTGCTAGAATTAATTTAAGTTTCTTAAATAAAATATACAATCCTTTAAGATATAATAGTGACCTCCTTTTTAAGAAATGAATTTAGATTTGAAAATATCATATATAAATAAATCTTAAGAACTAGCTATTTAGTTTTAATATAAATAGAAATATAAGCTTAATTTGACTATAATTATTTAATTTATTTTGGAAAGCATTTAATAAAAAGAAATAAAGCAAATGGGATAGTAGAATACCAAGTAGAATAGATGTAATAGTTGTAATTAAGATAATTAATAAAAATCAAGCAATGCTGAGGAATGCCATCACCTGTTCTGTGCTTAATGCATTTAGGATATCTTTGTAGAAATTGAATAAAATCATAACGTATTTAGTACTAAAGAGATATTATATTAAAAATGTAGGAAGTGCTAAAATAATGAATAAAGACTATAAGCATAAAAGAACTCGTAAAGCATTAAAAACATCAACTTTAATTTTGGACTTTTATGAGATACTTATAATGAAATGAGTTAAAAATAAGCTGATTGATAAACAGAAAAAGCAAGGCTATTAGAAAAAATCACTAAAAATCAAAAATAAATAGAATAATTATAATAAGATAAAGAAATATTTGCTCAACTAGATTAATAGTAATAGAAAAAAAGCTGAGAGATACAATAATAAAATGAAAAACTTACTTAATAAAATGAAAAACTTACTTAATAAAATGAAAAACTTACTTAATAAAATGAAAAACTTACTTAATAAAATGAAAAACTTACTTAATTAAATTAAAAGTTAATAGAAGAATAAAAAGTCCTTCAAAAATAAAAAACAGAGATGGAAGAAGAAGCTTCATAACTTAAATTCTTAAATAAAGAGTTATCATTAAAATAAGCATAATAATATGCATAAATTACTTAATAAGAGAACTTGATAAAAAATAAGAATCAAATAAATTCGAATAAATAAAATGTAAATGAATAAATAATAGAGCTTTAATAATAAAACTAATAATTAACTCAATAGCTTGAAAGTTTGAAGAAATGAATAAAAGAAGACAATTCACAACTAAAAAATTAGCAAGGAAAATAGTAAAACAAAATTGAAAACTAAGAAATTTACGAAAAAAATGAATTATAGTAAAAACATCTTGATGAACAAAATAAATAAAGCATAAATCATTAATCTAATTAAAGTAATTAAAAAGAGAGTAATTAAATTTATTAAAATTAAGAACAATAAAATTAAAGAGAAATCTAAGAAGAAAAAAACTCAATAAAAATCTAAAATTTAACTAATGAGATTGAATTTTAAAAAAATTAAATAGATATACTTAAAATTGAGATTTTTAATTTATAGCAAAAATGTGATTAATATGAAAATAGAATAAGACAATTTCAAATGTAATTACTTGATAAAGAATAAAAAATAGAAACATTAACAAAATAACTAAATAACTCTCAGCAAAATAATAACCTTAAATTAGATTAGTTAAATAGTTAAAATATACAATTTAATTCAAACGAACAGAAACTAAATTAAAATAGATTAATTTAAAATTAAATAAATTTATAAAATTAAAATTAAGAACCTGAAGATTAAAAGTTAAAATTAAAGCCCTCTTTATCATCTCCTGTAAATCCCATGCAGCTAAAGTAAATATATGATCGTAAATCTCTTTCATCTCTAATAGAAGAATATAAACATAACCCTAATATTAAAAAAATCATCACTGATCTTCAACTTAAATTCGATACTTATAGAAGTGTTAGAGGTGATGGAAATTGCTACTTCCGTGCAGTTGGATTTGCTTTTCTAGAACATTTAGTTAGATATACTACTCCTATACAACATCTTGAAGATTTCATTAATAAAATGGAAATTAATATAGGATATTACTAAGTTAGATCTAAGTCTCATAGTCTCAGAAGTAATTTTCTATCACTTCTATAAAACTTAAAATAAAAGAAGGAAATAAATGATGCTTTTATCCAATAATATTTAATACAACTACTTTAACATAATCAACATGATTACGATGAAGCTCTCATCTGGTAAATGAGATCTCTCACTGCTAATTATTTAGAGTCTCATCAAGAATATTTCCTACCTTTTAGCTAAGTTCCTTACGAAGAAATAATCAGAAATGTATTAACTATGGGAAAAGAAGCAGATGGAATAGGAATAGGACCTTTATAAGTAGTTTTGAAAGTGAAAATAGAAATAGTCACTATTGATAGAAACTATTAAGAAGTTCTTTCATTTGATTAAATGAAAATAGCAGGAAAGTGTCCTTTGATATTTATTCTATATAAGCCAGGACACTACGATATCATATACTCCAAAGATTAATCGAAAGCAGATGGATTTGATGAGATAAGGGAACAATATACAAATTAAGTATAACTACCTAAAAACTACGATTTAAACAGTCCTGGATAACCATTTTTTGTGGAAATAGAAGGTAATGGATAAGAGTGTCCAACGAGCGAGTTTAAGGTATTTGAAATAAAATATGATTAAGCTTATTAAAGTACCGGAGATTCTTTGCAACATCAAAGTTAGTTGAATGATATATATTAAGAAAATAATATGAAGATAAAAAAGTGTGAAATATGTTAGCAAGAAATAGAAATAGTTTAATTTATAGAGTTGTAATGTCATCATAGGATATGCAACTATTGTTTATAAGATAAAATAGAACAAGATACAGGAGGAAAAATAATACTGAATAGTAATGAAAAAGGAACAAGAGCAAATTGTACGGTATGCAAGAGAGAACTAACAGAGAAGGAAATGGAAGGAATAATAGGAAAAGAGAAGTTGTAGCAAGTTAAAGAAATAGCCTTTTAGAGGTTAAAATATTGATTTTTAAAAGATTACTTTATGATTAATTTTAAGATATTTTATATATTTATTTTTTATCATGTTATTAAATTAAAGATATCATAGTTCTTCTATCTAAGCAGATTAAAATTAATTTGCAAAATTACCTATATTAGAGCTTTTTGTGGAAATAGATTATAATAATTTTGATCTAATTAGTTTGTACTTATTTTATATAAAAGATATTAATAATTTTTAAAGCTAAAGTACATTCAAAGTCAAAGCAAATATTAATTTTTTAATAAAATGTTTAGATTTGTATTTAAAATTAGGTAAAATAAAAGTATAAAGATTTAAATAATTATTTATTTAATTAATTTTACTATATTTATGCTGATAATATATTAATTACATATATTTTAAAAGTTAAAAGTTAGCTTAAATTTGTTGTATAATTATAATTTTTAAATCTTTTCTTTTTTTCTTTATTTAATCACATTCAAAATAAGATGCTATTTCGCTATTTCTGATATAGGTTAATTTATAATTTAAATATAATTTTTCTAATTAATAGAGAAATATTCGGCCTTATATAAATAAAAAGCTAGGGAGTCTAAGTTAAAGTAATAAATCAATAGCTTTACTTTAAAATAAAAATGTATTTATATTGTAATTAATTTATATTATCATTTAAAGATATTAATATCTATATTTACCTTCATAAAATATTATAAACTTATACCTTTCAATTAGATTTAAACTGCTTAAGATTATAAAATAGATTAATTATGTAAAATGTAAAAAAGAAATGTAAAAATTCTAAGAATTTAACATTTCTTTTACTTTTTATTTAATTCTTTTATTTATAATCTAAAATAAAGAATGCAACTCTTTTCGAACTAAGAGTTCTATTTTCATTAATTTTAATTAAATTATTTATCTGTTATTTAACTTATTATTACATCTTTAACTTATTATAAGCCTTTATTTTTATTTTTTAATTAAGTTATCTCATTTAATTTTTGGATGAAGATATTTCTTCTTTTGCTTTGCTTTTTATTGTTATTTATAGTCTAAGGAATTACATTTAGTAGATTAAATAAAGTTTTATTTATATTTAAGCTAAGAATTATCATAAACTTCTAAAAATGCTAATTATATTTTCTATAGAGTCTTAATATAAAATCTTCTTGCTTATATTTCGTATCTTTATAAAAGTAATTCAATTATTTAATTTGCAAACAAATTAACAGATTCCTCATATGTTTAATACATTTTCTTATAGATAATAAAAAGCCCTTGCAAAATTCTAAACTAATATTCTCCCTTTTTGTCTTTCAAGTTGTTATTTTGTCTTTTATCTTGAATCTCTAAACTTGGATACAATTCTTATGCTTAATTCTTGTTTGCTCTAACTTTTTGATTCTTTTTCAAAAATATTTGTATGAAAATTCTTTTTCTTACTCTAATTTACTAAATTTGCCATTAAGAAGAGAAATAAAATTAAATAATTAATATAAACTAAAATGAATTGAATTTTTATCTTCAAGTCTTAAAATTCTTTCATAAAGACTTGCAGCTCTTAAACCTTCTTAAGAACTGATTTAAAACAAGAAATTTATAAAAAAAGCTTTCAAAATATTTTATTATAACTAAATGTATTTTTAAGTATTCAATATTAAGAAAAATATTCCTTTGCATTTTAAATTTTTTAATTAATTTATTATATTTTAGCTTAAAAGCATTAGAAATAGATAGTATAAGATAACAATTGTTAAAAATAGATCAATGCCTTTATAATTTAAAATGGTTTTCCATAATAAACATTATATAACAATTATTCTCTGAATCTAAGGGATTTGAATTAATTAGAAAAGTTGTAATAAAGTTAGATTATATTCATAATTAATTTAAATATTTTAAAATTCAATAAAAATACTTGAAAATTAGATTTAATATTAGCTAGAAGAAAAAAAATTTTGGATAATAAGAACGAACACTTTAATAATAAGTAATAATCTCTTATACTTAGAACTTAATACTTCTGCTTATAATTGATTTTGTCAAGGTAATTATTATATATGATAAAATCCCAAAAGCATACTTAATTTAATAATAGACATTTATATATTTAGATATACAATACTTTATTATGTGAATATTATTATTCTCTTTCAAATTTTCAAATGTTTTAATTTTTAATCTATTTTCTTATTTTTAATTTATCATAAATAAAAAAAGGTGAAAAGTCAATTAATTTTAAAGTAAACTTAAATCAAAAAAGTTCAGCTTTATTATAGCAGACTCATTAGAAAGATAAGTTACTTAGAATAAAATATTAGTAAGCTATTTTATATTAATTTAAAACTTATCTATTTTACATTTAAAATAGCCAAATGTATATTAATTAATTGATATTTAATCAAATAATATTCGCTGTTTTTAGTAAAACAATACTAGTTGCGATTTTTTATTTATTTCCTTTATTCTTAGCAAGAATATTCAAATAAGCAACGTTTCAAGGTAAAGTTAATTCTATTTCTGAAAATCTACATTTTTTCTTTAAATTGATTTTTAGTCTTCTTTGGTTAAATAGTTCTTATACTTTAGAACTTAAATTAGAAAAACTAAAAGTTTAAGCTACCAAGCAGACAAATAATGAAAGAATTTTCTGATTGCAGAGCTTTTAAACAAATTAACTTCTACAAAATAATAAATTAAGGTTGAGAAACTTATAAAATTTATTTTAACTATGAAACTTAAAAAAATATACAAGCTTATATTTAGATATGAATATCTGAAAATAAAAGATGTTTTTAAAGAATAGTAAAAGAAATCTCGGAAATTTAAAATTAAATTTGGATTATTTATCAATTTTTAAATTTAAATTAGAAAAAAGGATTTTAAAGAATTTCATATACAATATAATAGTATTAAATAAACATGTGTTTTCCTTTCATAATATATTCATGATTTATTTATTATAAAAATATTAATAAAAAGCTAAATATTACTCATTTTTTTTATTTTAGGACAAATTTTATAAGCTTATCCTTAAATTCTAATATTTTAAATTTTGTAACATTAGAATCTAATTCTCTATATATTTCCTCTTGTAATAATTGTAAATTAATTTTATATATTTGTATCTTTGAGTCTTTGTCTACCTTTAAATCTTTATTTATTATGTGTTTCTTTAATTGACGCAGGTTTTTTTATATTTTAAAGGAAGTAGTTTATCTTAATTTTTTAATTTAACTTTATAGTTGTTTCTTTATAAATAAAAATATTATCTTATTATCCAGGTTTATTGTACTTATCTTTTCTTAATGTAAATGAAGAAATTTATTTATTTATATGATTTTTTTCATAAATTCCTTTGATAAAATCATTTATATATAAATTATATAGACACTTTTAAATATTCCTATTAACTGCTTTCTATAATTCAAATATATCTACCCCAGACCAGTTCTTCTAATTTAAGATTATATTATTTTATCTTTTATTCTTACTAAGACTAAAATCTCTATTTCATTTAATAATAATTGCAGATAGTTATAATAATTCTCTTTTCATCTACAGAAAGCGCACAAATAATCTTCTAAAAGAGGCTTTTGCTGATGTTTATATCTCTATTTAATATTAGCTCTTAATCTAAAAATAAAATTATTAATTAACTTAATTTTTTGGGATAACTAAATCCTCACTCTAATATTCACTTTGAGTTACCATTTCTTAATGGTTACAACGAGAATAATAAACTATCTAGTTTCTTCAATAGGGAATACCATTTTTATGAATGTATTTTCATGATAATAAACTTCTACAATAAAATCTCAAAAAGAAAAAGCTTATTAAGTTGATTAGCATTTTTATCCATAAGTATTTGACTCTGAATAAATTAAGAATTCTTCAAAAAGAAGCATTTGTTATAATTTGTTATATTATTGATTAATAATCTTTAATTTATTTTAATTTATTTAATGTAAAGCAACGAAATGGGCTCTCTTATATAACTGAGTTATAATTAAATTTTTAATTAGTTTTTAAGTATATTTTAAATATCTAATCTATAAAATAAATATAGAATCCAAAAAGGGAAAAGATAAGCATATCTATATAAAATTAATTTTATTATAAATTTACAAAAGGAAAGGAGTAGACTAGTCCAGATCTATGGAATAAGATCTAGATATACCTTAAATTCTTTACATAGTTTGAAAACTCATTCTTATTATTTAATCACCTTTAGATGTGCGAACTATGGGCTATGAACAAGTTAAATTTTATGAAGGTGGGTTCAAAACCTAATACTTGGAACAGAAAAGTTAAATGTTTTGTAATAATTAGGGAAAAATAAAATCTTAAAAATAAAATAAATAATAATATTAAATTAATATTAGCTATACAATTTAAAATTTAAATTATATAAATAAAAATAAAAAATATTTTAATTAAATTTTAATAAATTATATTATAATAAATCTTTAGATTTATCAAGAAATAAATATAATATATACATGAGAAACTAAATTTAATTTTAAAATAACTAAATTAAATATTCTATCAATTAAATTTTGGAAATTATAATGAATGCAAAATAATACAATATTATAAGTTTAAATATAGGATTTATAAAAAATATTCTTAATAAAAAAGGATTATGATAAAGAAAAAGCTAAATTATTAAAAAAACAAATTTAAAAGCAAAAAATACAAAAATATAAGTTATTAAAATAGATAATAACTAAAATGTAAATAAATTCATCCAAAAACAATTTAAAAAAATTTAAAAGATTAAAGAAATAATTGATAGAACAAAATAGCAAATAAAAATATTAAATATTAAATAGTAAAAATAAAAATAAAATGCTATATAAATCTAAAACAAAATTTTTGCCAACATTTTAATCGTATTTCTATAAAAATAAAAATAAATGATTTTTTTTTAATTATAAATAAACAAAAAAATTTATCAAATATCTTGTAACTATATGAAATTCTATTAATTAATTAAATGTGATATAATAAAATTAAATATTAATAGTAAATTTTAAAGATGATAATTATAAAAAATTAATTAATTTAAGCAAAAAAAGGAATAGAATAAAGAGAATTAAAAAAAATAAAACTATTTCACTACATTTAAAAGATCATTTTCAATAAATAAATACTTGCATAAACTCTTAATTTAGATAACTCTTAACTATGTTAAAGTTATAAATTTATATATTTAAAATATTTAAATTTATTAAAAAACTTTAAATATTAGTAAATTAAAATCTTTTTATTACAAAGTTTCATTTCAGAAGTCATTTTGACGAAGTGCTGCTTTCTCTTTTAATTGCTAAATCTTCTCTTTTCCTATTATTCCTTCTATTTCCTTCTCTGTTAGTTCTCTCTTGCATACCATACAATTTGCTCTTGTTCCTTTTTCATTACTATTCAGTATTATTTTTCCTCCTGTATCTTGTTCTATTTTATCTTATAAACAATAGTTGCATATCCTATGATGACATTACAACTCTATAAATTAAATTATTTCTATTTCTTGCTAACATATTTCACACTTTTCTATCTTCGTATTTATTCCTTTTTCTGTTTCAATATATTCAACTTGTGTTTACATAGAATCTCCGGTACTTTAATAAGCTTAATCATATTTTATTTCAAATACCTTAAACTCGTTCGTTGGACACTCTTATCCATTACCTTCTATTTCCACAAAAAATGGTTATCCAGGACTGTTTAAATCGTATTTTTAAGGTAGTTATACTTAATTTGTATATTATTCCTTTATCTCATCAAATCCATCTGCTTTCGATTAATCTTTGGAGTATATGATATCGTAGTGTCCTGGCTTATATAGAATAAATATCAAAGGACACTTTCCTGCTATTTTCATTTAATCAAATGAAAGAACTTCTTAATAGTTTCTATCAATAGTGACTATTTCTATTTTCAATTTCAAAACTACTTATAAAGGTCCTATTCCTATTCCATCTGCTTCTTTTCCCATAGTTAATACATTTCTGATTATTTGTTCGTAAGGAACTTAGCAAAAAGGTAGGAAATATTCTTGATGAGACTCTAAATAATTAGCAGTGAGAGATCTCATTTACCAGATAAAAGCTTCATCATAATCATGTTGATTATGTTAAAGTAGTTGTATTAAATATTATTGGATAAAAGCATCATTTCTTTCCTTCTTTTATTTTAAGTTTTATAGAAGTGATAGAAAATTACTTCTGAGACTATGAGACTTAGATCTAACTTAGTAATATCCTATATTACTTTCCATTTTATTAATGAAATCTTCAAGATGTTGTATAGGAGTAGTATATCTAACTAAATGTTCTAGAAAAGCAAATCCAACTGCACGAAAGTAGCAATTTCCATCACCTCTAACACTTCTATAAGTATCGAATTTAAGTTGAAGATCAGTGATGATTTTTTTAATATTAGGGTTATGTTTATATTCTTCTATTAGAGATGAAAGAGATTTACGATCATATATTTACTTTAGCCGCATGGGATTTACAGGAGATGATAAAGAGGGCTTTTAAATTTAAATTTGCTATATTTTTTCTTGATTTGTGTTTTATGAAAAGCTTAAGACTTGCTTTTATTATTGATTTTCTTCAGAAATATTTAGTTTTTTATTAGTTGCAGGATTTTGCATATCTTTCTAATCTTTTGTTGGCTTAGAAGTTTCTTGATTGCTCTATTATATATTTGACTGTGATTTATTCATAGTCAATTTAATTTGTAATATCCTATTTTAGTTTTCATATTCTTCACATTTGTTTTATAAAACAATTTATTCATTTTTTAAAATTTCTAGTTCTTTTTGAAGATTCTATTTTGCTTAAAATAAAATTTTCTCTTTCTCTTAACTTTATTTAATTTATTGCTAGAGATCTTAATTAAGTTTGTTTTTTTGATTTATTTAATTGTCCTGATCTTTATTTTGATTTTATAAATTTGTAATCTATTCTTTGAGCATAAACTCGTTTTATTCTAGACTCTGTTTGTCTTTTTCTAAAATTTTTAAAGTGATATCTTATGAACTTACTTCTGATTGGCTATCTTATTCCTATCAATCTTAAGTTTATAATGATTTTTATTCTTCTTTTGTAAATTTTTTACTTAAATTTTGTTCTTATATTTAACTTTTAAGAGAATTTATTTCTTTTTAATATTGTAAAAGTTAAACTTTAAGACTTTAATTTTCATTTTATGAATCTTCAGTTTTTTTTTTTTCTTATTATATTTCTTTCTCAATTTTATTCTTCAGAAGTTCATTTTCTTATTATAATTTTTATATCATTTCATCTTTTATTTTTTTATCTTGATCTTCTAAAACTATTTTTCGACATTGTTCTTTTAATTTCTTCTCTTAGTCTTATCTATTTTTTTCTCTTTATCTTAAATCTTGATCATAATTATTTTTTAATTTTTCTATTTCTTTCTCCAGTTCTTTATTTTTATTTTCGGCAGCTATTATTTACTATTCATATCGCTTTTTTTATTCTTCAATTTAATTATTTTACTATAATTTATCTTTAGTTTAATTTTCATACTATTATTCGCTTGACTTCTACTGATTTTCATACTTATCTTCAAGATCTTTACAAGCTTGTGTTATTTAATCTAATTGATTTTTTTGCATTTAATTATTTTTATTTAAGATTTCAATTTACTATCAAGCATTTTAAAGTAAAATTAGCATCTTAAAAAATTTGTTTTTTTCTTTTGCCTATCAAGGTATTTTATAATCTTATGGGCATTCTAAACATTTTAAAGATATATAATACTTATTTTTTGTATTCGTATCTTGCTGTATATTCTTTTCTGCTTTTTCAATCTAAGTTTGTTTTAGGAAGTGCTTACAAGAAAATGTTATAAATTTTTCTTCTTCCTATTTATCATTTTTCTTTTTACTATTTGAATCAAATAAGCCAGGGGAATTTGCTTTTTGAAGAGAGTTTCCCATTTTTATAAATATTTATTAATTCTGCTTATTTAATTTAAAGTTACAATATAATTTTATTTTATCATAATATTTTAAATATTTAATCTATCTTAAAAATAATATTCAATTAAGCATTTCTTTGTACTAATGCTTTGCAGCTTTCCTCTAATAAATTTAGGTATTTAAATTATCTTAAATCTTTTATTAAGAAATTAATCTTAATTTCAGAACATTTTTCAAACTTAAATTGGCTACTACTTTAAAGAAAAGTTGTACAAGTTTCTAAACCTCTTTTTATTTAATTTACATTGTGATAAAAGTGATATTAAAGTAACAAAGATATAAATAAAGACTGTTAAATTATTAATTTAGTGAAGAAAGAAATTATAATAATATGTTTATATTAATAAAAGTCAATTACTAAATTAAGATGATAAGTTGTTTCTTTACTTACCTCAAAAGTTTAGATTTATTAGACATATAATTATTAATTTATTAAATAAATCAAAAGTTTTATTTTATTATTTTAGATTTTCTATCTATAAGCAAATTATTTTGGAAAAGTTTGGGGGTAGTCTTTATACAATTTCAACATAAATAATTTAATTTTATATTCAGTGTAAAAATTTTAAATTATTAAGTGAGATAATAATCAAAAGATTAATTTAGGGACTGTAAGCTACAAAATAAAGAGTTCTTTTATAAACTAAAAGAGTAAACATTTAATAAACTATTAAATGGTATGTATTTAGCTTTAACATTATAGCTTTATTTATAAGAGATTTATTTTTATTTATAAATATCTTTTATTAAGTTCATATTTCAATGGAAATATAATGTTCTACTTGCTAATTTGATAATATTAATAAAAGAAGGATTTATCTAGAGAATGATAAATTAATTATTAGTAAAAACTAAATTTTATTTTTTTTATTCTATCTTCATGTTTCTTTATATCCAATATATTTTAAATTATTAACTTAAGTTTAAGTTTAAATCAATTTTACACTCTTTATTCTTTTGAAATGGTTTATATCTTTCGCCATTTTTAATCTTTGATTTATTTTATAACTAAGCATTGTAAATGTTTAATCTATTTTCATCCTAAGGAAATAATTTAATTTATTTAAATTTGTAAAGGAATAAAAACATTAAAAGAAAAACTCTGAGTTTATCTCAGAAAATGCAAAAGTATAATAATAAACTTATGCAAACTAAAACTTTAAATAAAATTAAAGGTTTATAGAAATTAAATTTGTTTATTTAATCAATTTTATTTATTCATATATTGATTAATATAAACTTTTAGCCTTAATGGCTATGCTTTTCAATTTAGCAATTTCTAGATAATTATGAAAATTAATAAAAGTAATATCATTTATTTTAAGATAATTAGCTGAAATAAATAACTCTTTATGTGATATAAATTATTCTAAGATTTATAAGCTTATTTAAATTTTATTCTCTTCTTAATCATAACTCTTCTCAATTCTTTTATATCATGTACTATCTATAACTGATCTTGTCCATATATATCCCTTTATTAATAACTGAATCAAGCCTGCTTATAAAAATTAAATTTGCAAGTTAATGGAATAATAATAAGGAAATTAAAAGCTAATAAAAGTAGTCTTAAATAAAAATGAATAAAATGCTTAAATAAGAAAATAATCTATTTAGATACTTAAATATAGCATTAAATAGAAAAATTATAATATTGCTAATTAATAATTTATTAGCCAATCTTATAATTTAATTATAGTACTTCTAATTATTTAATTGCTACTTTTAATATTTTAGTTTATTATTCTTCAATTCATTTACTAATCAAATTTTTAAACTTTAATTTGATATCTTTGACTTAGCTAGTTAAACTAGTTAAATAGAATAAATTATTATTTTATTTTCCATAAGGCTATATGCTTAAACTTTTCTTGAGTAATATATGAAAAATAGTGAATAAAGTTGTAAAGAATATGAAATGAAGTATTTAATAGCTATATTGTTTATACAGCTATTTAATTAAAAGCAGCACCATAGAAATAGGAAATAGTAACTAATTTATAATTATTTATAAAGCAATTTAAATATTTAATTCCTAATATAACTAGCTTAAGCTTTAATCAGATATACAAAAGGAGTTTAACTTTAAGAAATTTAATTTTATTATTTATATTAATATTCATTTTTTTATTAGCTATATTTCTAAAATTAAGCTTTGGTAGAAATATTAAGTTGAACTATTAATTTAATTGTTTAAAATCAGAGCAATATTATATTTATTTTAAATGAGTTTACGTAAGATCAAAAGAAGAAATTTAAAAAAGCTTATAAAGCTTAAAAAATTAAATTAAAGATATCATCAAATTCTTAATAATTAGAAAAAGCGTCTATTAATAAAGTAAAAAGCAAACTTTTAGGAGATATAACCAAATTACAAGTTGAAGATATGATTCACTTTATTAATAAAAAATGTTTTACAAAGGAGTAACTAAGAAAATAGAAATTCTGTTAGATAAATTTTCTATCTTTTATAACTATTTGTATAAAATTTGCTTTATTAAGCATCTTATTAAATTTAGAACTAATTTATTTTAAATTAGTTATATTTTATTTATTTAGATATATAGAAATCTATCTACTTTAAATTATTATTTGCATATTGATATACAATTTAGATTAGAAATACGAATAACTAGAAATATTTAATTCCAAAGTGAATAAATGGAACTGATTGTTCTACATAAATTAATTAAATTTTTAATTATTTATCTTGAAGAAGAGTTAGAACAAGAAGTATAATAAGAGAATTCATAAAGGTGGAAGGTATGTAATATTGACATATAACTTAAACAATTTAACTCGTGGAAAACCAGACAAAGGTACTCCACTTTAATCTATTATTATAATAATATCTTTTTATTTAGATTTTTATAACTTAATTAAATCAATTTATTAAGGTTAAAGATAAATAACTTACACTTAAATTTAGCTTTTATTTAAAAAATAAGGTAAATATGTATTGTTTAGTTGTAAAATAACTTTTTTAAAGGTCATCAAATTCAATTATTTTAAATTACAAATAAATTAAAATAAATAAATTAGGTTAAATACTATTAAGTGTAAATAAATGTAATTAATAAAGGGAGATTGTATTAAAGAAATTAAATTTAAAAAAAATTAATAACTTCAGTAGATATTAAAAAAAATTAAAATATCTTAAAGATATAAGATATAATATAAGATATAATAGAAAATATGTTTAAAAATAAAAATAAATCTAAAGTTTAAAATATAAAATAAAATAATCTATTTCAATAAATTAATACTTGCTTAAATATCTAAATTAGATAATTCGTAACTATGTTTAAGTTATAAATTTATATATTTAAAATATTTAAATTTATTAAAAAACTTTAAATATTAATAAATTAAAATCTTTTTATTACAAAGTTTCATTTCAGAAGTCATTTTGACGAAGTGCTGCTTTCTCTTTTAATTGCTAAATCTTCTCTTTTCCTATTATTCCTTCCATTTCCTTCTCTGTTAGTTCTCTCTTGCATACCATACAATTTGCTCTTGTTCCTTTTTCGTTATTATTCAGTATTATTTTTCCTCCTGTATCTTGTTCTATTTTATCTTATAAACAATAGTTGCATATCCTATGATGACATTATAACTCTATAAATTAAATTATTTCTATTTCTTGCTAACATATTTCACACTTTTTTATCTTCATATTATTTTCTTAATATATATCATTCAACTAACTTTGATGTTGCAAAGAATTTCCGGTACTTTAATAAGCTTAATCATATTTTATTTCAAATACCTTAAACTCGCTCGTTGGACACTCTTATCCATTACCTTCTATTTCCACAAAAAATGGTTATCCAGGACTGTTTAAATCGTAGTTTTTAGGTAGTTATACTTAATTTGTATATTATTCCTTTATCTCATCAAATCCATCTGCTTTCGATTAATCTTTGGAGTATATGATATCGTAGTGTCCTGGCTTATATAGAATAAATATCAAAGGACACTTTCCTGCTATTTTCATTTAATCAAATGAAAGAACTTCTTAATAGTTTCTATCAATAGTGACTATTTCTATTTTCAATTTCAAAACTACTTATAAAGGTCCTATTCCTATTCCATCTGCTTCTTTTCCCATAGTTAATACATTTCTGATTATTTGTTCGTAAGGAACTTAGCTAAAAGGTAGGAAATATTCTTGATGAGACTCTAAATAATTAGCAGTGAGAGATCTCATTTACCAGATGAGAGCTTCATCGTAATCATGTTGATTATGTTAAAGTAGTTGTATTAAATATTATTGGATAGAAGCATCATTTATTTCCTTCTTTTATTTTAAGTTTTATAGAAGTGATAGAAAATTACTTCTGAGACTATGAGACTTAGATCTAACTTAGTAATATCCTATATTAATTTCCATTTTATTAATGAAATCTTCAAGATGTTGTACAGGAGTAGTATATCTAACTAAATGTTCTAGAAAAGCAAATCCAACTGCACGGAAGTAACAATTTCCATCACCTCTAACACTTCTATAAGTATCGAATTTAAGTTGAAGATCAGTGATGATTTTTTTAATATTAGGGTTATGTTTATATTCTTCTATTAGAGATGAAAGAGATTTACGATCATATATTTACTTTAGCTGCATGGGATTTACAGGAGATGATAAAGAGGACTTTAGATTTTAGTTCTTATTTTAATTGGATAAATATTAGTCAGTAATATTGTTAAAAATTAATAATTTTTATGAATTATTCGTGTTATACTCGATGTTTTGGTTAAAAGAAATTTAATTTTAATGTTCGTTTAGTTTTGTTTAATTATTTAAAGCTAATTAAATATCTGAAATATCTTTCTAATAAAGGTTATTTTAGTTGATTAATTAGCAAATTTTTTATTCCATTTGCAGAATTTGGATTTGCAATTTTCTTTCTTATAATTATTAATCTTATAATTTTTTTTACATATTAATCTATTCATTTTTTAATTCTAATATTTAATTCTATAGAGTTATATTTAAAGCTTATTGTTATTCTTTCTACTCTTAAAATCTTTAATTTTCTTTTTTTAATTTATAATTTTCATTTTCAAGATTATCCTTATCTTGAATAAAGCAGTTATTTTCCTTCTTTGACTCTTTTAGTTAATTTTCAAGATAGATTATCTATTTATCAAATTAACTGTTTTTATAATTAAGTTTTTCTAATTGATTTTAATAATTGTTATTTTCTTAAATTAGCTTATTTAATTCTAAATTTAGCTTTTCAATATAATCTTTTAATTAAGCACTAGTTTTATTTGTTTGCTAGTTTAAGAACTAGTCATATTTTAACTTCTGCTAAGCTAATTTCTTAGCAAAATTACTTATTTTATTTTTATTCATAGATAAACTTTCCTATTTATTTCTGAATGATTCTTCCTAGTATGCTTAAATATCGAAGTCTTTATTTTCTTAATCGTTTATTAGTACTTTTATCTATTTATAATTCATATCCATTTACTTTTAGATTGAACAATTTTCTTGATGCTTATGTTCTTTTAAGATCTATTATTTTCCTTCTAGCCAAGCCTCTATGCTTTCTGTACTTTAATTATCTTCCTATTATTAATGTGATGTTAAAGATATAGTCGGTTCTTCATTTTATAGTAAAAACTGTTCTTAATAATTTTATTTTGATCCTAGTGTTTATTGGGTCTATCCTAAGTTAATTTTATTTTCTGAAACACAATATACATATTTTCCACTTTCTTGACTATCTTAGCAATCATTTTTTTGTTAATTTAAAAAATCATAGTTCTTCAAATTATTTTTTATATTTTCATCTTAAAGAGAAGATATTTCATCGCATATAGAGCACTTTACTGTTATAGTTTCATCTTCACACGAATCTTCAGACATTTCTACTTTTTGAATTATATTTCAAGTGCATTTGCTACATAAAACATGATTGCATTTAAGGATTATCAATTATCATTTTTTCAATTATTCACACACTCCTCACAATATGATTTACTAGTTTTTAATCCCATTTATCAAAACCTTTTGATACATTAAAGCTATCAATTTTAAAGAATATTAAATTATAATACTTCAGAACTATAAGCAATTTCGATAGTTTAATTTAAGCACACATAGTTTCTTAAAATTCTCTATATTTATTAATAAAATATATAAAAATAGATTAAAATAAAGCTTATATGAATATCAGTATTTTCTAAATAATTATGTAGCTTGCTTGTAAAGGTTTTGAAGTAAAACATTAAATGATTAAATTTATTTAAATAAGTTTAAACTTTTTCCTTTATAAATGAAAAATTGTATACTTTATTAATCATTTAGGTATTTTGCTATATCTGTTTTTCAAATAAGTTTAGAACATAGAATCAAGTTTGTATAGTGGGATTTAAAATACTTATATTTAAATTAGCTAGTTATTTATATAGTGTAATAATAGTAAAAATCATATTATACTTTTATAACTTAAAAACAAAAATATTATCAAACTTTAATTAAAGACTTAGTAATTTAAATAGCCAAATAATATCTCCTTTAACTAAAAGTTTTGCTTTATATAAATAGAAGTCTTTTTATTTACTCTTAAAAACACAAATTTAAGTTAAAAGCAGGTATTATTTTCTTTGATAAACTATAAAGTTTAAATGAATAATTAAAAAGTAAATAAGAATAGCATTTTATAAATTATTTAAAATTATAATATTTTATATTAAATTCTTTATCTAATCATGCTAAAGTTTTATTATTTGCTAAATAAAAAGCTTGTTGCTTATTATAGAAATTAGTAATTTTAAATATAATTAAAATATTTTAGATTATAACTAAGTTCTATCTTATTTTTAATTTATTTTTAATTATTTTAATATTTTATTTTAATTTTGCTGTTAATAGTGACTATTAAATGATCTATCTGAATGAAAAAATTAAAGTTGGATAGACTAATGTTAATAAATATTAATAATCGATATTGATAAATCTAAATATAATTAAATCTACTATCTTTCACTATTTTATTCATTCTAAAAGTTTTACATTTATCAACTAGATAAATTATAAGGGAAATTTTGTACTTTAGCTATCAAATTAATATATATTAGCTTTTGAAATAATAAATATTAAAATATTCACTTTAAAAATTATTTTGGAAGCATTTTTTAAATATAATATTATTTTAAAACTAAGTTATAATATAAAACTAACTTTTTAATTATTTTTTAATTTTATTTAAGTATCTTAAATTAAAATATATAAAGATATAAAAATAAATTATTTGCTTAAGTTAATATTATGGATTGTAATAGTCATTTATGTTTTTTCTGATTAATGTAATTTAAACTTAAATGCTTATATAGAAACTTTTAATATCCTGGTAGATTTTATTATTTTATGATAAATATTGTTGATTCTCTTATTCTTATTAAAAAGAACTAAATTTAAAGTTTAAAAAAATGTAAAAAGGTTCAGCTTGCAATCAAAATTACTCTTTCTTTAGGTTATTTCCAAACCCAGATTCTACTTGATACCAATTATTTGCCTTTTGATAAAATTAAAAAGCTATTAAATTATGCTTATAAATAGAAATATTTTGGTTAATATTTAAGAATATAAATATCAATTAGCTTTTATTCTTTTATAGAATATTTACTCAAAGATTGCAATATTTTCAATTATTAAAGTCTAAAACTAAATTTACTAAATCTTGTTAACGAGATTTTATTCTAATAGTTATACATTATAAGAGCTAGTACTAATTAATTAAATTAGATATCAAAACTTAATGAGATTAAATAATAAAATTAAGTCTTTTTTAAGTAAATTGAAAAATGCTAAATATTTAAATAATTTCAATGATATCTAAATTTAAATAAATAATTTTCTTCAAATGCTCAAACTTATCTATTTCTAGTTTAATTAGATAATCAATCAATTATTATTAGCTTCATTAAAGTTTATTCAGTTTAAAAAATGTTTAAAAGTTAACCAGTTTGAAATTTTAATTTTAAGAAACAATATTAAAGATATTAAAGATACACTGACCAAATATTTAAAGTAATATTTGACGCAATTATATTAAATTAAGTGAATTATAAAAATATCTTAAAATTATAAATATATTTTAAATTTAATTTTATCATTTATGATAACTATAAAAATAAAGATAAGAATTTAAACCTTAAAATGCTATAGAATTTTAATAAGAAATTTAGCAAACAAAAGTAAAATAAATGATATAGCTAAATTATTTTGAATTCATTATCATTATGAATAAAATAAAATTTATTATAAAGGATAGTTAGCTATTTTTCTTTTATTTAATCGTAAGGCATTAAAGGTAACTAGAACAAATTAAAAATAAAACAATAGATAAATTTTTTTAAATGAGCAAACTTTCTAAATTTAGAAATAATTAAAATATCAATAGATTTAATATCACAATCTGAGTAAATTTAACAGTATAAGAGGATATTTAAAATAGCAAAATACCACGTTATTTGTAATTATAAATGTAAGCTTAGGAATTAAATAATAAATTTAAAATAATTACATACTTTTAGTTAAACAGGATTGAAAATTAAGCATAGCTTTATTGCTCTTTTATTTTAGCATGAAATATTTTAATTCTTTTAATTCATTAATTTTTTTTGATTATCTAGTCTAATAAATACATTAAATAATACACTAGTTTTTAATTCCTTGTATTTTTTATAATAAACAGTAGTCTATTTATACTTTAAAGCCTAAAATACTAAAAAATTAAAAAAATTAAATTAAAGACAGTTAGCTAATGAGACTGAATTATATATTTATTTAAAAAAAGTTAATATAATTAAAAAATAGAAATTTATATAATAAGCTATCACTATTTTTTTTCTAATTTTTAGACTCAACCAAAATTATATTTCTTTGTTCAATAAAGTTATTTATTTCAAAATTATTAAATTTTTTTATTAAGTTAGAATAATTTAATTACCCATAAATATACTCAATTTTTTTCAAATTCCTTACTTACCTCTTTTATTTTAAAAGGTAATTCTTGAATCCTTATGCTGGTCTTTAAAATTAATTAATAATTTAGAATGAATTATTAAGCAATTTAGTAAAAAATAAATTTAAATTTTGTTATTTCAAATTATATGAAAAATAAATTTTTTAGTACTAAGCTCTAGATAGATAGAAGCATAATTATTAAAATACTTATTTAGGTTAAAAAATATTGTTTACAATTTATCAAAAGTTTATTTTTATTTTTCTCGATATTGTAAGTTTTTATTCTACTAAAATAGGATTATTATATATGAAACCTAAATTTTTTATTAATAAAAGCTATTTACACCTTAATGGAATTGATTTTAATAGAAAATTAGTTTTAAGTTTAAATTAATTTAATAAATTTTTATTCATATTATCTAAATTAGTTAAAACTTCAACTGTAAATCTTTTATATTTATAGAACTTTAATTTTAAACATATAGAAGTTTTTATACTTAAAAAAATTTATTCAAAATTAAATTTAAAATAAATATCAAAGGAAGTTTTCCTTCAAATTCCTTTTAAAAGAATGAAAGTGCTTTTAATGCCTTTTACCATTGATGATTATTCCTATTTTCCTTTTTAAAACTACTTATGAAGTATTTTTCCTTTTCATCTCTTTTTTCAATTATTTTACTATCAATTGCTTTAATTTATAATAATTTAATTTTGCTATTCACCTTTGAAATGTAAAACTACAAAAGTTTTTGGGGATGATGTAAAGAAGGAAGCCTTACATCTTAAAAAAGTAGAAAGAAAAATTTAATTTCTAAGTAAGTTTAAATTATACATTTCTCTATGAGTTTAACTGCTAGTTTAAAAAAATTCTGCCATATGGTTATTTTCCTTTATAAGCTAGATATTTGAAAAATCATAATATTCAAAAATTCCAGACTTTAATTATAAGGTAATTTAAGTAAAGAAATGGAGTGAAATAAAGTTTCAATATGAGATTATATTTCTTAAATTTAGTTAGTTTATAGCATTTTATGAGCTTCATTTAAATATTTTGTCTTATTTTATATCTGATACTCTTATTAAATTTCTATCTTTAAAGTGCTTTATTTTTTAATTTAAATATAAAGAAATGTAAAAAAGTCCATAACTCACTAAAATAATAATAAAAGCTTATAAATTTTTTTAATTTAATTAGTACATATCTTAAAATGAATGTGAGGGCAAGTTAATAATATAATAAATAAATCATAAATTTAAAGTTAAATAAATCATCAATCATTTGGTTGGACTGTATATATGCATTATAATGCTTAAAATAATTTTAAATTAATTTTATTGAATAAATACATATTAATTATGATATTATACAAAACCTTTTGGGGATTTTTTACTTTAAATAGTTAGAAAAGATTTAATTTTATAAATTTTAATAATAATAGAAAGCATTTATTAAGTAAATTGGTAAATATAAAATTTAGCTTTAATTTGAACATGCTAGATTATTTTTAGCTCCTTTCTAAAATAATCATTTGAATATATCACAAAAAGTTAATTTCTAATAAATTGTTAAGTCATTTAATTTTAAGTTAAGACTATAATTATTTAATTTATTTTGGAAAGCATTTAATAAATAGAAATAAAGCAAATGGGATAGTAGAATACCAAGTAGAATAGATGTAATAGTTGTAATTAAGATAATTAATAAAAATCAAGCAATGCTGAGGAATGCCATCACCTGTTCTGTGCTTAATGCATTTAGGATATCTTTGTAGAAATTGAATAAAATCATAACGTATTTAGTACTAAAGAGATATTATATTAAAAATGTAGGAAGTGCTAAAATAATGAATAAAGATTATAAGCATAAAAGAACTCGTAAAGCATTAAAAACATCAACTTTAATTTTGGACTTTTATGAGATACTTATAATGAAATGAGTTAAAAATAAGCTGATTGATAAACAGAAAAAGCAAGTCTATTAGAAAAAATCACTAAAAATCAAAAATATATAGAATAATTATAATAAGATAAAGAAATATTTGCTCAACTAGAGTGATAGTAATAGAAAAAAAACTGAGAGATACAATAATTAAATAAAATGAAAAACTTACTTAATTAAATTAAAAATTAATAGAAGAATAAAAAGTCCTTCAAAAATAAAAAAAAGAGATGGAAGAAGAAGCTTCATAACTTAAATTCTTAAATAAAGAGTTCATCTTCGAAATAAAAATAATTTACATAATAAAGATTTTAAAAACTCCTCAAATCAGGATTAGAAATAAAATAAATCTTTAGCTTTTTAAAAATTTAGAAAGCAAAAAATTCTCATTCTTAAATACTTTCTAATGCAAATAAGCTTAACATAACTTAATATTCAATAAAAGTTAGGATCTGGATATGTTTTAATGGATAATGGTTAATAAAGTAAAAATGAAAAATAATAATAAAGAAAATTTTGCAATATAAGCAATAATTCAATAATAATAGGTCAAATCAGCACTTTCAATAGAAATCAAACATAAGAAAATTCAAAAATAGATAAAAAATAAGGATCGAAAAGAAATGCCGCGCTTGCAGTTCGAAAATTTAGATAGCTAAAATCTGCTACTTTATTTTGAAATATAAGAGATTAAAAAGCAATAAATTTGAGAGGATTGAAAAAATTCTGACAGAAAATCAAAATATAACTTACAAAAAAAGAAATTTTAAGGAGTAAATAGAAAGACTAAGTAATGGATAAATCTTTTACAATAAATAAATTGTTTTTAAGCAAACTTTATAAATTTTATTTGAATTTTTAAATTTTATTTTAAAAATATTTTTTATTTTTTTCTGTTATAATCTTTAAATGTTTGCTATTTTTATAAAATTTTAAACTTTATACAAATAATTTAATTCTCTAAGCCCATTTTTAATATATAGCAATGATCTTTTAAATTTAAAGCTTAATTTTAACTAAATTTTTATAATTAAATAGTTTTATTACTATATATTTTATTCTATTTTTTATTATTTAAAAGTTTGTCTGATATATTAAAGATTTCATTGCATAAAAGAAAATAAATATGTTAAATAAAAGAAATAGAAAAAATTGAGTTTAATTACGAATAACTATAGTAAGGGAAAGCATAACATATCTAAATTTGGATTTTAGATTTATATTAAAGAGAATGGTAACTTAAATACAACAAACTTCTATATGCATTTAATTTAAATAAAAACTTGTTGGTATATCTACTTCAGGGATTAAATTTACAGGTTATTAGTGAGTAAATTCTGGGTCATAGATTCGATTCTCATTTGGCAGTTTATTGAAATCATATACCGAGTCTCAGAATGAGATAAACTAGTTTAGAATAAAAATATATTCTCATAAACACATACTTAGTGTAGATCACAGTCTTCTATGATGATCTACATTAATTTTTGCCTATAACGAACGATCAAGTATTCAAAATATTATTATGATAGATTTTAATTAATATATTCCATATATTTTACCTTTAGGAATAAATTGAAATGATTAGAAAATCTATATTAAAATGACTTCTAAGAAATAACAGAACTTATATAAAAATATAAAGGCAGAGAAATCTTCTAAAATCTAAAAAAGCAACATAAATGCAATGAAAGAAAGTAAGATAAAAGAATAATACGATATTCATTAATCACTTGGAAATCCAGAATAAAAATGCTTTCCATAGAAACTTAGATAGAAATATTATCCAACTCATTAAAAGATTCCATCATTAATAATAGACACCTCACAGAGAAAGTAGAAAAACTAGAAAAAATAATAATAACTCTATTAGAAACAGTATTAATCAACATAAGGCATATGAAACTCATTGGAATAAAGAAAGCTTAAATTAAAAAATAAATTAATGTAGCATATTTTCTTTATAAATAAAAAATAAATTAATTTGATTATAGAGCGGTAGCACTCTCATTGGTGCGCAGCTCTTTAAAAAATGTTTCATACTGACAAGAATGTTTGTTACTGATAAAATTATCAGATACTGATAAACCTTGTTCAATACATGTATAATTATTCAGTACTGATAAAAATGTTCAACAATTATATAATTTCAGTATACTCGTAATCTTTAATACTTGTTGGAAGTTTAAGGACATGGCAGGGTTGCTTCTCATTGCATCCCCAAAGCAGAAGACGACATGTGTCAATTATGGGTACTTAAATTCCCCACCTCTGATGAAGCTCGCAAAAATAATTTCCTTTATATAATAAAATCAATCAGATCCTATGGTAATATAAAATTAAACCTAAATTTAAAATAACCAGTAAACATTTAATTTAAAATAGTTAGTAAATCTAAGTCAAATAAGTGAAGCAGAAAAAAGAGTTTAAAAGAAGAATAAAAATTACATGTTGAGTTAAGCAACAGCAATGAAATTAATGTTACTAATTAAACTCAAATTAGGTAAAAAAATTAAATATTTATAAAAAACTATTTAGGATATATCTAATGCAAAGCAGGAAAATATATAGGAAAAAACTATATAATTCAAATTTTAATCCTTGAATAAAGAATAATTATGACCACTGCAAACTAGGAAGAAATTATTAGAATATTAAAAGAAGGATTATTAATGCACTCTACACCGTCTATCTAAGCCAATTAAGATTTTTTACCAAAATAACAGACAAGCTGGTAATATAGGTCAGATGGTTAATAACTAAATTTTTAGCAAAGCATTTCTACTTTTTATTTATTATTTTTTAAGTAAGTTTTAATAAAAATATTTTAACTCAATAAAATTTTACTCAATTAGTTCAAAAGGAAAAGATGCGTTTAATTTAATCTATCATTATTATAATTAAATTATATAGGCCTAAAATAATAGATGATCTCTATTCTGTTAGAGAATTCCTTTTACTTGTAAAAGCAAGTGGAAAATTATTAAACTGCTAAGAGTAATATTCCAAAAATTAAAATAAGCAATAATTGAATAAAAATCGCAGATATTATAAGAAAAATAGGTATTTGTGAATTTGTAAATTATAGATGCGAAGATTTTTATGAAAAGTGAATGTAGAAATTAAAAAAAGGCACAAATAACTTAAATGATATATTTATAGCACAATAAATTTAGGGTAAACCTTATAAATAAGTAATATTTCATAAAGAGTAAAAGTTAAAATTTTGATAAGATAAGTTAATAAAATATAATTTTAAATAAAAAATCGGACGAAATAAAAGTTTGCAAGCTAAAAGCAGAAAATATTCATTAATAATATATAAAGAAATATTATTCAGAAAATAAAAATAAAAATAAGAAAGTACTCTAAGACATTTAATCTAATATTTAGAGTTTCTATTATTTAAATAAGTCAGATTAGTCATGAATATGTTTAAGATAATAAAAAATATACAGTTAGTAGATAAAATATTTACTAATTTAATTAAATATACTCAGAGATCCTTAATTTAAATTAATTTTCTAATTGTAACTTTATTATCCATAAATAGAAACAAGAAAAATATTATTATAAAATTCCTCCTGCAAACTGTGAAAAATAAAATTGAAATAGATCTAAAAATCCTAAATAATATTAAAGTAGCATTTACGACAATGTCCTAAAATTTTTAAAACTAATAAATAAATAAATTAATAATGATAAAAAATATCTACATTTATGAAACTAGACTTACTACCGAGTCTTAAAAACTTATACATATTAGAAATTAAATAATTTATATAAGATGCATGAACATCAATAGATTATTAATTTTAAACTTAGAGAGTTTTGGACTGCAACTTCTTGCAGCTTAACGACCCCAACACTCCCTTCATGGGATAACGGGGATATCATGTTGCTTTCGAAAAGCAGCTGCCAGGGAGCTCCATCGCTATGGGCAGCCAGGCTTCAAGCCCCTACCAGGAGTGGATAATCAAAAGGAAGGCGTTCCCTTGCAAAGGTTGACTTTGACCAGGGACTTTCTCAGCGACAGGAAAGGAACTTGTTCCTAGCCATAAAGCCAGAAAGTATGATTCAGAAGGTCAATCTCAGCTCCCACCATCTTTTTAATTATAACATTAATAGATTATTAAACAAATAAATGAAAGTAGAACATTTAATTGGAGATTAAAACTTAAATATACTATTCAATAAACAAAATTTGATAATAAAATAAATTCTAACTGATCTAGTTAAAATGATATAGAAAAACATTTATAGAACTCAGTTAAAGGAGGAATGTATACTTAATTAAATCAGCAAAACTTTGAATAGAGAGGCATATGATTATTGAAAAATTAAAGAACTCCTCTTATTACTATAGAATTTATAATAATTTTATCACGCCTTGTTACCCAACTATTGAGAAAGATTAAAAACGCCAAAGATTAAGCTTATGATTATCTAAGCGGGTAAAGAATTTAATAAAAGAAAATCCACATATATTAATAAGAGATCCAATGCCCTTCTAGAGTATTTCGGAAATATTTTTGAAAAAATGATGAAAAAATTCTATAAATCATCAGAGATTTTATTATAAGATTAAATAAAATGGCTTTTAGAAATAACAGAACTTTGAACAAAACACTTAAGCAGGAAAATTCCGTAAAAAATAAAAAGCGAAATAATTACAATGAGTGAAAGTGAGAAATATGATTGATATGACGAACATTAACCACTTGGTAATCCAGAATTAAAAAAATTTCCGACATAAACTCAAATAGAAAAATTATCTATGTCATTAAAAGAGTTTATGTTCAAAAATGGAAATCTCATTGGTAAAGTAGAAAAATTAGAAAAACTAATAACGTCTTTGTTTGAGAAACAATAATAATCTTCATAAGAAATAGAACAAAAACTGGAACAAAGAACTCTTTAAATTTAATAATAAATTCAGGTAACGCTATTTTTTTTAAACAAAATCAATCAGATCCTATGGAAATAGAAAATGAAGCCTCAAATTAAAATAAACAGTAAACATTAATTTAAATAACTAGTATATTTAAATTAAATAAGTGCTACAGGAATAATAGTCTAAAAGAAGAATAAAATGCTACGTGTGCAATAAATAATACCAATGAAAATATTGTTACTAACTAAGCGAAATTTAAAGAAAGAATAAATAAAATATTATTAAAAAACTATTTAGGATATATCTAACATAAAGCGGAAAAATTTATAGAAAAAATTCTTTAATTAAAATCTTAATCCTTGGAGAAATAATTAGGAACGCTACATCCAAGATTAAAGCTATTCAGAATATTAAAGGATGGTGTATTAATGAAGTGATAACCGCCTAACTAAGCCTAGAAGGAATTCATGACAAACTAATGGAGACAAGCTGAATGAATAGGTCAGATGGCTGACTTTAAGGCTTTGACAAAGCTTTTTAACTTTTTAGCTTTAACTTTAACTTTTATAAAAAGCTCTATAGAAAGTAAATGATTATAGCATTAGCAAGTTTACACACAAAGGAACAAGAAATATGTATTAGAATGATTATATAATAATAATATATAAATTTAAGTTTTCCATTATGAGGTATTTCAACCCCTTCCGGAAGACAGCAGTTCATGCTCCCTATTGTTAAATAAAAATTTTTGAGGTCTCCAATTTTAGCGAGATTGGGAATTCGGATTTTCCAGGTTTTCCTACCTCTCCTTTATTGTTCTTGTCTTATCGCATATTTCTTGATTTTATAGATTTCTCCACTTGGACTTTAATAAATTCGGTTTAATCTTGTTTCTCCTTATTCCTTTCTTTGTTTTTCTTGAATCTAATAGTTCAGTTTTTTCTGCAAGAATTTCTAACATTTCCTATATAAATGCCATGAGCTTCCACAACAGAAAATTTTTTTTCTAATCTTTATCTACCTCTATTTTCTTTAGGATTTTGATAATTTCTTTTTCGATCATCATTGAGTCACGTTTTTGCTCTTTTATCTCTATTTGAAGTTGTAATTTTTACTAGCTTTCTTCTATTTTCTCTATTCTATTTCCAATTTCTGTCTAATTCTATTATTAGCTTTAAGATTTGTTTTTTTATCTTATGAAAGATTTCAGAAAGCATTTAAATCTCTTTTCTTGGAGATGCGTCTTGAATCAAGTTCTTCATGTTTGTAAAAAATACCTTCTAATTCTTTGTTGTTCTTCTTTAGCCTTTTCACCTTTTCCTGGAGGTTTAGCAATATTTTAATTAGTATTTCATATCTAATCAATTTTTCCAGTGGTGAATTCCGCGACTTCTTGGTGCATTATGTTATAAACCTATTTCCTAGGCTTATCCTCTTATGTTGGAATCACGATTTGAAGAGGGACTTTGCTGTTATCTTTTTTCTGGTCTATGGGAAGTTATTGCTAAGTTTATTAAGAATATTATTTTTTAAAAGATAACGTTATGTAATTGACGCTTCATACTTCCTCTCCTACTCTTAGTAGGTGGTATAGAAGCCCTTTCTGAAACCGTTTATTATTTTATTTTTATCTTTAATGATTATATTATTAATAAAAAAATATGGAAGATGTAAGCGGTAGAACTAGTTGGTAATTGGTGCAGTGTATACTGTATTGCGAGTAATCTCACATTACATGTCACCATGAATGAGGCTAGACAAAGAGACATGCCTAACTTGCTTGAGAGTTTCACTAGCAGTATGAACATTTGATTGATGATGTCTTTATCAAAGATTCCTTGTAGTCTTAATAGAATCTAACGCACGTTTCATGGTGGAGCTACATAATTTAAGCAATCCCCAATTCTTATTAGGAATATATTTTAGAAAATTGATGCATTTGCAATAAGACTTGAGAATATAAATAAGAAGATTCCCCAATTTGGAAAACTTACATGTCTCATGTGATAGCTATACTATGACAAGTTGATAAATGAGAAAATTTAATTATATTTATAATTAATTAGTAGCAATACTATAATGATGACGTCAAGTTAATTTATTATTTATTTAACTAAAATTTAAATATAAATTTATTTTACAAATTTCACTGTTCTGACAAATATCTTATTTAATGATTATATTTACCATTGTCAATTTGATCGTAAAATATTCAAATTGCTAATAAAAAGATTCATAGAAAATATAAAATTAATAAACTATAAGATGCAATAGATAGTCAAAAAATAAATTCCTCTTAGCTTATTTAGAGTGCTTTTAGATAAAAAAATTATTAAGAATGTATATGCATGTATTAAAAAACGTGAAGGATATTGCAGGTTAACTAAAGGATTACTTATTTTAATATCAGATACATTTACTTAATCAATATTTTAATTAGAAATATGTTAAGAATTAAAAACTGAAATGGCATTCATGAAAGCAATTATTAAAATAAACCTCACTATTTATTAAAAATTGCTTTATAACTTTAATATTATAAAATACAAATTAGATACGTTAGAAAATTCAGAAATATATGTTATAGAGATGTATTGAAAAATAGTACTCAGTATTTAGAAAATAAAAGTAAATGCTTGGAATTAAATTTTTAAACTTAATTATCAGTTTTTCATGCGAAAGATGGTTTCATGGTCTAATTTTTCTATCTAAATCAATTAAGAGTTTTTGAATTTATAAATGAATCATGCAAATCTTTGCATGATTTTAATTTTAAATTTACATCACTAACCTAGTATTTCTATTTTTAATGAAATATTAGAAATAATTAAAATAAATTTGGTATTAAATAGTTAGATAATCAAACAAAAAAGTAAGAATTTACGGAGCAGTAATAAGGAATCTAAAGAAGAAAAAGAGTTAATTTAAAAAGGATTACGTTCAAATATTTAGCTGTTTTGAAAAAAAAAAGCTTTTTAAGTGACGAGGCGAGGAAATGATAGATTACATTTTAAAGTCCTATTCAGAATTCCACATTTCTTTAAAATAAAAAATGATAATAAAGACTCATGAAAAATTTTTAAGGATAATTGATGTTTTGAATAGAATAAGCGCAAGCAAAGGAGTGAGATCAAGAATGTTTTTAAGCAAGCTTTTAACGAGTCATATTATAAATTTTAATAAATAGGGAGGAACAATCCTCTCTCTGAACTGGCTTAAACTCTGGTACCAGGAAGTACCCCATAGGCAAAGAACCAGCCGAGGGAAGAGAAGACAAGATCGAAGAGGCATCAAGTAGCATTAATGGTGAAAAATTCCAGATATTAAGATCTCTTAGTATAGCATTCCGATAGCGTCTCTATAAAAGACAAAACTCACAAGTGAATGTTAGTACTGTGGAAGACTTCAGCAAGGAATTTTTTTAACTTTAAAAATCTTTATCAAAGAGCTGAGCATCATTGAGGAGCTACGCGCTCTATAATCTCATTTATTTATTATTTATAAAAAATAAAAAAATTTAATTTCAAATATATTATGGTTCTTAGGACTTAAGATATACTAAAAAATAAAATAACGCTGATTTTCTTCAATCTTAAATAATTTTTCTTTTAATTATTAATTGAAAGAAAAATCATAATTTTGACTAATTTTAATAAATATCTACTTTTTATGTAGTTTGGTTTCAGTATTACCAGAGCAATATCTGCTTAATATCTTTACTAGATATGTAAGAATAAAAATTAAAAATTAATTATATAGAGTCCTATCTCAATTTTTTCGTAAGAATCTTTAGGTCGTTGTGATCCTGATAAGGCCTACTGAATGTAGGGAAAGGATGAAAGATGAAAACATATATTATAATATATATTTTTCTAATATAAAGTAATTATTAAATAAGTAGTATGAAATTTTATTTAAATTATCTAAGCCCCTTTCCAAGTACTTAACTAGAGTATTAAGAATTATAAATAAAAATTAAAGAAAGATGATAAAGCAATAATATTAAATTATTGTGAATCCTCCTTTAGGATCGTCATAATTTTAGCCCATTAAAATATAGCAGTAAAAATTTCTTGAAAATAGCTCAAATCTTGTATTTCTGAATTATAAATCTTGACTTTATTGACTTTTACAAATTAAAATTATTTCAATTTGGATTAATATTCTTATTTTTTAAGTATGTTCTTTATAGATTATTATCGTAAATATTTACCCTTTTGTTTCCATATTTACTTAAGTTTAAATCTGGATTCTTTTTCTTTTTTACATTGTTTCAAATTTTCTGCATTATAAATCTATAATTTTGCTTTGTTTTTCTCTCTTTCTACATCTTCCATATAAGTGGACTTTGAGGTATTTCCAAAAATTCTGCTTTTGCATTATTTGGATGACTTTTGCCAAGTAGATATTCATATGCTAGTTAAAATGTTCGAATCATGGAAATTTGACTTGAGTCATGAGTTAAGAATCTAAAAGTTGGTTTCTCCATACCTTTGCTCCAGTGTCTAATTCCTCTTGCCTGTCTTGTCGTAAATGGTAGGCAAGAGATAATATTCGTCCGTTGAGCCATATTTTAAAATTAATTATGATAAAAAGAAAAATTTCTTGGAAAAGGTCTCTTTTAATAGAGAATCATCTTAGTCAGAATAAAATTAACAAACTATACTTAAAGAACTCAAAAATATGAAAGAAGAAAAGCAGAAACTTTTAAGATAAGTACAAGAGCTCGAAAAAAAATTGAAATCTGATATCTATTGCCTAATAAATAAAAATTGACAACAGATATTCAGCAACTGTGAGAATTTAGTAATTAGAAACAAAATTCAATTAATTTATAGAGTTGATATAAAACTTAATTCTTTAAAATATGTCGATGAAAGACACTATGAGCCTAAAGACTAACCGGAAAAAGTTCTTTTTATAATGGAATAAAGTAATGCTGATATTGTAGGAGAATTGGATATATGGAAAGATAATGAGATATTTTAAATAAAAATAATAAAAAGAAAACTTAAAATTATGGCAATCATTCAATAAACTATATTGTAGTCCAAAGGGACATTATACAGAAATAAAATATATAGAGGGAAAGAAATTATAAGAGACATAGTATTAGTACAACAAAAAAGAAATGAATAAATGCTAGGTAATATACTTGACTGAGCCAAGATTTCAAATATAAAAAAGGATTAAATCAGCACAATTAGATATGTCTTTTAGGAAAACGATCCAATCGAAGACTGGAAATTTAATTTTAATTAATTACACTAAAGAGTTTTTTTCTAATAGAAAAAGACTGCAAACTCCTTTTCATTTAACAACACCAACAATCCCTTCGTGATCATAATGAGGATAACATTTTATTTAATTAAAATTATACCAGGGAGTTCCGTTGCTATGGACAACAAGATCTCAAACCTCTACTAGGATTAGAATAGTGCAAAGACATTGATCGCTTGTAAAATCTTGCTCTAACTAGAGCTTCAAAGCAAAAGAATAAAAAATTATTATTAGCCAATAGATTTGAAATTTTGATCAGACAATCAACGATAAGCTTACGTCATATTTTACACTATTGAAATTTAATATTTAGCAAAACAATTTCACTTTAATATAGTGTTGAACCTATTAAAGGTAGAATTACTATAATTAATTATTATTATTAAAAATACAAAGGGGAAAATTATTTACATTAAAAGATAAAATCATAAAAGAAAGAAGTAATAAAAATAAAAGCCTATGTGACATAATGATGAGATCAAAATAAGAATATAAAATGAAAAGGCTAACGTCTTTATTTGAAGGAAATAATTCAGACATTTAAATGTATCAAAATACTTTTATAATATTAAGTTCAAAATAAAGATTTAAATTAATTTTAGACCCTAAATTAAAAAGGGTTAAATAGTTTGAAAAGAACTTTAGAAATAAATTTAATACAATCTTTGATAAAAAATCTTAATGAAACGAGGAAAGAAATATAAAAAATAATTAGATAGCTCAAATTCATCTTGAGTATTGAGAGGAGAAAAGTAAAAAGATAGAAATAAATTAAAAAAATTTAAATAAAAATGGAAGTGTTAATTTACTAGATTAATTAAAAAATACTCATCTAGAAGATGTCGCAATTTAAGACAGAGTAAAATATAAAAAAAAGCTCTACTGGAAAGTAACTTAAATGACTAAATATAAACGGAAATGATAAAGAGGAAAGAGATTAATAAAAGTAATTAAGAAAAAGTCAAAATCAAAAAATTATTTAAGAAGCATACAAAATAATAATAAGTAATTTGATTTTAGTGGAAAATTTTTAATAAGTTTATTATTTTTTCTCTTTTCAAAAAAAGAGACTAAAACTACCGACCATCAATCTTTTTAATTTCCTTGAGATTCTCTTCTATTTTCTACTTCTAAAAACATTATTTCATAATTAAATTAAAAACTCTTCTTATCGGGCTTGGATTTATGCTTAAATAGAAATTACCGCATTTTCTTTTAGTTGGACTTACAAGATATTTTCTAAATCCATCTTTTCATTACATGGACGTCTTTTGCTAATTTATTTAATATTGTTTATCAATAGATTTCACATCTGCCGCTTAAAATAAGTTTATAAGTTTTATCTCTCTTCCATTTGGTTTATTCCTTGTCGTCTTCTTCCAATAGGTCTTGTTAAAATCACTTTCAGTGTATCTTGATTCAATTTTCTCTTATAGATCCCTCCTTCTCAATTGCAAAACAGCATTTCTTGTTCCTTTTTTCCTTGATTCAGTATTTTTTCTTAAATTTATAAAATTTCTTGCCTACTTGTATAAGTGACCTTGTTAGCAACAAAAGTAGCATTTCTTTAAAAATCTAATCTTCCTTGCTGTTCTTCCGTTTGGCTTACTTCCTCCTATTTCCTCAATCTCCATTTTGCAATTTTAGTTAAGTTCTTTTTCAATTTGCTTCACTTGTTGTTGACTTGAAATTTTAAATTTTAATTGTGTATTTTAGCTCTGAATTTATTGTATCTAAGGTAAAGTCTAACTATTTTATTCTTGCTGGTACTTTCATAAAGCATCAATCTCCCTTTCCTAATTGGCCATTCTAAGATCAAGTGTATCTTAAATTTATTGAGAGATCTGCTCTGTCAACTTCTTGTTCTCCTTACAAAGCTTTTTAACCTCTTCCTGGAGGTTTAGTACCACTTTTATGAGCTATTCCATGCTCATCTGGCTAGAAGGGTTGAATTCCGATACCTCCTGATATAAAGCAGACTTCATCTGCTACCCTGGCTTCTCATTTGAGGTTGGAGTTTCCATATGGATTGTCTTTAGGTCTTGCTTTCGTTATTCTTGTTAATTTCCAGGTTATTAAGTAAGAAAAAGTTAGGATTATGAAAAAGAAGACTGCTAAGAAATAGTTTCCTGCTTCCTCTCTTCTTTTAGGGTAGAGAAGAGGTGGTATAGAAGCCCTTTTTGAAACCTTCTATCATACGTCTTTTGCTAATTAAGGTCCATTTACACTAGTAAATGGCATGAGAGTAAATTTCTATTGAAATAAGGATATTACTTAGATAACTTAAAAGCTGTTGTCTCAAATTCATGTTTGTTTCCAGAGCATTTTTTTGAGTTGATCGACATGAATAGATGGAAGGCTTAATTTTCATACAAAAAAACATATTGTAGAACTTATAAATAAATAAGATTAGAGAGTACGTGGCATCTTAATGACGCGCAGTTCTTTAATAAAGATTTTTAAAATAAAAAAAATTATTTTCTGAAGTCTTCCACAGTGCCATTCCTTTGTGAGTCTTATCTTCTATAGGGCTTGATCCGAATGTTCCCTAAGAGACCTTAGTATCTAGCATCTTTCGTTAATAACATTACTTGATGCCTCTTTATTCTTTGTTTTCTCTCTCGGCTCCTACCAAGATTTTTGCTCGGTTTTTCGTCCATGGGTATTTCCTGATACTAGATCTTAAGTCAATGTTAGTTGGAGGATTTTTCTCTCTATTTATTTATATATAATAATATAATAATAATGAATCATAAAAAAATATATTAGATCTAATTAGTAAAATATCAAATGGCAGATGTATTCAATAAAAACTTATTTACCATCTCATAAAAGTAGGAGATTAAGTATGAAGTGTCTCTTCCTTTACGTCTTTTTAAAACAATAATCTTCTTAATAAGCTCAACACAAGCAATACATAAAGCCTGATAAAAGGTAGAAACAAATTTCTGAACTTTGATTACACCAGAGTAACCAAGAAACTTCAGAAAATAGTTAACGCTAGGTAGTGCGAACCTTGAATTTTCGAACTGAGAACTTTAATTTAGCCCTCTTGTCTTAATAATCGTCAATCTCCAAGAAGAAGTTAATAAGCTAAACATGTGAATTTGAAATTTATGGAAAGGAGGGAAGAGAAAAATTAACAAGAAAGAATCAAGAAATTAACCCCATGAATGTTAGATAAAATTACTTTTTAATATTCAGAATGACATGAATCACAGCTCGACTTAATTGAATGTGAGAATCAAAAAATAAGAAAAATATCTCAAGACTATCCAAATTGCTCAAGAAGAAGCAAATGAAGAAACCGGAATATTTTAATTGGAAATTGTAAGGAAAGTAGAAGACATTGAAGTAAATTTTATAAAATAATGAAAATAGGACTGATACTACAAATACTTCCAACATCTTTTTAAAATTGTTAGATAAAAAAATTGTAGAAATCGATTCAAGACAGAAAATTATGAATTCTGACGACAATAAAATATAAAATAAAATAATTGATTAAAGTGATTTCACCTATTTTTGGTTAATCACAAAATTAGAGTTTGTAAAAGTTTTTTCTTAACATAAATCTTCGATGTCATAATCATCTGGTTTTCCTAGATCGTAAATTCTTATATATTGCCTATTTTGTCCTCTTGCTGCTGTTTGGAAATAAAATCTTACTTATCATCTCTCAAATTGTCTCAATTCATATGTAATCTTTGGAGTTTCTACATAAGGTTAAAATTTTTTTAAATATATTCTTCCATTTGGTGTGCAATAGATCTTAAATATATTTTAGATTACTCCTTATGTTTCATAATAATATTTTCTCTTGAATCTATAGCATTGGTTTACCTTATTTCCGTGTTTTTTACAGTATCAACATTAAATTAAAGTGTTAAAGAAGGATCGTCTACTTAAGAGCTTCCTACTTCCCTATCCAACCAATAGGAACTTGATCTCTAGATTGTCTTCTTCTCCCTTCACTATCAAGTTTTCGGAATGGTTGTCTCTTCATATAGTTTGCTTTCTTCTTATAAATTTCTCCATTCCTGGTTGGGTAAAATTAGGTTAGGTCATTCCATATTTTACAGTATCAACATTTTTTTTCTATTTTCTAACAGGAGAAAGACGGATTCTGCACTCCTCTTGATTCTGGATCCGATCGTTAATTAAGTTGGATTAGCTCAAGTTAATTAATCCTCTGGTCAAATTTTTATCTTAAATTCCATTCGATTTGATTAATTTATCTTTCCACCTCTTAAGAAGATATCTTCTAGTTTTATTGTTTCTAAAGTTTTATCCATTTAAAAAATTGTTAATTGTTAGCATTAGATATTAGGTTATTTATTTAAGGGCTTAAACTTCTTTTGTTAACTTCTAATTGTCCAATTGTAGCAAATAAAAGTTGCTAGAAAGGTCTGGCTAATTATTAGGATTTTTTAAAGAAGTTTATTGTTTCTTAGGTGATATTTTATTTAATACTATATCATAGAGTAAATAAGAGAATACCTAATAAAAAGAAAAGATTGAATCAAAGAAAGCGAGATTACGCGAGTTCCAGAGCTCGGGAAAACATGAGAACAAAATTTTTTACTATTCAATAGAAACTAACTCTTTTGATTCATCAGGAGAGGTTTAAAAGGTCCTAGAATGTTTGAAATTATAATCATAGTAGTAATAATAAATTCATTTAGTAACATATTAATTGAATGTACGAATATAACCATATTATATTAGATTTATTCACAAATTATAATAAAAATTTTAATTATTTAAAACTAGCTCCAGATATATTTTCAATCTTGAGCATTATTAGAATGGATGCATATAGAAACTATAAAATTAGTATAGATATTCATAAATTAAATAATTAGTTATGGAGATGGACATATAAGTCTTAAATTCTGTTAATCACAAGAAAATTGATATAATTACTAGAAATTATATAATGAAGAACACTTCCCAGATGGAAACTGAAATATGAATAACATAAAGATATAGTAGAGCACTATTATATGCAAATAATATAGTTTGTATATTTAATTAAACATATTGGAAGAAATAAATGAAGAAATAGATGTAGTATCTGTTTGATATGATATGTAAATCAAGGATACAAAATAAATGCTATGAAATGAAATCAGAATTAAAACTAAATTATAACAAATATAAATAGATTATAAAATAAATAATAAAAAACTAAATTGCTTAGGATTTTTTTTTAAATATATAGCTTTTCTTAAAATAATTAAAACTATAATAAATGATACTAAAGGACATAAGCTTAATAACTAAATAATATTACAATATAAAAGGTATTAAAGCATATAATGTCTTATCTGTTATAAAAAAATTTAAATTAATTATTAAGAAAAGGCTATGAAAATGTTCTATTTCTTTAAATAATTTTTTATAAATAAACTAATATTTGCTTCCTTTATATCGCTTTAAAAGAAAAGTTAAATTTAAGTTAAAATGTTGTCTGAAAGTCTGAAAAAATATTTTTTAATTAAGTTATTAAATTATAAACTCTAAATAAAAAGATAATATCAATAATTAAATAGATATCAAAAGCCTATGCTAGAAAAGCCAACTCCTCATATTACTTGAGATTAAATTCTTCTAATTATTTATATTTTTTTCTTATTAATCTAAATTGTAGAAGTATGCAAATAATAGTTTAAAGTATATAGATTTTATAAATCTAAATAATTATAATACAATTAAAAAAGAATAGCTGTAAATTTAATAAATGCTCAATAAATGAGATTTTAGTAAAAATAATTATAAAAGATAGAAAATTTAGTTAAGAAAATATCTATTTTCTTAAATTACTCTTTTGTAAAACACTTTTTAATTTATTAATAAGTAAATCGGATTTTAAACTTGTGATTTGGTTGTATTTCCTAAAAGTTTGACTTTACTTTATTAATAAATATTTTGCTAATGTAAGTATTTTATTAATTTTTACTTAAGAGTACTTCTATTAGTTTTAATTTCATTATTATTGCTAAATTAACTACTAAATTTAATTTTTATTATCAAGTCTGATTTAGTCATCATAATAAAAAGAACTGATGTCAAGGTCTGTATGTGATTTTATATAATTCTAAAGAGAATAAGATTTAAATAAATCCTTAAATCTTAGTTTAATTAATTCCACATAAATAGTTATATGCTTCAATTAATTATCTTTAAAATAGATTATATCAAATAAGAAGACTTTCACCTAATACTTTAAAGATTAATTAATTAATAAACTATTAAAAAATTGTATTTCTTATTTTCATAATCATCTAGAAATCAAATTATTTAAAAAGTCATTCATTAAAACAGCAAACTTATTTTAATTAAAGAATATGAATAAGCAAAACTTATTAATTATACTTCTGAGAATATATGAATATTCATCTATATCTTAATTTAAAACTTAATAATTAAATAAGTATACTAATTATGTAGGATAAAAATTATTTAGATATTTAGATTTAAACTTATAAAGAAAATAAAAAATAAGAAAAAACGATAAAAGATATAAGCGCCAATTTAAAAGGATAAAGAATATAGAAATGGAATTAAATCAACTGTAATTAATAGCTTTAGTTGATTTTAATTATAATTAAACATAAATATTATTTGAGAAAATAAATACTTTAATTATTAATAACTAATCAACATCTAAAGGATCTTCCCTTTTTTATTAATACTATCAAATTAAAAGCAAGTAAACATGAGATTTCCATTGAAATATGAACTTAATAAAAGATAATTATAAATTAAAGAAAATTTCCTATAAATAAAAACTACAGTGCTTAAGCAAAATGCTTACGATTAATAAACTATTAAATTTTACTCTTTTAGTCTATAAAAGAACTCTTTATTTTATAGTTTGCAATTCTAAATAATGCTTTTAATTATTATCACATTTCTTAATTAAAGATTTTATATAGAATATAAAATTTTATTAATTAATTAAATTGAAAATCTACAAAGAAAACTTTCGAAATTAATATAGCTATAGCAAGCAGTCTAAAGTAATAAAATATAAAATTATTGCAAAAGTAAATGAAATATCAAATTATAAATACATATTTCCTAAATTTTAAATTAAATAAATAACTAAATATCTGAGTTTATATGCTACCTTTATTATTATGAGCACAAATGAATTATGCTTTCTTAATTGATAAATTTTATTTATTAGACTATTTAATTATTAAAATTATCATAAGTTTTAAGTTAAAAATCTAAAGAAAATATATATTTATACTATTTAAGTGTTAGCAGTCTTAGATTAAAGACTAAACCATAAATTAAAATGATTGCTAAATCTAAGATCTGAATGTGTTGAAAATTTAGAAATTTATTAGAGAAAAGCTATAAAGCATTTTAATTTGGTTAATATTTAGTTAAGTACTTTTTTATTAAATAGAATAGAGTTTAAAAGTATAATGATAAGATAAAATACATTGTAATTTAAGTTTTAGTTAATAGAATCATATTTAATTATAAAAATGGGAAATTCATCTAAAAAAGGAATTTATCGTCAAAAAGGAAATTCACCTATCTAAGTTTGTCCTGAAGATTAAAAGAAAAATGATGAATTAGAAGAAAGTTTTATAGCATTTAAGTGTAATCACTAACTAAAAAGAACTTAGATCGAAAAAGCAGAAAAATAAAATAAAAAAGATAAAAGTGCAAAAAGAAAGATTCAAATATTGATATAATGTTTTAAATGCTAATAACTTATGGAGATACCATAATAATTAAAAGGAAAAGATATTCATAAATAGATGTTGCTTTTGCTTTAAGTAGCTTGATAGTAAATAGAAGATCTACAAATAAAAAGTTAAAATTACTAGAATTAATTAAAGGAAATATCACAAAAAAATAGTGAAGTTAACGATAAAATTTAAAATAAATTCAAACCTAACTTATAATAGCATGAAAATTAAACTAAAGAAAAAAAATAGTAAAATCAATAAATTGAAGAATTAAAAAAGCAATATGAAAAGTAAATAGAGGTTCTCTAAAAAGAAAATTAAGATTTAGAAAAAGAAAAAGAAAAAGAAATAAAATAATTGAAAGAAAAACAAGAAGAAGATTTAAAATAACAAGATTAAAAACTATTAGAGGAAGAGGCAAAAGTAAAAGAACTGCTAATGAAACAAAATTAATAAGAACATTACAAAGAAGAGTAAGATGAAGCAATATAAAAACTTAAATAAGAAAATTAATCTTTACTTTAAAAAATAAAAAGCTAATCTGAGTAATTTTAATTAGAAACTAATTCTCTTAAAAATTAAAAATAAGCACAAATTTATGGTTAGGAATCTGCAAAAAAAGAATAAAAATCACTATAAATTTCGGATTATAAGGAATAAGATAGCAAATCTGAAGTAAGTTCATAAGATATCACTTTAAAAATTTTAGAAAAAGAGAAACAGAATCTAGAATAAAACGAATTTAAGCTCAAAGAATAAATTAAAAATTTATAAAATCAAAATAAAGAATTTGACATTTAAATAAATCAAAAAAACAAACTTAATTAAGATCTCTAGCAATAACTTAAATAAATTTAAGAGAAAGAATAAATTTAAATTTAAGCAAAATAGAATCTTAAAAACTAACTAGAAATTTTAAAAAATGAATAAATTGTTCTATAAAAAAAATGTGAAGAATATGAAAACTAAAATAGGATATTACAAATTAAATTGACTATGACTAAATCACAGTCAAATATATAATAGAGCAATCAAGAAACTTCTAAACCAACAAAAGATTAGGAAGATATGCAAAAATCTGCAATTAATAAAAAAATAAATATTTCTGAAGAAAATCAATAAAAAAGGCAAGTCTTAAGCTTTTAACAAAACACAAATCAAGAAAAAATATAGCAAATTTAAATTTAAAAGCCCTCTTTATCATTTCCTGTAAATCCCATGCAGCTAAAGTAAATATATGATCGTAAATCTCTTTCATCTCTAATAGAAGAATATAAACATAACCCTAATATTAAAAAAATCATCACTGATCTTCAACTTAAATTCGATTCTTATAGAAGTGTTAGAGGTGATGGAAATTGCTACTTCCGTGCAGTTGGATTTGCTTTTCTAGAACATTTAGTTAGATATACTACTCCTGTACAACATCTTGAAGATTTCATTAATAAAATGGAAAGTAATATAGGATATTACTAAGTTAGATCTAAGTCTCATAGTCTCAGAAGTAATTTTCTATCACTTCTATAAAACTTAAAATAAAAGAAGGAAATAAATGATGCTTCTATCCAATAATATTTAATACAACTACTTTAACATAATCAACATGATTACGATGAAGCTCTCATCTGGTAAATGAGATCTCTCACTGCTAATTATTTAGAGTCTCATCTAGAATATTTCCTACCTTTTTGCTAAGTTCCTTACGAACAAATAATCAGAAATGTATTAACTATGGGAAAAGAAGCAGATGGAATAGGAATAGGACCTTTATAAGTAGTTTTGAAAGTGAAAATAGAAATAGTCACTATTGATAGAAACTATTAAGAAGTTCTTTCATTTGATTAAATGAAAATAGCAGGAAAGTGTCCTTTGATATTTATTCTTTATAAGCCAGGACACTACGATATCATATACTCCAAAGATTAATCGAAAGTAGATGGATTTGATGAGATAAAGGAATAATACACAAATTAAGTATAACTACCTAAAAATTACAATTTACACAGTCCCAGATAACCATTTTTCGTGGAAATAGAAGGTAATGGATAAGAGTGTCCAACGAACGAGTTTAAGATATTTGAAATAAAATATGATTAAGCTTATTAAAGTACTGGAGATTCTTTGCAACATCAAAGTTAGTTGAATGATATATATTAAGAAAATAATATGAAGATAAAAAAGTGTGAAATATGTTAGCTTGAAATAGAAAAAATATAATTTATAGAGTTATAATGTCATCATTATATATGCAACTATTGTTTATTAGATAAAATAAAATAAGATACAGGAGGAAAAATAATACTGAATAATAACGAAAAAGGAACAAGAGCAAATTGTTTAATATGTAAGAGAGAACTAACAGAGAAGGAAATAGAAGGAATAATAGGAAAAGAAAAGCTAATTAAAGTTAAAAATTAGGCTGCATAGAGACTTACTTCTAGTGAAATCTCGATCAATAAAGAATAAAACTAAATAAAATGATAAATACTTATTTTTAAATAATATAAAGTTATTTTTTTAGTTTATTTAAAATTTATTAATTACGTATATTCAAATCTTTATTAATATCTATTATAATTTCTCAATATTTATTTTAGCATTAAGGCTTTTATTAAGACAATAAATAGAGAATATTTAAATGAATAATTTTTAATTAAAATATTTGCTTAAAATTACTTCTTATTTATGAAAAATCTCAAATTATTACTTATAACTTGAGATTGGAATCATCTTTATCAATTTACTTAAAGTAAGTAATTATAACATTAAAAAAATAATCGCTTAAAATTGTTGAAGATGCTACTAAAGTTAAATAAATATAATATAATAAACTCTTATTTATGAAATCAAGCTTATGCAAAGCATGAGAAATTATTTAATTATGAAATGTATAAATTCTTAGTTAAATCCCTAAATTTTATTTTATATCTTTAAAAGTTTTAAAATTTGCTTATTTGTAATTTTTTAAAATCAAGATTCTAATTTTCATTTCTAATAATTTCTTTATTCATTTCAAAGATAGATAAATTTCTAATTTCTTCCTTCGAAATTGAGCTGTTGAAAAGGAAATCTGATGAACATAATAAATGAAATGAGAATATAGTAGATGATAAAAAGAAAACAATTATTATAACAGTTAAATTAACTAAACGCATAATTAGTTAGCTTTCTTAGTTAAATAAAAGCTTATAATAAATTAACTTAGCTAAGAGATAATTAATTTTAGGTATATTTAAGAAGGATGATTGTTTAAAGTATATTAATTTATTTATAATAATCATTTGTTAACTTTTTTATTAACTAAAATAAAAAGATAAATCTAGTATGCTACCTTAACTATTTGAGATTTTCCATTCCATTTACTAGATGATAATAATTATTTAATTAGGATTTTAAACTTCTTTGATTATGTTTTGCTAGTTTGTTTTATTTTTATTTAATAGACTTATATTAATAAGGATGTTAAGATGATTATTTAGTTATATAGATTAACTATTCATGAACTTAATGCTTTTTATGTTAAATTAAGTTTATTAAATGTATAAGAGCAATGTAAGTATCCACTCAAACTCTTTTCTTGGATACACCAACAGTCTTTCCTCTTCTTCCTGTAGTGCAAGTTTTTTGTCCTCTTACTCTTAAGCCCCACCAATGTCTAAGACCTCTATGAGAACGTATTTTCTTCAATCTTTCTAAATCTTCTCTGAGACGAGCATCAAGCCAGTTGCTGACTAGTTGAGTTGATTTTCCTTATTTAGGATCTTTCTGCCTATTTAAGAACCATTCAGGAATATTATGCTCTTTTGGGTTCTAAATAATTGAAACTACTTTCTCAACTTCTTATTCAGATAGTTCTCCAGCTCTTTTTTCTAAATCAACTCCAGCCTTCTTAAGAATAAGACTTGAAAAGCGTTTTCCAACACCTTTTATTCCGGTTAGGGCATGCAAAACTTTTCTTCTTCCGTCAATATTGGTGTTCAAAATACGAAGAATGTATGTAAATTTAGTGGAGTCAACAACGTTTATTGACATCTTTATAATAAAATTCTGCCAAACCTAGTAATCAACAACCTAATTTAATTTATTCGTATTATTAAGCAAACTTAACTATAAATGACAATATTACATCAATATTAAAATAATACAAGCTTGTATGAGATTATTATTACTTCAGCCTACTTAAAAGATGTCAAAACTAATCAAATAAGCTAATAAATTAGCCTGCTAAAGAAAAGAAACAAATTGATAACTAAAAATTTATCATTAAATTACTACTGATTTTATAAGGATTCCTTTTATATTTTAAAGGCAAATAATTAGAAATTGTAACAAATATCACTTTAACTTGTTTTAAATATCCTTTATAATGAAATTCATTAACAAAAAGAAATTTTAAAATTTCACAGGATATTGATAGACAGTGAAAGGTAATAATAAAGTTGCTTGCTAAAAGCTAAGAATATTTGAAACATTTTTTTAATTTAAAAGAAAATCAAAATTTTTTATTTTTAAGCTATAAATTAAATTTTTGCTAATTACTCTTTAGTTGTTAAAGCTTATTAAACTTGATTTAAGAACTTTATTTTAAATCTTTGGTGAAATATTTTAAAATTTTGTTAATAAAGAGCTTTAAAAATTATAAAACAACAAAGCTATTAAGATTAAATATGTTCATAGCACTATAATAAGTTTTAAATATTAAGAAAAAGCTCTCAAAGATCTTATAGTTTGATTATATTTAAAGAATCAAACTTAATTCAGTTTTTTATATAAATTTCTAAAAATAATGAATTTATTTAAGAAGCATCTGATTGGCTAAAATATCATGCTTTATAATAAAACTAAATGTTGCGGAGGTAAACATTTTAAGAAATTGAATAAAACTAATATTAATATTTATTTCAAATTGGACCATCTCTTGATTGTGTTGATGGACTATCATTTAAAATGAAAGGCCAACCGTCTCCCGTCCACTCAATGGGATCAAGAAGCATTTCTCTTCCTACTTATGTTTCTTATGTGTTATATGCATGATACACTATCCACCATCTTCCTGTATTATCTCGAGTTATGGAGTTATGGCCTGTTCCGTAGAATTTGCCATTAACATTTGAATGTAAAATAGGTTCTCCACGCTTTTGATAAGGACCAGTAATCGTTTTACTTCTAGCAACTCCAACTTAATAATAAAGGGTATTATACATATTCCCTGAATAGAATAAATAATAATAATCAAAAGCTGAGTTATATTCTATCCAAGGACCTTCAATACATATACTTTCCCATGTTTAATCATTTCTAATTAATTCTATCTGATGATCATTTTGATCTAAAGCCATTCCATCTTTCTAATCTAATTTTTGAATGTAGATAGGAGTTGGCTATCCACGATCATTTCCATCATCTTTCCAAACTAGATAAGGAATTCCATCTTTTGGATTTCTTACAAAGTGAGCGTCAATAATTCCATAATAAGATTAAGTTAAGAGAGGTTCTTTTTCAAGAGAATAAGGACCATAAGGACCTGTAAAGGAACGAGCTACTCCTAGAGATAAGAATCTTGTTTATGAATGTCTTGATGTAAAGTATATATGATAAGTGTTACCACTTCATTAATGTATTTCAGGAGCCCAAAAATCACAGCAAGCCCAAGAAGGGAAATTTCCATTCATAAAAACATAGCTTTTGAATTACCAATTTACTAAATCAGAAGAGTACATAATAGGAAAAGCATTGTTATCTTTAACTCCAGTAGCTACAACAACGTAATTATTAGTATCAATTCTTAAAACTCCAGGATCAGGCCTCTCTAAATTAATAACAGGATTCTAGTATTAATTACAAATGCTAATACTTAGAACACTTAGCATTAATAGCACTTTCATTCTATAAATAATAAAGAATAATATTCTTATTTCTTTATTCTTTTAAGTTTTATCTACTTTTAATATACAATACCTTAAAAACCTGCAAAATATTAGACTTTTATTGATTATATTTCAGTTAAAGACTATAAAGATAATAGCATTATTATTAATTGTTTTATATCACCAATAAATTTACTTAAGAAATAATTATACTCTAATTTCTCTTTAAAATCTAAATTCCATTATATATCCTATAAAATACCCTTATTTATCAAATTTAAGATTACTTAGAAAATTTTAGAAACAAACACAATAAAATATTTATTATTTACCTAAAAGTAAAGACAGTAAAATGTTTATTAATATCTATAATTTTTCGAATAATTACATCATAAGATTTAAGTAAGAATAGCAAAGTTACTATTTTATATCTTTGTGTTAATATCTTTAAAATCTTTATTTTAAATTATAGAAAAGTTTAATATTTTCCATTGCTATCTTTATTTACTATAGCTAATCATTTTTATAGCACATTTAGCCTTAAAAATTTAAATATAGTGCTTGTGCTAAGTTTATTAGAAATTAAAACAAAATTACCCACAATATTGATTTTGTGTGATATTTACAATGTCTATTAAATCTAATTTTACTATTATTTCATACTGAAATACAATCATAAGTATGATATAATTTATACTAGCTATATAAAAAGATACTAAAGTTTATGTAAAAATTGTATTCTCTTAGGGTGAAAATAGTTCGTTGCTCTTGCTATATTAAGCAAATTTAAACTTAACCTAAATATCATTTATTTATTTAAATTTTAGTAAAAATAGAAAGAACTATAAATCTAAAGAACTTATACTCAATAAAATTTATGATTTATTAGAAGTAAATTAACAATCAAGCACATTAAGAATTAAAATGCTTTCAAAAATAAATTTAACTAAAGAAAATAAAAATTTGAATCTAGCTAAGCAAAAGCTTATATATTAAATTTTAAATTTATATAAAGGCTTTAATAATAGTTTCAAATTGCTTAATTAAATAAAGGAGAGGGTGATAATTTAAGAAAATAAATAAGTTAAAGAATAATTATCTTGATCATTCTGAAAAGAAGTAAATATATCTCAATAAACAGTTCTATTTGCAAGAAATCTTTTGGAATTTATAAGTACGAAATTTTGCCAAATTTATTATATTTAGAATTTAAATAGTTGTATTTCAAAGTAATAATACTTTTTTAAAATGTATTTTAAATATAAATAAAACATTTCAAAGTTAATCCTCTCTGAAGAAACTTTTCCTATTTTTTATTAAAGATCTCCAACAAATATTTAATGTTTTCTTATAAAAAAGTTATTATTTTTAAAAATAACGAAAAAATTTTAGTTTTAAACTCTAAATTTTTGCAATTATAAAATGATATTAGATGATATTTTAAATTAAAATTTAGAACTAATAGGCACTTGAGAATTGAAAGTTAAAATATTTAAATGTTAATATTTAAGTATTAAAATTAAAGTATTTTATCCAATTTAGAATTATCCAGTTAGATCATTAGTAACGTATGCCTTTATGCCAGCAAAAGTGTTTATAATATAGATTTAATTAAGGTTCTGCTTTTCATTCTTTACTTAAAATGCTCCTAATTTTTAAGCTTTCTTATAAATTCTTTAGTATTATATCTAATGGATAGAAATATTCATATTTTTATAAGCATGAAATAAGATAAATTAAATTGATGTAATTACAAAAGCAAATAAAATGCTTAGTAAGTTCCTTCATAAAATCTATAACTTTGGTCTATTTCTTAAATTACTATTTATTTAATATTTATATTATAGATATATAGGTTATTGCTCTATTATTTTTTATCATTTTTATTATTAATATTTATAACTGTAAAATTTGTTCCAAATAATAGGTTTCTACGATAAATAGTTCAAATACTAACTCACATAAATATTATATTCATTTTAGAGGACTATTGCTTTGACAGCTCACAGTTTACTGAAACGACAACTTTAATTGATTATATTAAAACTATTCATATATCACAGCTTCATAATTTTTTATCATTATATCTTAAAGCATAATAAAAGAGTACATTTAGCAAACTACCCATTTTTATAATTAGAAGATAAGTCATAAATGCATTTTATTAAATTGCTTCCTTTATTATTAATTTTAAACTCTTAATTAGATTAATTTCTAACATTTTGATAGAAATAAATAGTTAAATGATATATATTGAAATAGTGCTTATTACTTAATATAGACAGAATATTAGTATTTTATTAATTTAATACAATCATATTTAATTAAGCTTCATTAATTTATTTAATAGAATATTAACTTATAGTTACTTTCTAGATCTTTAAATTACATGACCAAATATCATTAATAATAGAATAAGCATCTATTTTAATATTAAATAAGATAAATCGTCTCCAATAGTTATAGCTTAAATTCCTCTGATTTCTTTAAAAGTAAAAAGAATAAATATCTTTTTTATTTAAGATTTTAATAATTAATCTAGTTAGCTTACTGTGTATAAGCAAATTGAGTAAAAATTACTAAATATAGGAATATATAAAGTTAGCTTTATTTAAAACTAAATATAATTAATTAGCAAATATGAAATAATAGATATAGCTACTTTAAAGATAGTAAATACATTTCAATTTTCCTATACAGATACATTTTATTATATTCATTAATAAAAGTTCCTTATTGTCTCTTACTTGGTTTTACTAAATAAACATATATATTTTTTTATCATTGCTAGAAGGAAAAAATTAATTAATTATTTCTTTTACACTCTTTCATATTAATTAAGATAGAAATTTAAATAAAGCTGAGAGGAAAGCTAAAAAGAGTAAAACAAGATAGCAGCTTTTATTTATTAAACTTAAAGAAAAGAAAAGTAGAAATAGTAAGTTCTTAAAGCAATATTTAAATAAGAAACTGTTTAATTATTTTTATTCAAATATTTCAACTATAGGACCATCCCATTTTGATTAAAATGTTCCTTGTTTCTTACTAAAATTCTGCGGGAAATTAGATATAATAAAATTACAAAAGGTAAATCTAAATTTATGACCAAATCTAAATAAAGAAATCATTTCGTAAGGTTTAGTGAGAAAATTGTTCTGAAGATTCTTGAATTGATAAGAATTAAGCTGAAAGTGAATTGAATATCGAGAGTTTGGAAAAAATTAAAATTAAAGAAAACTAGTTTCACCTCTTAACTAGCTAAGTGATGATATAAGAGAGCTAGAAGATTTCTAAGAATGAAAGAGATTCAAAGAAAATGTTTTAATTTTAATTCACGTATGGGGAAATAACCTTTCGTTCTATGAATGATCTTATTTAACGAGTTATTAGTAAACATTGCAAAGAAATGTAATTCACATCGGGTGGTATCTTTTACGATCTTGGACATGGAAGTGCTAAATCAACAATAGCAGCCGCAATGTCATATCCATTCTAAAAATGTATAGGCATTGAGTTGCTAGAAGGACTGTTTAATTAATCAAAAATACTGAAAAATTACTATGACTAGAATATTTAGTAAATAATAAGAACTAACACTCTCGTTTATGATCAAAACCTTTGAAAGAAACCTCCAGAGATTCAACTTATTAAAACTAATTTTCTAAAAATCGATTTCGATCCAGCAACCAAAATAATATTTGCCAATTCACTATGTTATGGAAGAAGAATTATGTATAAGTTAGCATAGAAATGTAAATTTCTCGCAGATGACATAGTTTTTATTTCCACTTCAAAGATCCCTGGAAAATAATGGCTTGTATTAGAGAAAGTAAAGAAGGATATGAGCTGGGGAACAGCTTTCGTTTACATTCAGAAAAAAGTATCAACAATAAATGAAAACGCATAAAAATTATTAAGTTAAAATCAAGAGTAACTTAACTTCTAACTAATAACTTATAAATCTTCATAATTTTACAATATAATCATGCCTTTAACTTCTCAATGCATCTTATTTCTAAAGAGAAGTAAGAAAGTTATTTTACCAACTCTTAGTAATAATGTTCTTATTAAATCATCAATCTTAACTTTTCTGCTATTTTAAGAATTCTCTCATATATAATTCTTTAAATGTCTAGTTACTTTTATATATTAACACACTGTAAATATGATGAGTTTTGAAGTTAAGCATGGTATATTAGTTTATTTATATTCAATAATGATATTTAAATCCCTTCTATTTATATTAAATTTGCAAATATTTAATTTAAATGTAGAAAAATACTAAAAGTTACTAAAGCAAAGCATGAATTATCTTTATATTACTAATAATTGAACCAAATACAAAAATAGCTTTATTTCTATAATCCCAAACATAATAAACCATTTTAACTTTCAAAAAGTTTCTTTATTAATAAACTAAATTAAAAAAGATTCCTTTTATAAAGCAAGTGACTTACTTAAAGATACTAAGAATAAAAGGAATCTACAATAACTTATTACTTTTTATAATAAAATCATAGTTAATTATATGGAATTATAGCTATTTTATTAAATGTTATTATAACTATTATTTCAGTGTAACAATAGTGTGATATTTTAATTGGTACAATACTTTTTAAATGTTTACTTATAGATTTTCTTTGCTTAATTAAAAGAATAGCTCAATAGTGTTAAATTTAAATAAATAAAACCTAGAGATAATAAAATCACTCTTTTATATATTGTAATTTATTTTAAGTAATCAAATGAAAAAGCTATAAATACTTGTTACTTTATTATTTAGACAAATTGAAATAAAGCTCTTTATTCTATATAAATTAACTAGATAGTATAAAATGATAAAAATTAAGAATAATTCTATGGTACTCAAGAAATCATCTTTAGGTAAAGCTTTTATAATTTTAATTTGTCATATTTTATAGATATTTATCTAATATTCTTGGAAAATGTGAGCTAAAGATACTATAATATAAAATCTAAATAAAATAGAATACAACCAGGTGTTTGAGGTATTTAGAAATGAAGAGCTATCTTATTTTATCTATTATCAAAGATACTTTGCATGAATTGTAAAATTAATTTTAAACTTAATTTTTCATAACTGTTTACAATTAAGCTTAAAGATCTAAAAATGAAGTTTTGAAATAATTAAAAATTATAAAAAGTGATCTATTTTGACAATATGAACTGATTTAAATTAAAGACTATCTATTATTACTAATTAATTAGATAGAATTTTACTTTTATCGCTTTTAAAGAATATAAAGTAACTATAAAACTTTAAAGCTCGACAAGATTTAGATAGACAATTTGAAAATTATTTCTTTCATTTTAAATAAATTGATGTAAAAATATAAAATGATTTTTGTTAAAAATCATATAAAAATAAAAGATTTTCTATAAAAATGATTTAAAAAATTACTTAATCATATATTTTGCAAAGTAAAATTAAACATGTTATATTAGATAAAAATTATCTATCTTAATTTAATATTTTATTTACTATAATAATATTTAAATTTTCATTATTAAATAGCATATTAGTTATTGAGTTGACTCTTCAAATCTTTTATTGCAACAAGGGCGTTTTCATTTTGAAACTTTAGTTCTTCACATTATAAATTTTTCTTTCTGAGCTCTCTTGTAACTTGTGCTAATTACATTTCTAACTTTTCATGAATATTGTTTTTACACATTTCTGAATCATATTTTAGCGTAGTAGCTAAACTTTCAACTTAATCTTCTAAATTGATCAGTTTTTTTTTTTGCTTGTTTTGTAAATTTGAAAATTGATCATACAGATCTCTTATTTACGTTTTATAGAAACTAACAGTTTCCTCAATTTAATTGTTAAACATTAATTCTAGCCTTTGTTTTTATTATATTAACTGAGTTTAAATCTCGTCTTATAAGTTATTGATTTATTGCTCTTTTAAGAGTATTTGCTCATTGAAGTTGTTTTTGGATATTTCAAGTTCCTTATGAACAGTTTATAGTTGATCCTAATTTCTTCTATCCAGTTCTTAATATGTAATTTCTAATAGATTATCACTTTCTTTCTTTATTTTATCAGTCTCATCTTTTACTTCTTTAGTTAAGTTTTCGAAAGTAATTTATAATTCCTGCAACTCCATCTCAATTTTATTCTTTTACTTTTCTAACTCTCTACATCTATCTTGTCCCTTTACAATTTAAGATTGATATTCTTCAATGCTAAGATTCTATTATGCTATTTTCTATTCCAAGTACTAATTTTCATTTTCAAGCTAGACATTTTAAGTTTCTAATTCTAATTTTTGTTCATCGTTTTGTCTCTGAATGTCTTAAATCTGATTTTAATATTCATTTTCAGTTTCTTTACTATTTTACTGAATCAAGCCAATCTGAGTTTCAAATTTAGTAAGCATAGCTCTTTTAAGCGTTCTTAATTTTTCATTATTTACTAAAATGAATTCTTGAAGTTATACAGATAGTTCTTTGTTAGCAATTACAAAATTGTTAATCACTAAACTTTTAATCTAATTTAATTCATTTCTTTATTATTTGCATACCAGTCTTATATTTCCCATTATCTTCTTTTTTAATTTCTAAATTTGATTAGCTTTCTATTCCAACTTTGTTTCTAGGAGTTATTGTTTTTGTTTGAAGGTGTTTTAATTTTCTATACACTGTAATTATAAGAAGCTGCATTATTGTTGAAGTTATCTTATTTAGCTTTGATATTGATTTATATTTTCCTCCTTTTATTAGTCAGATTTCTTTATTTAATTATTAATTTATTTGATATTATTAATTTCATCTTTTTATATAATGGCACTTAAATGTAAATTTTTGAACTCTTAAGTTACTTTATAAAGTTCCTCATTCAAGTCGTTTTTTTATTGAGTTAGGTCGTTTATCTTATCTTCTAAAGTAGTTTCAAGTTTTTCATAAGCTATTTTTAAAGTTTCTATTTCAATTTAAAGATTTTAAATTTATTATCTTGAATCTTCAAGTTCCTTTTATAATTCCTAATTTTTTTAAAGAAATACCTATGTCTAATCTTATAAGCTATACTAAAGTGATTGAACTTAGTTAGAAGCCTACTTGTTTTGCTCCTCAAACTCATTTTGTAAAGAGGAAAATTTGATTGCTTAATTTTCCATTAAAGTTTCAAGTTCATTTAATTCTTATTTCAACCTTCTATTTTTGTTTTATTCTTCACTTATATTTTGCTTCTATTTAAATATGATTTCATCCTTTTATTATATTTCTTAAACTAACTTAGATTTGGTTTAATCAGCATTCTTGCATAGTTCTTCATATCTTTATTAACTAGCTTCTAAAGTATTTTATTGCTACTCTTCTGATTATTTTTTTAAGTGGATACATTTCTATTGAAGTTCTTGGATTTATTTTTAAAGGTCTTAAATACGAGCATACTTTTCACTTTCCAATTCTTTAATTTTGCTATTAATTGTTAAATCAAATTCGTTTTGAATTTCTTTAATCTATTCTTCTTATTTCTATTTGGTAAAATCCATTTATTCTTATAGAAGGATTAAATTTTACTTACTATATAGGCATTCTTATTCAGTGTTTTATAACTGAGAGATAAGTCTTTCATGAAGTTCTTTTGCTTGAAATTCTTTCTTCTGCTATTCTTAAAAAAATTCAGAGTTTATTATTTAAAGTTTCTATTCAATAATTTACTGATACCTGCTTTAAATATTCAAGTACTGGTTTTCATAAGCAGAATGAAGCTGCTAAATCTCTAGTTCAAATTCTTATTTATTCTGATCTATTTTTTATTACCAATATGATCTTAACTATTCTAATTCTTTTTGCAATGTTAATATTTACCTTTCTGATTTATTTCTCTTGTTATTTTCTTCGCTAATTTGCTAATTAGTTATTTGAGTTTTTCTTTCTACTCAATAATTTTATTTTTAAGTTGTTTAATCTTTGTCTTACTTTTTTATTTGAAGCTTTCTTAATCTTTAAGGTTCTTATAATTTTCTTTTTGAAGCTGCTAGTATGCTTAAGTCTATATTTAGATTACGCTTTCTTTTTCAAAAGACTCACTTCTTATTTCCGTTTCAATGTTGTTAAGCGTGTTTTTCAGTTAGTCTATGTTTTATTAATATTATTGACTTTCTGCCATTGCAGAAGAGTTTAGTTCTTATAGTTCCTAAATATTTTAGGTCAAGACTTTGTTCTTTCTATTAAGTTGCTTATTTTCATTGTTAAGTTACTTTATGTACTCTTCTTATTAAGCTAATTGATCTTCCTTAATTTGAAGTGTCACGTTTAACTCTGATATCTGATTTTCTGTTAATAATTTTAGTGAGTCAACTTCTAATTGAAACTACTTTTCCCTTTATTTCAGGCCAGTATTTTGTTATTATGTTATTTCTCTTAAGCTATCATTCAACTCTACATTCTGTGTCTTAAGCTTTTGCATACTACTTTCCAAAGCAGAGTTTTTCGCTATCATATCTTGCAAACTTTCCTCTGACTATCAGATAGAAGATTTTAATCTCTTCAACTCTGAGCTCAATAAAGTATTCTACTCAATCTACTACTAAACATATATTTCCCTCTCCTTATTAAAAGCATCATAAAACATTTCACTGATTCTTAAGTTGACAAACTGATTAGATGTAGGTTCACTTCGCATAGTAAGGATCAACTCATCCTGCTATACATTGTCTAATACTTTTTACAAATTAGAAAAGATAGATTCTAGCCTTTTATTATAGCTCTCTTTTATAATGCTTATTTCCTCTTTTTCTTACATTAATATAATTCTAATTTTCTATTGTTACTTATTTAAAGAATTAAATCTTTCTTATCCATACAGGTTTAAAATTTGCAGAATGTTAAAAGCTAATAGTATCAAGTAAAGTAATAAAATGTTTAATAATTAATATAATTATTATTTGCCCTAAAATTATATATTATGAATGCTTAAAGTGTCAATAGGATTTGAAAAACTATACAATATACTTATTCTTAAATTAAATTATTAGAACTTTTTTCAATTATCAGTGTGATACTAAAAAGAATATTTTTATAATGCTTTTAAAAATATCTAAACATTTTTAAAATTTATTTTTATCTCTAGATTTACTTATAACTTTAAAAAAATAAGTTATTTTATATAAAAATTATTTTTATTATTAAATTCTATAAGAAGCCTGCCTTTTAGCTTTATTAAATTTCTCATTTCCTACTATTCTTTCTATTTCCTACTCTGTTAGTTCTCTCTTACATATTAAACAATTTGCTCTTGTTCCTTTTTCATTACTATTCAGTAATATTTTTCCTCCTGTATCTTGCTCTATTTAATCTTATAAGCAGTAGTTGCATATATAATGATGACATTATAACTCTATAAATTATATTTTTTCTATTTCAAGCTAACATATTTCACACCTTTAAATCTTCGGATTTATTCCTTTTTCTGTTTCAATATATTCAACTTATGATTACATAGAATCTCCAGTACTTTAATAAGCTTAATCATATTTTATTTCAAATGCCTTAAATTCGTTCGTTGGACACTCTTATCCATTACCTTCTATTTCCACGAAAAATGGTTATCTGGGACTGTGTAAATTGTAATTTTAAGGTAGTTATACTTAATTTGTGTATTATTCCTTTATCTCATCAAACCCATCTACTTTCGATTAATCTTTGGAGTATATGATATCGTAGTGTCCTGGCTTATAAAGAATAAATATCAAAGGACACTTTCCTGCTATTTTCATTTAATCAAATGAAAGAACTTCTTAATAGTTTCTATCAATAGTGACTATTTCTATTTTCACTTTCAAAACTACTTATAAAGGTCCTATTCCTATTCCATCTGCTTCTTTTCCCATAGTTAATACATTTCTGATTATTTGTTCGTAAGGAACTTAGCAAAAAGGTAGGAAATATTCTTGATGAGACTCTAAATAATTAGCAGTGAGAGATCTCATTTACCAGATGAGAGCTTCATCATAATCATGTTGATTATGTTAAAGTAGTTGTATTAAATATTATTGGATAGAAGCATCATTTATTTCCTTCTTTTATTTTAAGTTTTATAGAAGTGATAGAAAATTACTTCTGAGACTATGAGACTTAGATCTAACTTAGTAATATCCTATATTACTTTCCATTTTATTAATGAAATCTTCAAGATGTTGTATAGGAGTAGTATATCTAACTAAATGTTCTAGAAAAGCAAATCCAACTGCACGGAAGTAGCAATTTCCATCACCTCTAACACTTCTATAAGAATCGAATTTAAGTTGAAGATCAGTGATGATTTTTTTAATATTAGGGTTATGTTTATATTCTTCTATTAGAGATGAAAGAGATTTACGATCATATATTTACTTTAGCTGCATATGAACTAGAGGCTAATATAATGTATGATTATGAGGATTATTAGATATTTTATTATGATTTTATGCTGCTTAAGAATTAGTTATAATTTCTTAATAATTAAAATTTTCTTTGCTTGAAATTGAAATTAGTCTTTCTTCTTTAGATGTATTAAGGTTAGCAAATTAATTCTATTATAATTAAGGTAATTAATTTTTATTACTCATCTACATATGTAATTTTTTATTTTCCTTTTCATACTCTTAGCAATTTTTCGTCATATTTAATAGATCATTTTTAAGAACGTCTAGCTAAATTTTCAAATCTTCAATTTACTTATCCTTATACGCATAATCATATTAGATATTTTTCAATTAATTTTGCTTTTTTAGATTTTTTTAATAGGTTCTAGTAGATTCTTCTTCATTAGTAGTATATTATAAGGATTACTCTGACTCATATATTGCATAAGGTTTATTTTCTTACTAATTTTTAGGAAGCTAATTTTAATATCCTTCAAGAGCTTGTTAAAACTATAAACAATGAAAACAAAGCTTACTTATTTATTCTTCAAATCTAATTTTAAAGTCAAGTTTTCCATTATAGTACTTCCATTGCAAACAGGACAATAAATAGTTAACTCAAACTTTATTTTGTCTAATTTTTCAGATGAAATGGATTTTATCTCAGTTTCTACCTTTGATTCTTCAAAGTCATTTGTTGAAAATTATATCTTCTGCTCTATATTTTCAGCACTTTTAGGTTAAAGTATTTTATAAGCTTTCTAAAAGCAATCCTTACAGAGAAAATGATTACAGTTAAGAAAATAACTCTTATTTCTTCAAAATTTTTTCTTGCAATCGATGCATTTTTTAATTCTACATATACAGTTTCCCATTTTATCGATATGGATAATATTTCTATATTGTATCTTTCTTTAAATTATTAAACTTTAATATAAAAGCTCAGCTGATTGTTAATCTTTCTTTGCTATTATATAGCTTAAACAATTACATTTATAATTGGATTAAGGGCTTTTTATTATAAATAAGATAAAGCTGGAATACTGTTAATTAGGATTTACCTTTAGCTTAGATATTACATACTTATGTTATTTCTATTAACTTTTTAATTGGTTAGTAGTTATATCTTTTCTCCTATTTTTCGATTGCTCCAGATAGTCACATTTTTATTAGAAATTTACGAATTTGGTAATGTAGACTGAAAATCAGACATGATAGGTGAAGTTTATGAATAAAAACTGCTTTATAAGATTAAATGAAATGAAAAATCCTTAGTATTATAATAGCTCATGCATCTAGTAATTTAATACTATAGCTAGAAGTAAATTCTACAGCTATTATGTTATGCTTCTAGTGTATATTTGACTAATTTCAGTTGGCTTTTAAAACGTTAGATAGACAACAATAGTTTATGGAAAGGAAATTAATTGAGACTAATTAGCTGGGTATAAAATAGAATATATATACTTAAACTATTACATTTACACTTTAACTACTAGATTCTAAAGATCTAGATATTTAGAAATTAGTTGAAAATAAATCTATTCTAAATTAAAAAAATAAAATGACTGTTATATACAAGTTATGCAAAAATAGAGAAAAGCATAAGAGTATTTAAATAGTAAATTAGATAGTAGAGTGTAAATTTAATAGGCAATTATAGTTAAGTATAGCTAGTAACTAATAATTTTAATACTTATGTAATTTTATTAGTTTATATAAGTTATAGAGTAATACTCTTGCTTAAATAAGGCTTCAATCCTTTTTCATATATTTTTATCATAACCTTAGTTGCTAAGATAATACAAATATTATTCACAATTAATAGCAAATTTGAATATGAAGATTTGTTAAATTATTTATCTAAAGCTTATATAATAATAGAATATTAATAGTATATTTCAAAATAAGCATTAGTAAGGAGGTAGCGATGCTAATCAAAATATGCTAATTATAATTTAATTTAGAAAAATCTAATTTAAGCAAAGTTTAAAAAGAATGGAATAGCTACATTATTGCTATTTTTTTCTTCTTGGCTTATTTTACAAGTATCATTAGCACATCTTTTTCTTTTTAAATAATAAAGAGCTGATACTAAATATCATTTTCTTTAAAATAAAAGATTTATGCTTCTCGTTTTCATTCAGATGGTAAAAGTTAGTAATCATTTTAAAATAAAGAAATTAGAAGATTTTAGCTTAAGAAATGAAATAATATTTAAATGATGAGACTTAAAGGAATTTTATTGATTTTAATTAGTAAGTAAAAATAAAATTTAAAAGGAATAAGCAATTTCTAAAATATTAAGAATTAAGTAGCTTTTTAGCAATATGAATCATTAATTAAGTATTTAGAATAGCATTTCCTATATTAGCAATTTTTAGTATCTAGAGTTTATTCAGAAATTAAATGGAAATAATTTCTTAAGCAGAATTAATTATAAATATGAGATAAAACTTTAAATATGGGAAATTATTTTTGCTAGTGATTAGTATTAAAAATAATACTTATAATCTAATAATTTCTTAGCGTCTAGATATGAAATAAATAAATAGATGATAATTTAGATTTAAAATATTAATATATTATAAGATAATAAATATTAAATAGAGATAAGAGCTAACTTTATCTAGCTTAATTTAAATATATAGTTATTTGTCTTTTTTAAGAGACTTTATCATTGCTCTTAGTAATTCAATTACTTCTTACAATATTAAAGCTTTAATTATTTAACCTATTTACTTTTATATTATTTAATTAAAACGAAAACTAAGGTTAAAGATACTCATCTCAGAATCATTTTAGTTATAAAAAGGATTATTTATCTTTGCTTAGTGATAAGCTTCTGCAATATTTACCTCTTTATGTGTAAGCGTAGACTTGCTGTTTTATTTAATTTTTGTGGATTATTAGCTTAATTAAATAAAGTATAGTTCATAAATGTCTAAAACAGAAAAAATACATGTATGCTTGAGATTTAGACCTCTCAATGAAGCTGAAATTTAGTAAGGAGACTAGAATATCTGAAAACTTAATTAGAATTATGTTGCTCTTAGGAAAGAATTTATACCCTTAATCAAGTCAAAAGGTCTTCAGCAAGCAGCCAATAATACTTTTCAGTATGATTATTGCTTTGGACCAAAAATAAATACTGACTAGATTTATCAGCAAGTTATAAAAAAAATAGTAACTGGAAGTATTGAAGGCTATAACGGGACGATATGCGCTTATGGATAAACTGCTTCAGGAAAAACTTATACTATCATGGGTAATGTTGATCAGCCTGCAAAGTAGTAGAAACCAAAAAAGAGAGCATCATAAAATATTATAGAACCAATAAAAAAGCAAGATAATTACCCATCCACGAATTTGCTGATGCCTATAAGAAAAACAAAAGAGAAAGAAAAGGAGAAAGAGAAGATAATATTTCAACAATCTTGTATTAACAAAATGTAATCATTTTAGGAAAAAAATATTTCATTAACTATTAATGATTTTGATGTTTCACAAGGTTAAATTTAAAGAGAAAGAACAGTGAAAGGTATAATTGAACTCTCTTTGGGAGATATTTACAAGCATATGGAAAAAAAATAATCAGAAGACAAAGATCTGCATTTCTTTATTAGATGTTCTTACCTAGAAATTTATAATGAGTTTGTTTATGATTTGCTAAAAGGGAGAGTATAGATGTAAAAAGAAACTTTAGCAGTTAATGAAGATCCTGAAAAAGGATTCTTTGTTAAAGGATTGACAACTGTTTCTATTGATACTTTATAAGATGCTCTTAAGCAACTTTTCTATGGCGAGACTAATAGAGAATATGCTTCAACAGTAATGAACCATCATAGTTCAAGATCTCATGTAATTTTCTAGATTTATGTGACAAGTGTCAAAAAATCTTATGATAATGAGGGAGAAGAAGTAGAAGGTGCTGATATAACTACTGATAGCTTATTAAATTTTGTGGATCTAGCAGGCAGTGAGAGACTCAACACGTAAGAAGATGAAAACTTCTAATCTCCTAACATTAAGAGAGGAGAAAAAAGAAAATCATCATTGATATTAACTGAAGCTCAGTAAAGAGAACAGAGGGATAAATTGATATCAGAAGGAAAAAATATAAACACATCTCTATTTTTCTTAGCCTAGGTTATAAAGAAATTGTCTGAATAGCACGGAAATAAAATGGATAGCCATGTTCCTTTTAGAAATTCTAACTTAACCAGAATATTAAGATCCAGTCTAGGAGGAAATTCAAGAACATGCATAATTCTCAATGCTACTCCTGTGTTTTCTTAGTTTGACTAAACTCTATCTACTTTAAGATTTGGTGGAAGAGCAACAAAAATCACAAATAGCATAGCAGCTAATGTTTAATCAGGAGCTTCAGCTGAACTGATAGATGCTTTTCAAAGAGATATTGATAACCTTAGAAGGTAAATGGAAGAAATGAAGAAAAAAGGAATGGAAGAATCGCAAGGAGTTTAAACTACTTAAAGTAGCTTACTAGAAAGAATTAAGAAACTCCAATGGTTACTTTATTATAAAGCAAGCACAAATGCAGTTCTTCCCAAACTCAAAGGAAATGAGGTTATTTTATGGAAAGAAGGAGTTGGAGATCTTTGAATAAATGCTAGAGAAATAAATGAAACATAAGTTTTAGAGTTTGATCACAAAGCATTACTAGCATTAAAAAGAATGAAGTAAATGAACTAGGAAAAAATAAAGTACTAAAAGTACATTACCAGACTTGAAACTCACTTCAGAAAATTAAAAATGAAAGTAAATTGCCTTAATGATAAGCTTGATTTTGCAAGAGCCTTTATTGAAAACGAGTAAGAGCATATTAAGTGTTTAACATAAAACCAGCAGAATTTACAAAACAGCCTCTAAAATAAAGACTTCTAAATAGATATTCTCAAAGAGTCATTACAAAATTAGCATTTCCTTATTTAATCCTCGCAAAGTAATCATAAGCAATTACTTAATCGGGTAGAAATTTTAGAAGATTTATAAGTCTAAGATTTAGATATTGAATAGCTTAGTATTCTAGAAAATCATTTCTACAAAGCAATAGACTTGATCAAAGAAACAAGAATTAGAAAAACTATATAAAATGAACTGAAAAATTAATCTAATTAGCAAGAGACAAGAAATATTTAGTCACCATCTGATAAATCCAAAATTCAATCATTAAAAGACATATTTGGTACCCTTCCTGAAGAAGTTAAAATAGAAGATCAAGAATTTGTTGATTTAACTCCTGTGGAAGTTTAGCTAGAAAATTTTGAATATGATACTAATTTGGATTTTTTAAATGAATCTTTGAGTAGCGAAGATTTTTCTGGTGAAGAGTCCTTTCGATTTAGTACTGTGAAAGAATCCAGCTAAAGTCCTCTTAGAGATACATTTGAAAACTCATAATAAAACTAGGAAAATTCAAACTTAGAAATTAAAATGGAAATTGAAGAGAAATCTTCCAGTACTTTAAATTAAGATATTGAATAGACATAGAAACAAACACAGGAGGAAAATGTCTTAAATCCATTTTCAATAGATCCCTAGGAATTTGGAAATATCTAACAATATGCAGAAATGCTTGAAAATAAGATGGAAAATGAATTGAGTGTATAGATAAAGCCTCCAAAATTGCACAGAAGATCTCTAAGTATGACAGATTAAAGTTAAATGTTGTTAATTTAATCAAAATTAATAAATCTTGTAAATTTGTCTTAGTTTTTTCCTAATGAACAACATCTTTCTTCTCTGTTTCCACATCCTTTACTTCTAAATTATATTGCGGAGCTTTTATATACTTCTAAGATTTAGTAGCGTGAAATCTAAATTTTTGAAATAATCCACATTAATCATACTATCAAACTAAACCTGGGCTTTCTCTTCGTCCTTACATGCTATTATAAATAAGAGACTGCGAGCATATTTCACTCTTAATTCTAAATTACCCTTTTACTCATGCTCTTGAAGTTTCTTCAATGCACATTCAACATCAATTAAGTGTCCAAGGTATAAGTTTGCAATTAATTATTCGATATATATGACATCCTAGAAAAATTAGAATAGTTTCTTTTCTTAGTTAGTAGCATTTACGTCTAATTTTACATTTTCAAGTTCCAGTGTTTTTTAATAATGTCCTAAGTCATTGTAAAGTTTTGCGTAAAAAGCTACTTTGCACCCATTTCCCTACACTCTCCAGCTTTCTTCTTAGATTTAGTTCACAAGCTCAAGAGCGAGTTAAGCATTTCCTTGGTATTAATATATCTTGCTTAACAAAATATAAAGCTAATCAAGTTCTAGCTAACCTAATTGATATATTTCCGGACTCAAAAGCAGGCCTTCGAGTATAGGCTAGGCAATATTAAAATGAAATGAAAGAGCATAATATTATCCCTTCATGAACTTATCTTAAACATTCTTACAAGGCTATGTCATATCTATTGTTTCTTTTGCTGTCACAAATTAAAAGTCTTTTAGTAGTACAAACGCTATTTAATATAAAAGATCATTAGGTATATTTTACCTATTATTAGAGGAAATTCAGAGCTGACAATCTCTTAGATGCCTTCGAATTTCCTTCTCAGTGTTATTAGGCAATATTACTTTCTTATCTAAATGAGCCAAATATACTTCTTGCATATTTATTATATCAAATTTACAATAAAAGCAAAATACTCATATAATGGCTTTCTATATTGTCTTTCACAATATTTATAATACTCGTGAGATAAGTTATTCTTAAACTTTAAAGTATAAAATCGGATTAAAAACAGCTTTTTTAGTAAATGCTTAATCCTTTTATTTGCTACGTTTATCATCTTTCATATATTTTCCTAATTTTAGACAGTAACTTTAATGCTTAAGTCTAGAATTTTCTTTAATTTGATATTAAGTTTAGTCTTAATATCAAATGGAAAGGAAATTACCTTTAAAAATATTTTAATTAGCTAATCAGCTTTTATTTATTACTCTTATCTATTCTTTATTTAAATTCTCATTCTGCCTCAAACTATAGGTAGCTCCAACTTCTGGTGGCATTTTAATAATTTTTCTCAACTAGGAATGAAATGTAAAGCTTAGCTTTAACTATTAATAAGATAGATAGATAGATAACTTAAAAATAAAATGAGAGATATTAATAAATACAAAAGGAGACTAATTTAAATAGTACTTAGGATCTATTTACATTTATTAATCCTTCTTATTTTAGGATATTCCTTTTTATTTGACTGGATATAACTTTGCATTAGCTACTTTATTATTTACAATATATTTAATAGTTGTGTTGCTTTAGAAGAATCTTGCTGAAATGAAGAATTAAGTAATTTTAAATGCTAAGCTGTATTTAAATAGGATATTTAGTTATAGCTTTATATCATAGCTTTTATATGGATTACTATAAATCTTGCCTATTATACTATCTCACTTTAGTAAAAGGTACTATTCTAGATTTAAATTATATCTACAGCTAAAAACTATTTTAGCAAAAAGACTAAAAAAGTATCTCAATCCACTTCACTAGAGAAGTTTTTTAATAAAAGCGGTTGGAAATAAGAGCTTATTAAATAACTTCTAAGGAACTTACTTGAGATATAATGCATAAGAAGAGACAGTATGATAATGTAGCAATTTAGCATTAATAATTAGCTAACTTTAGTAATAACTATTTACTAATTAACAAGGTTAGCTTATCTAGTTATATAAACAGAAATTTATAATACATCTACCATCCAATTTTCCATTAAATAGTAGACATAGAGTAAGATCACATCGATTCTTAATTAGAATTATAGTTTGAAAAAGATAAATAATATTACTATAATTAGAAGAATATAGAAGGCTAGACCATAATTAATTATATTATAACTATCTTTAAAATATTAAAAGTAGCATAGAGATGTATAGCACTATTGATAAATGCTTATATCATTAGAAGAATACTTAAATCATTTCATAACTCTAAACTAAAAAAGATAATAGTTTATATAAAAGACTGATTGCTTATTAGTAATTAAAACAGCTAAAAGATAGACTACTTTTAAGAATATCAGATTCTTTATTACTTTCTAGGGATTATAAATGGAATTTGTTAGAGATTATGAATTAGGTACTTTCAAAAAAGTAAATACTTCATCAAATACTAATTTCTAGTAATTAATACAAACTCCTACTAGTTAATCAATTTCTAGAAAAAGCCCTGTAAAATCTAGAAGTCCAAGTTAAAAGAAAATTCCTATGAAGTAAATTTCAGAGAAATCTTAAGATGAGAGAAAAGTGACTAGAAATAGTTCTTAGTAATTAGTTGAAAATGCTTAAAAAGAAGCTACTTTATCTGAGCAAGAAGTTAATTTAGATAAAATGATTTAAACAGTAGTTCCTTTTGAGCACTCTGTAAATTTGAAGAAAAGGATTAAAGATCGATGCACAAGACTAATAAGTCGACCATAAACTGCAAGATCATCTCTATCAAGAAGAAGAGAAGAATCAATTAAGAATTTAGAAAGGCAATTCGACTGAGTTTTCAAAAGTACTTTGAATTTGAAAGATAAACATTATGGAGAAAAATCTGATGATGATTCTTCTGATACTTCCTTCTAAGGAATTAACCAAGGAACTATGACTCCTGGAACTGTTTATGAAGTCAATTTCTTAAATGCAAAATGGGTACAAACTTAGCGCAAAAGAAAGTACACTCCAGTCTTAACAGCTTCTAGTAATGTAAAATGAGTATAGTTTAATGATTAATAGTAAAAGACTCCAAACTCAAATATAAGCTAAGTTTAAATACAAGAAAGTAATCAAAACTTAAAAGGGCAGAAAAAAAATGAAGCTGGTTTGTCAATTAATGGTAAGAAGGCTAATTTTAAAATATAAAAAAGATAAAGCAAATCAATCCCTAGAAATAGAGATTTATTTAAAACATCAGAAGACTAAATAAATAGAAATAATTCTAATCAAGTAACAATTTAAAGCAATTAATAGATCGAAAATTTTCTAAAGCTTCAAGCTTATAAGACATAGGTTTCTACAAAGGATTGCATTAATAAAGCTCATAAGATGTATAAATATAAATTTAGCTCTAGAGAGAGTATTCCAAGCATTAAATAGATAAATTCCCAGAAACTTCAAATTAAAAACTCTATTAAATATAAAAACTTCCAGCTTAGTCCAAAATTTATTGGTAACTGCTTAACTAAAGAAAATCTTCAGCATAATGTAGAAAATATTAAAGTTCCATTATAGGAATGAGTGAATAGAGCAAGGGATAATACTTCAGTTTTAAATAAAAATGCATTAAAAAGTTAAACCAACATATGCACAAGATTAGCTTCACCATTAAAACATTAAGTATCTTTAGGTTTTCGTGAAAGGCTTAAAATGTACAACTAAAAAATCAAAAGATAATACCTTATAAAGTAATAAGGTAGAGCTAGAAAGGGATTTAAAGACACAAATCATAATTAAAATATTTAAAAGCAAAGCACAAACTAACTTCTAGAGGCAGAAAACCAAGAAAAGCAATAGATTGTAGTTCAACTCCCAACAACTGAACAAATTTAAAAAGATCAATTTACCAAAGATACTCTGACAACCAAAAAAATTCAAAAGAAAGGAAGTAAAGAGTAAATTATCATTCAAGGATTTTGAAGACACTTAAAAAATTTAAGGAAAAAACTAGAAAATAGCAAATTATTAATCTATTTATTTTATAATCCAAGAACTAAAAATTCAATTATAGTTTATAAAATAGTAAGCATTATCTATAAATATAAATAGCTTTTATAAATAAAGGCTAATCATAAATTAAAAATTAAACTTATATATCAAAGCAACTAAATACTGAATATACTTATATTATCTATAATTAATATATACTAAAACTAATTTTTTAAATATTAATTAACAGGCTTATCTTATTAGCTCAATAGTCTTAATCAATTATCTTAATTAAAAAGATAATGCTTAATCTAGTCTTTAGTGATAATTTGATTCATAATGTCAGCTTTCCTTCTTTAGAGTTGTCATTTATTTTATTGAAAATGCGTATACATTATTTTTGAATTAAAGCTATTTCAATCAGATTTTAACTAACTTAAAAAGAGTTTTTATTTGAAAATGATGAATCTTATTCATAAGTAGCAGCCTATATGATCTTTTTAGTTTAAATAGAGATAGAATTATAATAACTAATTAATTTATTTAATGCTAAGCAAAAGAGCATATAAAGGCTAACTTGCTTCTTTTTATTTAAATAACAAAAATAATTAATCTTACTCAATTTACCTGATTTAATTTTAATTAAGCACATATCTATATAGCGATTTCTTTACTTCTGATGCATAGATAAATATTTTAATATAATACAAATAAAAAGTATTACAATAAATTATTAAGATTGCTAATATAGTTTTAGTTAATTTAGAGGATTAAAACATCTTAAGTAAATAGCATTTTATACTTTATTTAAGGTTAGAAATTCAAAGACATTTATAGCATAATACTTCTATTCACTATGTTATACATATTACTATATTTTAATGTTTAGCTAAATTCATATACTCTTAATTCAACAGCAAGTGGAAAAGGAAGCTAATAATGTTGTTCAAAATGATTGGAATAGAAAGGCAGGTATAAAAGGATCTATTTAATTTGCTTAAGATAAGTGAGTAATATCAAGAAAAGTTGATATACATAAAAGTGAGAATAAAGGTTATAATAGCTTAAGTTTATAAGATCATTTCTCTTAAATTAAAATAAACTTTTTAGATATCTACGTGTCAAAATGCTTAAAATAAGGTGAAGAGACACCACTTAAATTAATCCTATTAAATAATATCCAAAGTATTCTCCTCTTTATCCTGGATTCCTGGAAAATCCTGAATTAAAATGCAATTTGAAGAAGAATTTTAAAGGTTTAGAGACACCAGTCATTCCAAAATAAATACCTGGATTTCCTTTAACAACAGGGCCAAAGAGATAACCTTCCATTCGTTTTAGTCCTCGAGTTCCTAGTTCAAAAAGAAAGAGATAAGATTTAGTAATTAACGAATATTTACTATAATTAGATGGCAAAAAGATCAAAGACCCTGATATTGAATAATACATTATAGAGAAAAATAAGCAGTATCTTGAGAACAATAAACAAAAATAGCAGAAGGTGGAGTCTTCTTAAAGCTAGTATAATTCATTCTTTGAAAGTAAATCTATTTAAGCAATGTCTAGAAATCCTAGTCCTGCTCTAACTCCTTCAGGAACTAAAATTTTACGAAATAGAAAATCTTAAGAATTAAAATATGCTCTTTCTCAGTCTAGTATATGCTCTAATAAAGAAATTTAAAATAAAAAATAGGGTTAGAGGAAGAATTCTTTAATAAAGAGGATAAACTCTTAGTAATTAAGCTTTTCAAACTCCATTAGTTCATCAAATCCAAGTTAAAGAGCTAAAAATGATAGAAAATAAATCAGAAAAATTCCACCTACAAATATCAAATAAAAGAACTAGCAAAATGCTTAGGAAATTCCTAAGAAAGCCTTTATACCTAGATAAAACCAAAACTTGCATCAAAATTCGAAAGATAAAATATTTTAACCAGAATAATAAATCATAATACCTCAGATGCAAGTGATTACCGAATCTTCTGCACCTGAAACTCAATTTACTCATGCTTCGGAAATAATTAAATAACCTTAAGGCTTCAGTGACATTGAAGAATATGTTAACATAGCAAAAATGGAATTGTAAACATAATAAACTTTAGGTTCTTTAGATTCTGGAAAAAACTACAAAACATTTTTTTCGGATAAATGCTAAGAACAGTTGCTATTATCTTCAAAAAACAGACAATTGCCCAAAAAAAGTTAGTCATATAGGAATATTATAAAGAGAACAAATAGCCAAGAAGATGTAATCGGGTATACTTAGAAAAGAATTTCCTAAGCAAGAAGATCAATTTAGATTTCTCATTAAAAGGAATTTCATAATTCTGAAAGTGAATCAGAAGAAGATGAAAAGCTTTTTTATGGAACTCAAAAGCTTACTAACACTTCTGACAAAAAAACTAATAAAGAAACAGAGATCAATCTTACTATATAGCAAAAAACAAAACCTTTAATCAATCCAGAAATAGCTAAATAAAACGAATATTTGAATTCTCTTGCAAATAAGTTAGTTAAGTAAAACTCAAAAAAATCCGAAAAGGATGAGAAAAGGGAGTCTAATTAAAGATAAACTAGAAGTCATAGCTTAAATTAAAGTTTTGATAAACCTAAGATTAAAAAGGGAAAAAAATACTGGAAAGCTCTTGAAAGACAGTTTTAGAAAATTGAACTAAAAAATATATACCAGAGGAATTAATTTTGCTATTAGAATCAAAGCTATAAATAGGAATTGGTTCCAAAAGAGAAATTAAGAATAAAATAATTAAATGAAGATTATTTAAAGTCAAAACAACCTAAATGAACTAAAAATTAAATTCAAAACAGAGTCCTTATGTTTAGATTGTTTTATTCAAAACCTAAATTAAGACCATTGCTTTCGTGATACATGATAGTTTAATAAAACTAACTTCATTTTTTATATATAAGCCATCATAAAATATATATTTCTTTTTTTATTTTCCTATGAGCACTTTTTAATTAAATTCAATATCATAAGAACCTAGTATATTGCTACTAATTAAATTAAAAGTATTAACTTAAATTCATCATAAATTAAGCAAAATCCTTACTTACATGCTAAATTTTATTAATTAAAGCCAAGTAAATTAAATTTTAGATATACCTATTACCTTTTAGTTAAGGACTTACTAGATACTAATTCATAACAAAATTTTTTAATAAATTTATGGAAATAAAAAGTCCCTATAGTGCTATGTAACTATCAGCAATTGAAGTTATGCAATCAGTTAAATAATAAATTTTTATAAGGGTAAATTATAAGATAATTTACAATAAAGTAAAGAAAGCTTTATTTTATAATAATTAGTTATATATTAATATATCTACTTTTAGTCAGTATTTTATAACTAATAACTTCAATTTTCTTCATAATAATATCCTATGTTGCATATTACTATGGCTAGTTGGGTTAATTTGCTTATAGTATGCTTATCATTTATTTTATTGTGATTATAGTATTTCTTTAGTTATTAATTAAGATTATATTTGAGAAATGTAGATTTATATGGTAAATATGTTTCAATGATTAATTAGACTAAAAGAAAGGATAAATTAGGTAAAAATAAATTGCAAAATAATAAATTATATTTAATGCTTGCTCTATGGAGAATTTATTGTAGAGATCTTTATATCTTTTATTTTCCCTGTATAGGTTTTTCTAGATATATATAGTTTGGATTTCAGATTTTATTTTTTCTTGTTAGAAGCATTTTTTTCCTTAGTATATTTCTTTTTTGTTCCACTTTATAAGCTTTAAATACTAGCTTCAGATCTTATAAACAAACTACTAAGTTAGTCTTCTTCACTTACTTTAAAACTTCTATTTTAAAAACTTTATCTAGCTGAGTCTGGTGTTTTAAAAGTTTGACACTGCTTGAGTAATGATTTTTAACAGTATTTTCTATATTTTAATTTAAGATTTTCTTAAGCGCTTTAAATAGTTAGAGATTGCTATTTGGTTTGCTTTTCAGGAGTTGTGGAATTTCTAAGGTTTGCTAGATTTCTAAAAATAATAGCATTCTAAGCCCTTTCAGTTTAATTTTCTAGATCAGTACTGACAATACTAACTTGCTATAGCTTAATACAAGAATTTTCTTTATTATCATTTAATTATTAATTATTAGGCTTCTTGGAACTTTTAGCATTATAATCAATACTATGGCTTTTTCGAAATCGAAATCTCATCTTAGTTTTCTCAGTTCACTTCGATGTCCTACTTTTACTCTTTTTCTTTGCCTATTAATCTTAATTACCCGTAGAGCAAATGGTCATTCCAAATTTCCCCTATATTTCTTAGGAAACATTTTACACTCCACTAACATCCTAAGTTTTATCAGAATTCTCCTCTTTACTATTTGCAAAGGAGCAACATCCTATAACGAAATGTAATACTTTTTACATGTTTAATAAATATAAAAATACGCTTATAAAAAGATTTTAAACTGAACTCCATATTGAACTTAAATCATCAAAGTCTTTATAAAAATAAACAATTTTTATATCTCTTAATATCAAAATTATATATCACATGATTCTTCTACTGTTCTTTAATAATTAAAAAGTTATGCTTGCTATTATATTTTTATTGCTTATATGTTTATAGTATTATCAAATTTAACCTTAGCTAAGAAGTAATAATTTAACAGACTATTTAATGCCGATGTTAAGTTCTTTGTGCAATTAAATATTTTGAAGAATTAAGTTTTTAATGTCTAGATATTTAGGAATGATGAGTAGCAATGATTAGATTTATTATATTTAGATTTATAATTCTCTTAGCTTAAAAACTTTATATTTTAGAAATTAAATCAATAAAGAGTAAACTTCTTTCACCTTTTTCTATCAATATATTGATTCCACATATTTAAGATTTATAAATAAATTTAAACTAAAAGAGTTTATAGACGTCTTTAATAACAAGAATTGCTTTCTTCAATTATATACATTAGTAAGTATTTTTAAATTTTTTAAATATTGTCTTGATCTCATAGTTTTTCTTTAATTACTTCTTCTTTTAATCATCTTTAGCTTCTTTTAAGATTTATAAAATATCTAAGAATGTCATTTCTGATTTATCTAAATAGTTTAAATTAATTAAATTTTAACCATATTTTTGACAGACTAGGGTATATTTAAAAAATGTATTAAAATGAGTTAATACAAGTATCATAAGTAGTTAACCCAATTTAATACTTAGCATGCATTATAATAAATTAGTTATTTACCTTTAATCTTATAGATCTTTATGTGTAAGCTATAGATTCATTCCTTTTAATTATTCTACTAGCTTTTACACACCATTCAGCTTATGTTTAAATCTAGAAACGTTTCAATTTAAAGTTATTTCAGCCTTTGCTTATGCTCTATAATATCTTATTCTGGCCTATTCAGATATGCCAGTTATAATTACAAATTCTGAATATTTGAATTTTAACTAAATAATTTCCTTAAATCTAACAATTATATTTCATATAGAGGCAGATAAATAAGATCTATAAGTAAATAAAGAATGCAAGTGATATAGTAAATACAAATAAGAGAAATAAGACTATGTTAAGTTTCTATATAGAACCAACTTCATTACCATACCAAGAAAGCTATAACATCAATATATTATGTATTTCTTAAAGCTTACCCTGCTAATAGTTTATTCATAATTAGAGATATAAAATATTTTTAAACAAGTAGAGGAATAATTTTTAAAACTCTAAACTAGTAAATTAAAAAATTTAACTAGATAAAAGTTAGCAAAAGGGAAGATAGTGTAAATAGTCTTCTAATAAATGTTTAATTATAGAAATCATAGTAGAAAATATAGTGATATGTAATAACTTTATTAGTATAGTAGAAGTTAAAATTATAATCTTTAAAAATTAAACTAAAAAGCTTCATAGTTTTATACTAAAGAAGCTTGTTTAACAATTAATTTTGTTTAAAGTTAGATAAATTAATATAAGATAGTTTTATATAAGTAAATAAAATCATTAATTAATTCTCCTACTATTGAAATTTAGCCAAACTTGAAAATAACTTTTAAAGCTTTTTTAAAATATTTAGTTATTAAGCAAGTATATAAAAAGAACTAATAGTTGAATTAAATTATAAAATAATAAACAATTAAATGAAGCTATTTCTTAATTAAAGAACCTAATTCAAGTTTATTTGTTCTTAAGATTAGCTAGATAAGCTTCTACTTCTTTAATGTTCTTCTAATTTATTTTAATTATTACTAGGTAATTCTCTACTTCTTCTATCATTTGCCTTTGCAGTCACCAAGGTAATCTATTAAGTTTCTTCTTTATAAGAGGTGTTTTTAAAGAAGGAATTGGATTTATTAGACTCTCTGAATAAGGAAAATTTAATTTGATTCTGTTATAAAAGGAGAGGAATCTAGATGAGTTAGTTGAATTATTATTTCAAAAATTCTTTTAAAAATTTAAGGTTTTCATATTTATATTATGGAGAATATAAATGACAATGAAGTTTCTTTCTATATAAAGCTAATTAACTCTGATAACTCTAAAAAAATTCGCGTCATTTCCAAGCTATATAAAGATAATAGTGTTAATCTAATTGATATTATAAGATACCTCTAAGAAATTGGTTCTGTGACTGATGGGCAAAAAATTGAACTCTAATAACAGGATAAAAGCTTCACGTTAGAAGGTAAAGTTCCTTTAATAGGCTATAACTACTTGAACTAAAGCTAATGAAAAGATAACTAAGTTATTATTAAAGTAGTTTCGGAGTAAAAATAAAAAGTAAGCAGTGCATAATAACTTTAGGCTAAAAAATTATAGGAAGAATTTATTGAAATTAGCGATTAAGAAAACCAGTAAGAAGAATAGTAAAAACAAAGCGAAATAATTTAAAATTAGAACTCAAAAAAAACTCCATAAAGCAAAATGGTCTCTTACAGAAAAAGAGAACGATAAATATATGAAGTTTAACAAATGCTTAGTAATTTTATGAAGCTAGTGGATAAAACCTGCTCATAAATATCCTGTAAAGCGAATAAGAAGGAAAGAATAGTTACTAAAGTTAAATAGGATATAGCACAAGAGATGGAAGAAAGTGTGCAGACTATTTATCAATATATGCAAAACATTTCAAAAGGTACTCAGTATTTATTTGATTTCGAATATCATAAGCTATAAAAAATAAGTTGCTTACAGCATTACAAAAGAAATTTTGAACAAATAATTGCATAATAAGTCTATTGGTACCGAAATAATGAAAAACTTGAAATCTCAAAGATAATTTCGAAAGTAGATGAAATTATTGATTCCATTAAACAACAAATGGCTACAATGGGTCACAGAAGTTGCTGTATCAATAAGCCCATCTAGTTAATTTAGGAATAAGGAAACGAAAAAAGTGAAGAAGATTAGGAATAAGTTAATGGGGAATAGAAATAAAAGAAGCTTGAATAGATAATAAAGAAATAAAGGATCTATTTGAGGGAAATAATAAAGAAGATCATTGATAAAAAAATAGATAAGCAAATTGTATGCTAATTATCTTGAGCAAATTACTTCAAATATTAGTCGAAAGGCTTACAAAACATATAATTTATATTTCTCTTTAGTTGCTTTTTAGTTCCTATTTTGCAGACTCTGTCGATCTATCAAAGCATTTATATCTATATAAAACAAATTAAATCTTAGTTACTTCAAAAAAATAAAATTTTATTGCTTTCTATGTTTTCTAGCTTATTTTACTATAAATAGCAATTCATCTTTTTTGTTGTTTTAGATGAAGAATATAATTCCATAAATAGAGCTTAAAATCATATTTAAACAAAACTTACTAGATATTTAATTCTTTAATAACGAATTGAAGATATAATGCATTTGTAAAAGAGGATTAATTTTTCAGTTTTTAGTATTCTATTAACTAAATATATAAATAAATTCAAATATACTTATCACTTATAAATTGCATTATTCTGCTCTATACTGTTCTTAAGTACTTTAGATATTAGAGTTCTTTCTAAAACTTTTTATATATCATCTTTAATTATTTTTTAATATAATTAATATTATGTAAAGCATTAAAGCTTATTTAGACAGTAGTAAAAAATCTAGATTAAGTAGCAAAATTGTATAAATGAGGAAAAGTCTAATGATAGTAAATGTAAGGATTTAACTTATTTTTAAATGAAATTTCTTACAAATTTATTTACTAAAATCATAAAAATCAAAATTAAACTGTTTTCTATAAAATCAATTTTCATCCTGCAGCTCACTGCTTTTGTCATCTTGAGGGTAAAAGTTCCTTTTTTGAAATATGTTGCTTTAATGTGCTTCTTCTTATCCTTGTTAAATCTCTTATACTTTCTATAATTCTTATTCTTGCACTTTCTCTGTATCTTAGGGTTCTTTATTAATAACTTCTAAATTAGGATCTTAATTTTCTTAATTATCAGTTTGATTTTGAATTTCTTAATCAAAGTTTTAATTTTTATCCTAGTTTTGAAGAAGCAAATTAGTACTAGAATTTAATTCTAGTTGCTAATCTTCCTCTCCCTCTAAAATAATATTTGACTTTTCTAATTCTTTGTCTTGTATATTAAACTACTTCTAATCTACTTTTTAATTAAATGATTTGAAGTAATTCAAAATTTATTAGCTTTGCTCAGTCTTCAAATTATCAAACTATGTTACGCTTTCTGGAACTCCCTAAATTCCTAAAAGAGACTGTCTTCTTAAGTTCTCTATTTTCGATCGAAGATTTTAGTCGTTCATAGTTGATGCCTACCGTAAATTTAACTAAAACGCTTTTCTCATAATTTGAATTCTTGCATTTTGAGTTTTTACATGATCTAATAGAAGTTCTTTATTCGCGCCTATTTAGAAAGCAAATCTAAATAGTCCAACAGTATCAGGTTTGAGTTATTTAAGAAGAGAAGGTATGCGCTTAGATACTATAACACCTACTATAATAATAGTGGCATTCCCTAGAATTAAAAGTGTAAAAAATAGAATTCTGATTTTATGCTTCGAAGCCATTTATATTGTTGCTATTAATGATTCGTAGAAAACTAGAGTAAAAGCAATGAACTGGATTCAGTTTACCTTTTTGTAAGTATAAGGTTTTTTCATTAAAATTAGTAAAGCGAAAATAAACATCCACAGCGTAAAAAAAACTCCATGTAGGACTGGAAGTTTGTGCTTTAAAAGAATGTTAAGCAAGATGATGATAATCTAAGCATTTGTCTTTAACATTATAAATCATGGCTATTACTTAATATGAAGGAAGTCATTCTGCAAGTCTTATCAATGAGGACGAACTAAAGATTAAAGGGGCATGTAAAAAAATAAAAGAATGCTAGCCCAAATTATAGTATGAATGTGAAATTAGGAATTGCATTGAATATTACAATCAAAAGCAAGAAATCCCTCACTTCAGGTTATTTTAGAATTTAAGTTGTTATCTCTACCTTTAACACATTAATAGGGTTATATTAAGATAAATATTATTGGAATGAAAGTAATTTCTTATAAGCCTGGAGTGAATATGTAAGATAATCTTCCAATTATCTTTAGTAAGCAGCATTTTTTAAAGATAACTTCGAATTTGAACAAAAAGGCTATTATAAATATAATAGTTATAATGGCTAGTACTATGCATAGATAGAAAACTAATCAAAATATTTTTGGTGGTATATTAAGCTCAGTCAGATCTAATGTTATCATATGTATAAACTATGAAATGTATTTAGGTATTAAATTATCTAAATTAGGACCAAGAGCAATAAATTGAAGGAATTAGATAAGTAAAGTGAACATAAATATCTAATCTTCGTTAGTCAATCAATATTATTATTATAATTATTCTTATTTATGATATCTTCAAATTCTAAACCCAAAAGACAAAGTTATAATTCCAAATAGAAATATTATTAAAATAGTAAAGCTTAGAACCAAAAAACCTTCATCAAAGTCCTAAACTCTCCTTTCTGTAAAATCACAGTCCTGATTATAAAGTTCATAACTAGGATTAGGAATATTTGTTGTATTATCATTTCAAACAATTTTTCCATTTACTCGAGTTAAGATAATACTGCAGCTTATGCAATAATAAGCTCTAATAATCATTGTTAAATTCTAGTTGTAATCATAAAGGTTATTAATGAACTAAAAGTTTACATTTTCTCTGAAAATATCAATTGTATTAAACTTCACTGTTCCACTGCATCCAATGAACTTAGTTTATCTCATACTTTTTGTAAATAACTTAATATCTGTGTAATCATAACCATTTTGTATACAAGTTTCCAAACCGAAAGCAATCATTAAAGGGAGCTCTAAATATTGGCAAGGAACATCCATAATTGGAATGCATCTTTTCTATAGTTTAAACAACTACTATCCTTGTTCTCCAATGTACTCTACTGGTGAAATAGAAATAGATCCATATAACATTTTTTAAGCATTGTAAAGCATTAATGGCTATTAAATGCTTGCAGTAATCACTTAAGCTTACCAAAGAAGCACGAAGTTAAGGTCTCCTGGCTCAAATCCAAGATCAATCATTGCATTTGCAATATTAGGTATAAGATTCAAAGCAGGAAAGGCAATTATGATTCTAATTTCTTTTGACATTATTTCATAAGCAAGGTTCTTATAGATTGTCTGATTATAGCGCTACTCTATAAAGGTAGTTTCGTTTGAATTTTGTATTGTTTTGTTATTCTTTCTAGCTCATTTGACAATACCATCATGTATTAACCTATTTGATGGTTCTCCTGATTCAAATATAACTCCAAATTTATCTCAATGATTTATTTAAATGAAGACAATGGTAATATCAATCAGTTTTTTATATGAAACATAATTGTTAAAAACTTATGAATTATCATTGAGACCTGATAAAATATCTTCCCTACTGATTAAAAGGTAGGGAATTTAGATATTCATTTATTAAAGTAGGTTATATGTTGGATATCAATTAGGGAATCAAATACTTGCTATATGAGCTACTCCTTTATGTTCTTAGTTCTATATTCAAGTATTTTTAGTTTAATTACCTTCTCATTTTCTCCCTCCATAAGAAAAACCCACTTACTGTAATATATAGTTTTCCAGCAAAGTCTTATCATCATTTACATAATCTACGATGCATGATACATGCTAAGCTGTTATTACAAGCGTTGGATATGATTCTGAGCCATCTGGTTCTTTATCATTAGTAGAATAAGAAAATTCTATTATAAGTTTATCAGGTGGATGATTATAAGCAGATCCAGGCCATAGTACTTAGTTTTAATTATAAATAACATTAGTTCCTTAGATACTAAACAACTCTACACTCACCTTTTTTTACTAGTTAAAAACTGAATACAAGGGAATTATCTAATTTTTATAGAAAATTTTCTATTTTTATGCAAAAATCTGACCTAAATTTGTACTGATAACTTCTTCATCGGATAATTGATCTAGTATTCTTAAAACTAACATGATGTAGTAGAAAGTGAAATCAAAATAGTCTTTGAAGATATAATTTAGAGGAGTGATGGCTATCATCCCATTATTTAAGATTTCCAGATGATTTGAGTTGTTCCTTTAAATCTTTTGCAAGTTATCTTTTTGTATTAAATTCGATCCTTCTAGACCAAGTACTCATGCATACTATAATCCTGTGAACTTCTATTAGGTTGCGACTTCTAGGATATAATCTTCCCAATATATATCAGCATTCAAGAAGAAAGCAGGAGTCCCGTAAATTCTTATTTATTTAGGCAATTCGTTTGCAAGTCTATCTCGAATTTATTCCACATCTTATTTATTAGTCTTAGTGCCAAAGTAATTATTGATGGGTATGTTAATAGAGGTACTAATAGCATCATAGTTACTAATAATTTCTTGCACCTAAGAATTACTCATTTGTTCATAAAACCTTTTTTCTTACTGATATATTAAACTGAGTTTTGTAAGATTAAGGCTTCTAAAAATAGAAAGAGTTATTCCACCCTCTTAAAGGAATGTAGGCATAATGATGTAAGAATTCTAATTCATCAAGAAATTGTTTTCAACTCTATAAGCTAAAAAATGTAATTTCTTAGTGCTAAAGCTACTTATTAAATTAGACAGCTAATGCATAAAAGTAACATCTATCATAATTTCTATTTGACTCTAATAAAACAGATAAACAAGGCTTTTCTAAATTAATCTATAATCCTGCTCTATTTAAACTTTAATAGGCATGAAGTTGTTTTAGAAGCGAATCGAGTTAATTTAATCTTCTATATAATCTGCCAGATTACTTGGTGTTTAGCTAGAGTACAAAATTCCTATTGCATGTTTATGGCTCTATAGTAGCCTAAAAACCCAAAGAAGGATAAAAAATAATAGTTTAATATTAGTTTCCTTCATATTTGTAATAAACTACTTAATTAAAAGCAAAAATAAAGCTCTAACTTCTTCAAATAAAATTAAGCCAGTTTAGATAAGATAACTCTTCTTTTATTCTACATAATCTCTGTTCTTAACTATACTATGCATGTAAGTTACTACATACATATAAAAGCTTTAACGCTTTAATTTTAATTATCTTTAAGGAATTTAGTTTAAGAATATCATATTTGCAAATATACTTTGCTTGATCATAAGTAATAAGAATATCAACTTTAGTTAAGTATAATTTAATAATCATTTTAGGTTATTCTAGTCATATTTTAATGTTCTTGTTCTTTTACATACAAAGAAGACTAAGCTTTCAGCGTTTAAATTTTAAGCTAGTTTTTCAATAAAATAAACATTTTTCTGCTTGAGAGCGGATAATCTGATAAAAGAGAGAAAGATAAATGTATTTAGCTACAATCTTTAGTTTAATTTAGCTTTTCATGCTATTAGTCTAAAAGTAAATTGATTTTCAAGTACTGTAAAGCAATACATGAGAGGAAAATTTGAGAATCTATTTTAATAATAAAATAAAAGTAAAAAAGATAGATAATTAAAGAAAAGCCTTGTATTTATATTTAGGGTTCTTTTATTTGAAATAAAGGAAAATGGAAAATATTATTATTCTAGGTAGCGGATTCACTAGTTTGCTAACTGCTTTTTATTTAATTTAAGCTAAGAAAGATATTAAAATTACCATTTTATAGTAACCCGAATAGAAATCTTAAGCTGATTTTCTTCAATTCCATTAAAATCTTGACTATACAGTCTAGAAAAAAAAAGTTGTATGAAGAACCTGCTTCTTTGATCATGAGTTTTGAAGGATATAATATTATTAGGTATATCACCAGCGCTTTAATAAAACTTATAATGAGAAAGCTATGAGTGTCTTGCAAGAGAGAAGTAGAGATTTAATTAAGTAATTTCAAGAATAGCGTAATATGTAAACCTAATAGCTCAAGTAATCGGCTGTATATTCTTTTCTCTAATAGGAACTTTCTAACAAGGTGGAAATTTAGAAGATTGATGGTATTAAGTAATTTATAGTTGAAACATAGGAAAAAGGAGATTAAATTTTAAGAGGAATAAACGTTGTTAATTATGAATTGGGTGTTAATAAAAGTGGAAATTAGGTTCTTATTCCAAAAGAGCATGCAGTCATAGGTGACAAATTCATTTTTACTGCTGATATTTGAACAAGAAAATTCTTAATTTAAATGGGAATATTTTGTCCTTCATATACAGCAAAAATAACTCAATTTGAGACTCTAAAATTGGATAATTTTTAAGATGAAAGCACCAAATGTATTAGAGGAAAGAACAAAGAAGGATAAGAAGTTTAGCAGTGCATTTAACTAGTCCCTTATATCACAAATTAATATGATCACAAGGCTTAGAGATTACCAAAAGGGGTTGAAGTTTAATAAAGCTAAACTTAACTTGTAGATCTTCCAGTTGATGGAATGCCTATTATAGGTAAAATTAAAGGCCTGCAAAACTTATATTTGAATGTAGGACTTTTCGTTTTTACTGATTTAGCTTTCGCATCCTCCGAACTAGTCAGCCATATTATCTTTGGATAAAAGCCAAAAATTCTACCCTTTTATTTTGATCCTTAGAGATTTAGAACGTTGTAGAAGGCTGAATAGTGAAAAACTCATAAATTTAATTTAATTTAAACTAAAGAATTTTTTGACGTCTTTAATTACAAGAATAGCTTCTTTCAATTGTAGATGGTAGTAAATGTTTTTAAATTGTTTTTTATTCTTGTGAAAACTCATAAATTAAGTTTACTTTAAATAATTTAATTAAGATAATATGGTTTCTTATGAAATCAAGCTTTGTCTTCTATTTGAGACTTATCAATAGAGTCTTCTTAGCCCTTTGCTTTGTTTACAAACTCCTAAGGTATGGTCTCTTCATTTTATAGATGGGAGTCTTATTTTTCTTAATTTTAAATTGGTTCACCTTACTATAAAGATTATTCAACCATTTCGTCTTCTACTTTGTTATTCATTTTAGAACTATTGTTATCTACTTCTATGTTATTTGGAAAGGTTGTATTTTAATCGTCTACGAAAAATTGAAGTTCTATTTCATTTTGTATTTTTTTATTATTCTGCTGTTGAGTTTCAACTTTAATAATTAAGTTTGGCTAGAGAGAGAAAGCATTTGTTTAATCCATTTCACTCTATAGATTAAGTAAAGACTTGGGTATAGGAACACAGCAAACCTCTAGCCAGTTTTTACAACATCCCTTAGAAAAAGGATTTGCTATTTTCATATTTGTAAATGACTTTTTTAACTACTCATTTGTGGTTTTGTTAGTTGATATTAGATACATATGATAACAACTCATGCCAAGTACAAATCAATGAATGGCTATTACGTAAATTATTAGTAGCAAAGCTACTGGCGATTCTTTTATTGCATCACCTAAAGCTTCTCCTTTTGAACTACTAGGATGATCATCTCTGTAATCCTCTGCTAGTTTTACTAATTATCCAATACTGCATGATATTACAAATAGTCCAAAAATACATGTTGATCATAGGAAAATTAGAAAGAATCGATAATTTCTCTTACCTACACAATTTCCTATTCATGGACAGTGATGATCAAATTTTTCTACACATACGTTACAAACAGAACAATGAGAACATCTAGGAGGTCTAAAGAGCAAACAAGTTCGGCAATATTTTTATTTAAACATACTACCTAATACTTTTGTTTCTCAAATTCTACTCTTTCATTTCTCTACTATTCCATACGTTAAATAAGGTATCAGCTTAAAGTTTGAAGGCCCTTTAGCAAAAGGAGGATTTTACTTAGGAACATATCCGGGATCCATTAAAAAAGCAGTTAAGTGGGAAGAAGAGGAAATGATTTATAGTATAATAGCAATGGGAAAAATCCAAATGGTTTCATCTTCTTTTAAGTATCACTAAATAAAAAAGCTTACAGATCCTACAAATACATGAAAGAGTATAGCAGGAGCATTTATAAGAAAAGAAGTTAGAATGGATTTTTTTCAGTCTTCAGTAACCATAATATAGCCAGAACATAAAAACCTATGATCTCCTTATCACTATTTTCAAAGCTTCGTTTCTTACTTATTTTTCTTCTTTTTTTAATAGTTTTCCTGAGTGGAAGCCATTATTATTAAAGAAGCTTTAACAATTTTAACTTTAATAGAATTACTTAACCTTATAAGTAATTTAAGTTTCGCTTATAAGCACTTAATAAGCAATTCTTAAACTTCAATTGATTTTCTCCTATTACTTTGTAAATTAAATGAAACTTAGAAGGAATTTGGATACTTTATAGAACTTAGATATTAGCAAATATTCTTTACTTCTATAAATAAGGATTCGTAATTACTAGTTATTACCATTTATAGATTAATATGAAGGTTTCCATTAAAAAGAAAGTAAAACTTTTCATTTATTTTACTAAGTTAGCTAAAAATAGGAAGCATCTCATATAATTATTAATAAATAGAGAGATTTTTCAATATAACTGCTTAAGCATTTCTATATTAAGCATCAGTAAAAATATAATACTTAGAGAAGTTAGGAAAGTAGTAATTGCACTTTATAATAATCCAGATCAAATTGAGGAAATAGCTCAGATCTTAACTTATTTCAATTTGTTTCGCTTTATTCAGTCAAAAGCTTAATTAAAATTGTTTAAAAATCAGATTCTAAATAGAAAAGATAATGCATTTACTATTAATTTATTCAGCCTTTTTTAGAAACAGCCAAATTAATTATTTGAATGAAATATTTATTGTAAAAGTGTAATGAGACTTAAGCAATCAATTAAAATAACCAGATTATCTTAAAATAGCTTCCTAAACTAAATAAGAAAAGAAATTTCTTTGTTTTTAATATATATAATATAGTTAGGCTCTTTACTCCTCATCTACTAAGCCTGAATCTTAGGATCATTAATAAAATAATATCTAAGAATCTGTGAGACTTATAACTTTTATAATATGCATTATATTGAACTAAAAAACAGTTTTCTAATCAAGTTAAAAAAATATTTGCAAACAGCTTTGAAACAACTAATTTACTAAATCAAAAGCAATTTTTACTCCAAAAAAAAGTTAAAAATAGAAATATTATAATTCCCTAAGCTTCCAAGAATGGTAAAGTAGCTAATTAACTATTGATATGAGTATGAAAGAAAATGATTTATATAATTTTAAATGTAAGTGCAAGTATAAAGAAACTAACTAATTATAGACAATTAAAAGAAATTAGGTAAGTAAAGTAATTAATCTAAACTGTTTTATTTCATAATTTAAATAAGGAATTTATTTAATAATAGTAATCTATTAAAAGATATATCAAAGTGTAATTTTAGTAAGAGGTTAGTTATTATAAAAATATATAAATTAATGTAGAATATAATTCATTTGAATATTAGTAATTAGTTAGAAAGAATTTTATAAATATACTATGAGAATTAGCTTTTATATTACTATATTTTGATATTTATTTTATCTGGCTAAATATAATTGAGAAACTTAGGGACTAGGAGTAAACTTTAATTTTAGTAATAATATTTAAAAATAAGTTAGAATGATGGTAATAATAAATATCTAATTAGCTTGAGAAAGTTTAAACTAATTCTCTAAAACTACTTTATATTCTAATGCTTTTATTATTTTATAACTCTTTAAAAATGATAGTTCATAGGTATTTTAAATTTATACTTAGATTTATTTTTAGTTATGTAAATATGATCCCTGTTACCCATATATTCTTCAATCTAAGCTATAATCAATCTCAAATAGGATAATATTAATTTGGCCTCCACTTAGGAATTTTAATGATACCATGAAACTAAATTTCGAGTGATCGTTATATTATTAAGCTTCGTTCTGAGTTTTGGCTATGATGTTCTTTCTTAATAAAATAATGAAAGTTTTAAGAGTTTTGCATAAATAATGGATGCAATATTATAATAATTAATTAAATATTAACTAATTGGAGTTTTTTGAATATAACTACTATTAGCTGTATTTAACTACAATATAAGTATATAAAGTTGCAATAATGAGACTTTATATATGTTATTAAGACAACTTTTATTTATTAGCCATCCCTCAATCATGCTTCTATTATTCCTAACATATATTACATTTGAAACTTTAAAAAATCTATATTGGTAAATAGAGAGTAATATTTAAATAGGGTATTAATAAGGACTCATTTTAAGAATAAAAATTGACTTTCTTACTCAAAAGATAAATGCAAATGTTCCTTTTTCAATAACTGTAAAGAGTTAGAAATAAAATAATTTAAAAAGGTAAATGTTTATCAGTCATTTAAAGCAGGAGATATGTTACTTTTTTCTTTTAAATTTTTGAATGGGTTTTAAATATGATGTCTCTATAATAGTGTTAAGCGCCATCAGTTTTTATTTGCATTCATAATATCTAGTTTATCATCCATCTAACTTGCTGAAAGCTCACATTTTTCTTCATAATTCTATGTACTTGCAAGCTCTTATGAGTTTTTTAATATTTTTTTCTAAGACTACGTAAGCTTAATTTTCGAAATTTCAGTTGCGTTTTAAAGCATAGATTTAGATATTAATTAGTTATTATTTCTTTCTGAGGAAAGATTTTCTTATGTATTTAAGCTAGTTATATAATCATCGTTATTTTTAAAGGTTTAACTAAATATATTTTTCTACTCTGGTGCAATAAGATCTTATTATCTTATAACTTTCAAAGCTATTTATTTTAAAAGATAGTCTTTATCAAATGTTTTCAATTTATTATTTTTCTTTTTAAAAAAACTGCTTAAATTCCTTTTTTTTGGTGATGGTGTCTGCTTATTATAGCATTAATTACCTAAAGACGCGTATTTTTTCTAATAAATTTGATCATTTTAAGGATTATTCTGCTTAAAAATTAAACTAGTTAGTAATGCTTTCTAACCAGCTTTCTTAACAAATTAGCTTTTTAAAAGAAAGGAATTAATTTTTTTAGATATATCAAGATAAGAGGTAATAGGATCCATTTGCCTTATAAAGTTATTGAGTATCCCAAATCCCAGTAAAGTTTTAGTTCTTTTCTTTTTATTATTATCCTCTTTTGATTTTAGGACATACTATATGAAGTTCTAGTTTTTGTCTAGATTTTTTAAAAGCTGTAAGTTTTGCTAAAATCTTTATTTCTGCTCCTCATTTAGAGCATTCACAAATGCTTTGTTTTTATCTGTAAATAAATAATTACTAAGTTGCTCTGTAAACAAGTTCCATCCTTTATTATGGGTTACAGGGTTTGACCTATCATAGTCCTAAAGATTATAAAATTACGTTGCAGAAGTAAGTGCTCTGGGTTTCGTAATCAACTCTCTTCCTTCAAAGTTCGAAGCGACATTTTCTTTTTTCTTGATAATTCTCTAGATAATAGTTTTTATAGGAACACCAGCAACAAACAGAGTAATACCAAGACTAATAAACATATAAAACCTAGCTTCGTAAGACTTAATCCAAGTATAGATAAAAATACCTGCGCTATTATAGAGTATTATGATTAGGTAAGAGGATACAAAAATTCTATTGTGCAAGTTTGAATTTAATCTTGGAGATTTTGAATATTTCCTCAATAGTAAATATTTTGTAGTTCAATAATATACAAGCAAACCGAAAAGCCCAGCTAAAAATGAGAGAGGGTAAATAAAGGAGAAAACAAAGCAGCAAAAAGTGACATTAAGTACTTCACTGTATCCAGTTGCGATATTAAGAGTTATATCCTCTCATAATAAATTAGCCTATGCCTAAGTTATAACTCCAGACTTTATTCTGCTCTTAATGAGTTTTTTAATTAATCATTTTAAGATGGATTTCGGACTCGTCATAAGAATTAGAGAATTTAGAAGGCTTTCAGTTCAAATGATTGAGAAAATTCCTCAAATAAGGTCATTTGTATCAAATCACTTACTTGGGTCATGATAAACAGCAAAGATCATTATTGTATTCATGAATTAGATAAGAGTAACCTTCCAAGTCAACTTTTCATTATAGGAAGTTATCGTAACATGCTTTTCTAAAGTATTAAAAACCGAAAGAACAATTTTAATTATTTGGTTAATTCAAATAATAATAAATCCTGTTATGAAGCTTAATATTCCTGAACTTTCTGACTAGTTTTATCATAATTAAACATAATAAATGAGTAGAAAGCTAAAAACAAGTATCGCAATAGTAGCTATTCAAGTGTATATCTGACGTCTATATTTCTCTCTAAAAGAAAGCCCAATATTTTCTCAGTAAATATCTGAAGGATCTGGTGCTCGCTTAGCTTCTATCTTATTTTGTCAATCCTTATTTACTCTTTATAATCTAATATCTATTCTTCTAAATCAGTTATTTTTAAATCGATCAACAAAAATTCTCGCTTACTTCTAAGTCTTAAAAGTTACAAAAGCTTATCCTGCACACTTAAGTTATTAAGATTCAGCATTCTAGACTTTCATAGATTTGGTTTTATCTACTAGCAAAGTATTTTAATATAGATTATTTAGCCTCCATTCAATTTCCTCCAAATTTAGTACTTTCTTGAAGCAAAGAAATCTTTTGATAGGAAGTTTTCCTTAATTTTATTCGATTTAAGATGTAAGAGCATTGAATATTATTAAATATTTCTGATACTGCTTTGCACATTTTATTTGTTCATGGACCTAAAAAAGCTTATTTATTTTTACCGCCTGAAACTTTGTATTCTCAATTACTTATTCCTCTATAAATTACTTTAAATCCTTCTTTCTATAGTTGGTTTAAAGATTTCTAACTCATACTGTATAATCACTAGGCTCTATATTTTCGTCATCAAGTTATTATAATTTGATTGGAATGTATCATTTCACTATTACATACGCTAATAGCAGTACGATTGTTATCAATAAATGAAGCAATCCAAATCATCAAGGTGCCTTTTTGTCTTATAACTCACCTATTGAAGTACGAGTCTGTATATAATAATAAAATTAATCTGAGGAAGTTGCATCTTCTTCTATTTTTAGTTATTTTTATTTTATACTAAAGATAACCATTATCAGGCCAAAAGGAAAAAAGGAAACTAACTGAAGAAACATTAAAAATTTCATAAAGAAGAAAAAAAGTAGAAAACCCTCACCTAATTCAGCCAGTTCAAAGATAGAACAACAGAGAGAAAATTATTCTCCATTTAATGGTTATCCACAGCACTAACATTCTATATAATTTTTTTACTGAAATATTCTTTAAACCCTTTTTGATTTTCTATGAATTTCTGCCAATTCTACCTTAGCAACAGCTAAAGCATCGAAGTCAGTTTTTTTATCTTAATAAAGGAATCCAACTTATTCTTTGAACTAATTTTAAAATTGGCGACTTTTAATTTTCATAAGAAATAGAGAGATTTCTTCTTACGCTTGATACCCAAATTTCTATGAAATTAAGGATTTTTATTCTTCCGCTAGATCTGATCTTTTGTTTCCTATATCCTGATGAAGTGTAAACTAATTTATATTTTTATGTGAAATTCCCTGATTAGAGTTGCTATAGGGTTCATAAAAAACTTTTTATTATAATTTTCCTCAAAATTAATTTCCTAGTTTATGTCTATATTCTAATCTAATTCTTGCCTCCACAATATAATAGATTTATTCTATCCATCTTCATATTTATCAGAGCTTTCACTTTATCCTTTCCCAAGATTAAACATTAGTTTACTGACCTATTTACTAGAATCCAGTTCTTACATTTTAATTATGCAAAATTAAAAGCAAAATGATCTTTATAAGCAGTATTACTAATTATCTTTAACTAACTTTCTTACTATTAGTAAAGAATAAAAAAGTGATGAATCTAGGCTAAATTTATATTAATTGCTATTTAGAAAGAAAATAAGCTATAGTTCAATATTATTTATCAAATGAAAACTGATTAATGAAATACTCCATTTATATAGTAATTGCTTAAACTAAACTATCTCATTTTAAGAACTATTTTATCCTTCCTAAAGCTACTATAATTCATATAGCTTGTAGTTGAATAATATGAAATTATTGATTTATTATACTTTAATATTAAGCTTATACAGCATTAGTTTAAATTAGTTAATATATACTATTGTTATATGCTTCATTTGCACCTCTTTTAGTTTAACTAAACAAATAACTAAATTATAGCTAAAAGAAATTAGAATCGTATTTAATTATCCTATATATTTTAGCATTTAAGCAAATGAAGAACTAAAATTGCTTATTAGCTTGTCATTTATAAGTAAACCTTATTAATTAAAAAATTAATCAAATAAACTGAAGTAAAAGCAAAAGATAAAATTAATTGTAAGCAGTTTATGCTCAAATAAAAAATAAATCCTTTATATGATAAATGAATTAAATAGAAATGGAAAAACTCAAAGGAAATTTAAATTAAGAATAAAAATAATTAAACAGAGATGACCTTAAGTTATGAAACTAGTGATAAGGAAATCATAACTTTACGTGTTCTGGCTATATTATGTATGCTGAAGACTGAAAAAAATCCATTCTTACTTCTTTTCTTATAAATGCTCCAGCTATACTCTTTTATGTATTTGTAGGATCTGTAAGATTTTTTATTTAGTGATACTTAAAAGAAGAGGAAACCATTTGGATTTTTCCCATTGCTATTATACTATAAATCATTTCCTCTTCTTCCCTCTTAATTGTAGTTTTAATGGATCCCGGATATGTTCCTAAGTAAAATCCTCCTTTTGCTAAAGGGCCTTCAAATTTTTAACTGATACCTTATTTAACGTATGGAATAGTAGAGAAATGAAAGAGTAGAACTTGAGAAACAAAAGTATTAGGTAGTATGTTTAAATAAAAATATTGCCGAACTTGTTTGCTCTTTAGACCTCCTAGATGTTCTCATTGTTCTGTTTGTAATGTGTGTGTAGAAAAATTTGATCATCACTGTCCATGAATAGGAAATTGTGTAGGTAAGAGAAATTATCGATTTTTTCTAATTTTCCTATGATCAACATGTATTTTTGGACTATTTGTAATATCATGTAGTATTGGATAATTAGTAAAACTAGCAGAGGATTACAGAGATGATCATCCTAGTAGTTCAAAAGGAGAAGCTTTAGGTGATGCAATAAAAGAATCGCCAGTAGCTGTATTACTAATAATCTTCATATTATCTATACATTGATTTGTGATAGGCATGAGTTGCTATCATATTTATCTAATATCAACTAACCAAACCACATACGAACAAATAAAAAAGCCATTTAGGGATATGAAAATAACAAATCCTTTTACTAAGGGATGTTGTAAAAACTGAATAGAGGTTTGTTGTATTCCTATACCATAATCTTTGCTCAATTTATAGAGTGAAATAAATAAATCAAATATCTTCTCCATTTAGCCAAGTTTTGCGTAAAATGAAGAAATCAAAGAAGAAAGTGATCGATATAAAGAAAGTTAATTTGCTTATTATAACTCTACAGAAAGTCACATCACAATCTTCCCCTAGTATATTTAAGTAGATTATTAGAGTTTGAATACAAATATGGAATAGATATCAATGAAGTAAGACTTAGTTCTATTTAAAGAAGAAGAGCAAAATTCTTTTTAATAGAAAAGCATTATATTTTATCCTGAAAAGAGGGAATCAGAATAATTTGTGTGAAGCCTATAACTATAAAACAATTACTTCAGTAAATGAATTTTCTTATAAATAAATTCTGCCCATAGTTATTAAAATAAAGACAGTGATAGTTTAAAAATCCTTCTCCTTTATATAATTATTATGCTAAATAAGAATTACTGTAACCCTTCAAATAAGTTATGGTTCTATGATTGAATAAGATTATTTATTTTTTGGAGTTATCAAAATAATTAAATTTTTAAAGATCTTTCATTTTTCTAACTTAACGAATCTATTTTCAATATGCTCTTCCATATAGCAACTATATGAATTCCAAACTAAAATAATTAAAATTAAAAATTTTGGTTTAAACTTTTTTAAATAATAATAATAGAATATTGTGGTACCACCTTTAATAAGTTCACAACAAATAATGATGTTAATATTGCTAGATTTAATCCCATACAGATTCCAATCTATTTACATAATTATGCTTTCTAAATTTTATCCTCTTTTTAGCTTATATTTTCAAGTATAATAGACTGCTTTTAGTTTTATAATAAAAAAGATTATTTTTATGCTAAGAAAATGAATAAAATACCTTAGTCTTTAGCTTTAACTTAATTTTTGAATAAGATTTATAACAATCTTTACATATCTCTGATTCTCAAACTTATTAAATAGCTAGAGTATAATAAGAGCTAACTAATTATTTGAACCAACTAGATAGTAAGCTATAAAATTAGCTCTCTAATATAAAAATAGGAGTAAATGAAAAATATTGGAGTAAAAATAAAATAATAAGGTGCTTTTATATTTAATTAGCTAAATTTAATTTTATAATTTATGCCTTTTATTCAGTTAAAGGATAATTAAGCAACTAGCAGAATCATTATGCATTAGCTATTTTATTAAAATCTATTTAAATAAATTTACTTAATTAAAGCTAAT